>JAWWEW010000165.1:23040405-23138951 GCA_035583185.1 Anabacerthia variegaticeps
ATAGAGGGGGTAGAATACATAGCTTTGATCACCCCCCACACAGTGATAACTGGTCCCACCTGCTGAACTAGGACACTAACATCTGGTGAATGTGGCTGCTGCTTCTCTGCTATACTATAAAGATCCTGTCCTTGAACATATATGTGATATCACGTGCTGGGAACTGTAGTCTTTACAAACTGCACTCCATAAACACTGTGAATGTTGCCATCTGCTTTATTTTTTAAAAGAGCTAATACTTGAAAAGTAAAATATTTGTGTATATGCTGTCCAGCACTCTATAAAAAGTTAGAGAAGTGGGAAGTTCTAAGACAATAACTTCCCACACCATCATCTTCTTGGAGTCTCTAAATGGCTGGTACTATCATGCAAAGAGAAATGATAATTGCCTTCATCTTCATATACATCTGAATGATCTTCACCTGTAAACTGAGACCAAGATTTCCGTATTTATTTAAGCTGTGGGTCAAGGCCAAAACAACTGCAGCATTTACTGTAACAGAAATACAAACTCCTTTGCAGCTTCCTCATAGCACCGTTACAGATACACTGCTTCTAAAGGTATTGTTCTCTTCAGGATGCTATTCCTGTTCATTGCTGAATCTAGTTTGTAGGAGACACTGGCACAACGCTTTGAGAATGAATCAAATCCTTTATGAGAAAAGATTTAGTCCATCTCCCTCATCGTTATTGTCAGCTTTGAGGGATTTTCCCTCTCTTTCTGTATAACTTAGCCAGATACTTTATGTCAGCTCTCAGTTCAGATCCAAAGAAAGGAAAACTACCAGGATCTACCTCACTGCAGAAATGCTGTACACCAAAGAACGTACTGGTTTCTGATAGAGGGAAAGAGATCTGAAGAAGAGAATTGTGGGTTTGTTTCGTTGGTAGCAGACACCAGTTTTCATTCAACCTGATTTTTTTAAAGCACATAAAACAACAAGCTATCTTGCATGAAAATATTTTTTTAAACAATCACTTCAACCCATTGGGTCCTTTAAGTACAAAAATGTAATTTAGGAAATAACCCAGCTCTAGTCAATGATACATTTATAGCCAGGTACAGACAAAGAGAATCTCTGTCGCTTTAGTCAAACTATTGACTCTGCAGGTGCTTTTCTGCACCAAATAGGATCTGGTTCCGAAATTAAAGGCTCTGTCTGAGTGCATGAGCTTTCACTTTGCCAAGGGAATCAAAGGCAGATAATATCGTTCCTGGCTTTTAACTCTGGAGTGAGCAGGGGTCAGCTGCTGTTCAAAAAGCTCTAGGGCACTCTCTCCACATATTCCTGTCAAACTGTTCTTCTAACCTGGGACTGATGGATCGCATTGGGTCCTAGTTTTCCCCACTACTACCTTCAATATATTCCTCAAGATAAAGGCCGCAATCAGAAATTAATCCTATTGTGTTTATTCAAGCAATGGCGGCACTGGAAACACAGCTGGTTGAGAGGCTGGTCTGGAGAGCGTATCCATGTCCCTCTTTTTGTTCAAAGGGATCTTGTTGGGGACTGAAAACCTGGCCCTTCACTTTCAGGTGGAATTCACTTTTGGAATACAGTATTTCCTGGTGGAAAGATTTCTTACCTAGATCAGTCTTCACACTGCTGGGATCAAACAAACAGGGATCAAAAGAGCTTCTTACCATAAGAAGGGCTTATCTCAAGCACAGTGTCTGATCATGCCCCAAGCTGTGCTGGGCATCTTACAGCACTGACCTTCTGCCTCAGAGATTTCAGCCGTACACTGCATCAGTTACAGCAAAGAGGCAGGAAGCAGTGGGGAGGAAACAAAACAGGAAACAACAGGAATATAAGAGCAACACATCAGATGGGATGTGGGCACAGCAGGGTTTATTGTTCCTAATGAACTACAATAGAGCTCTGGTTGCCTCCTGTTTGTGATAGATTCAGTCCTTGTGGAGAGATTTGAGCATGGCAAGTGACAACAGGAGTTGTCATGCTGAGTATACAGTCATCCCACTGACTATTGTATAGCACAGAGATATGCCCACATTTAAAATTAGCTACACTGAGTACAGTGTGCAATATTGATCTCACAAGAGTGAAGGTCAGAATGGGAGCAAAATCCAGCTAAGGAGATGAAGAAAATGAGCTTATGCTGGGCTCTGTGCTGCACTGAACCAATGGCAAAATGAGGTAGTTTAAATCTAGCTAGGATACATCTCTGAACATGTCACTAATTTGAGTGTAGACATATCCTGACTGAGGTACACCCAACGTACAGAGACTTCACCTCCTCCCCCTCTGACATGCAGATGCACACATGATTTGAGAAAGTTCCATCTTCCTTTCACAGCTCCTCCTGGGTCACTCCACACCGCTTCCCCATAAGACAGAAATCTGACACAAGTATGACTAGAAAATCTCTGCATCAGTCTGTTGAGGGGTATGTACATACCCTTAGAAGATTATTAGAGGGGATCTCACACAGCACATCAGGTCCTAGTCTTGGCAGGTTTATTCATTCAAGGAGAGTCATCATTGAGAGTACATACCCTTAATGCCTGGAAGCTCCTAATACCCTTGGGTTGTCCAAGCCAGGGTAGCAGATTATTCTCCAACCCTAAATATGAAAAATGGCAAATATTCAAGTAATGTAATAATTAACCTGAGTGGACTGTGGGGAAAAAATTCTTGCCCCAACACTTAGGTATCTAAATCTATATGAAAGGCTTCTACATAGAAGTAGCCACATTTCCATGCAGCAGAATTCTCAAAATAGGTTGCTTAATGTTAGTTTCTGACTTGAAAAATATTGAACTCAGATAGAAAACACAGAGGCAGAATCAAAGCCAAGAGTGCAGTATTCACAATTTGCTGATGAAGTATTCATACCTGCACATTCCCTCCTGGCTATAGCATACACAGCAAAAATATTCTCTAAGACTCCCAAGCAATAGGACTACAGGTCCATTAAACCTGCAGGGTTTGAAGGACACTGTCAAAAAATCGTAAAAATTACAAGCCCTATTAATTAACATCCTGCCTATATGTCTGCCAAAGAAGGGATTATTTTCTTTGACTCATCCATTTTTAAAATGGATGAGAAGATCCCATTTTATTGCAAAGGAGCTCTAATTAATGTTCATTTACAGCTCTGGGGAGTTAATTCCAATTCAGAGCTGCATCTACAGCATTGCAGCCATCAACTCAAAACCAGGGAAAGACATTTGAGCTCAAGAACAATTATGCCTCTCTCTGTGATATTCCCCCAGTTTGCTCTTTGTCCTTCCTTTCTGATACTATCTATAGGAAAACAGGATTTGTTTAGTGGTTTATCTGTGCCCGCTGCATAATCCTCTGCAGTACACTGCTGGCAGTTGCAGGGATAATTATGTGACCAGGAAGGTTCTGGCAGCGGGTAGCACCCAGCGGCAGTAATGAATGAATTTGAAAAGATTAGTTCATTTCCATGCAGAGTCCTGCGAGAAAGACAGAGGAATGCTGAGAAACCAGTGGGAAGGAATGCCTTTCCAGTAAAACCACAGAATCTGCAGGCAGTATCCCAAATCTGTCTACCCAGTGCTATCACAGCACTTTGACCAAGCCATTTACCTTTGCCATATTTCAGGTTTCTCAGCTGCAAAGCAGGGACAAAATACTACTGACAATGATGTTCTGTTTCCATCCCAAGACAAGACTTGTAAGTTGGGCACTGTTAAAACATTTCCAGACTCATGGAACTAGGTTTAAATGTTAATAAACACAGAAGACAGCTGAATTCCTTAACGGAATGTGCTTTCAACAGGGCTCAGTGCTTTTTTAAAGGGTTTTTGTATGGTAATGTGACATTTTACAGCCTACATGTAGGCAATTATCTTTGAAAGAATGACCAACTTTTTTTTTTTTTTTGAGAAAAGCCTTTGATTAAAACACTTTTCTGGGGGAGCTGATATGCAAGGACAGAATGTGGATACAAAGCTGATTCAAGACCTAGCACTGTTATTACAGGTATTAGAATTAAGGAGCATACTGGAATTAAGACAACATCAGAGTCTGGCACCAATTGGAACCAGTGTAGTCTGTTGTGCCTGTAAATTATTTTGCAGTATTTCCTAGGTCTTCCACAACTAGATTGCTGTGCTTCAACAAGATTTCAAATGAATGACAGAAAAGAATAATTAAAAGGTTTGTTGTTTGTTCTTAGCATCTCAAAACTGTTTGGACTGCTGTGTTAACAGGACATGTTGAATTAAACATTAATAATACCTGGATATATGGCTTTGAGTGCAAAGTCACTAATAATTCTTATTGTCCTCAAAAGGTGATATTCTTTGCTCCTACAGCAATGAAGTCAGTGGAGTTTTTTCCACAATTACACTGGGAACAGGAACTGGTCTTATGGACAGAGACTTTAAAACTGCAGTCTAAAACATGCATGTCATCTCCATCCACATAAAACCCTTGCTGTGTGAGCAGAAATGTTTATTTTGCTTTTGGTCACAACCAGCACCAAAAGTCATACCAGCTGTCATTCATACAGCATTTTTGCATGCTGTATGCACGGTGTCATTGCCTGCTCAGGATACAGGTGATCAGCTGCATTCCCAGATCAAAAAGACCTGACTAGACAAGACTTCAGGATGCTCAATAATCTGCAAGCCAGGAACATGCAGCCTCTATTCACAACCATTCCTACCAAACCCGTTTGGTTTTCCACCTACATCCTTTCTGTTATAATTTGGCATTAATCTACTGTTCCTACATTCCACAGTCACAGCAACAAAAGAATAAATTTAGGTCCCTTCAAACACTTCCTTTAACCACTCCTTTCCTCCATACTCTCTCTCACACATAAAGTCATACTTTTATGAGTTTATGGTTGAAAGTGCCAGCCACAGGGATAAATAAGAAGGCAGGAAGACAGGTTGGGCAGCAAACTGAAAAATCAAATGTAAATGTCTTCAAGATTCAACATTTCAGTGTCTGTGCTAGATGTCAGTATTTCTGAAGTAATGTTTTATCCATCTGCTTCCCTTGGTGTATAGTCCAGAAGATTTGAAAAATAACAGAGTCTTCATTTAACAGCACAAAAAATGACAACCTGTGATTTAGGCTAGGACTACATAAACATAAATTGCAACCAGTCCCTTGTAAATTAGAGGGAACAAGGAGAAGAAAAACACCAAAATAATTTTTTTAAAGGAGTTATTTTTCATTCAAAATGAAAATACAGACAGATTCTGGGCAGCTTCATTCATGAGCCTTTACTTGTAAGTAATGATGCAAGTCAATTACAGTAACTTATTAATTTCTTCTTCTTCCATGTTGTATTATTTCCTGGATTTTGTCTTTCTTAGGCCTGAAGACAAAATGTGAGCCAGAGCACAACCAGTAGTACTCCTCCTCTGTCGAGAAAGTAAGTTACTCAGCTTTGCTATGGAAGAGTTTGCTTCTTCCTGTGTATCTGAAGAGCAACAAGGTTGACAGAACAAGGACTCCAGCAGAGCAGTAGGCTGCTTACACAATTTCATATTACAAGAGAGTCTGTCAGAGCAGTGAGGTGTTTATTCTACTGGAAAGCAAGATGGGTCTGACATTGTTTAAGCCTTCCAGCTGAATCAGAGTTAACATAAGGAATGTATTCGCCCAACAGCTTTGGGGTTTTGGTCTGTTTTTTGAAAGGAGTCAATATCTTCATGCTGTTACACACCTCTTACAAGAACCTGCTAGCCAGTTTGAACCAAATTTGTAAAAGGTTATACATTCGTCACTAATGTGAAACTAGGCAGCCTGATAGGGAAATCCAGGAATCCCTCTACTGGGGGATGGGTTTGAAGAGTAGTTTCTCTTCAAACATCAAAGAGTCTACAGGACAGTCCTTCCCCGAGACAAAAACCTCTGGAAAACATGTTCCATTGGTTCAGCTGCTGCTGGAAACATTTATTTGAGAGTTTAATGTCAAGTGAGAGATAAAAAGGCAGTTAACAATCCTTGTTATTGCAAGAAACATAATACACCCTTCTCTTAAACTGATCATAATCCGTCATAAAGCCACTTGTGTTTCTTGTCCCACAAATCTATTTGAAAGGCTGTCCCAGAATGTCCCTGCTCTGACTGTCAGAAGTCTGAAAATTAAAAGGAAGTTCAGTATTTCTTGGCTCTGCTCTAAAGCCAACATTACTCTTTAGCTGAAAGACCTCTTCTTCTCTCCCACCTGCCTTCCCCGGACTACACTGTGAATTTCACTCTGCCCTCTTACCCTTGGCTTACCAGACAAATTCTGTTAATCCCTTTTGTATTACAAACTCTCCATTCCCATCATCATCTGTACTGCTTTAGCTCCTTTTTCCTGAAGCTGCTTGCTCAGATGTCTACAAGCCATGCCTTGTATCTTACTGTTAGTACTTTATTTCTTCTTTCACTTACTTGATACAAGTTCTAAGACTACACTTACCTTTTCATGGGTCTGTTACACTGACAACTCAGCTATCCCATGTCTTTTTCCTCCTTTGTCATTTCCAACCCATGAACTCTGAGCATGTTCCAAAATTTCTGGCTATTAATTCCATACATGATCTTCACACTTTGAAATATTAAAAGTCAACCTGTTCCTCATACTCAGATTCCTAAGGTCACTTGGTTCTTTCTAGGTCGTGTCCCAGTTTGTCATCTGATGATATCTCCCCCTTAGGGGTGAGTCATAATTTTATCAGCGTAGTTTTGGGTTTGTGTCAATATCATAAAAAAACATAAATTGGATTGGTCCCAGAAGTGATCCTTCAGAAGTTCCATCACCCTCCAACCTCATTCTCCCATCACAATAACTTTTTATCACAATTTTAATGGATATGCAGTTCTGCTAATCAATCTCCTCATCTTGCAAATTTTTGCATATTCAAAAATTTGTGCCCTTTTCAGACTTTCCTTTTCATTCCATGACTAATTACTTCTATATATTAACACTTAGAATAATTCCAGTCTGTATTTTGTAACTACATCAGTCGCACTGGCCAGTTTAACATTAGAATGGGAGGTCATCCACGGAATACTGGGACTTCAAACTCTCACCACCTTTCCTGATGTTCCCATGCACACACTGGTAGAGAAGCTGAGCTTCCAGGTTACATGTATGAAAAGAGAGAAAATGTTTATTGATTATAAGTTTTAAGCTCAGGATCAGCAGTATTGCTACTATAGCTCTGTTCCTGTGGGGTCTGAGAAGAAACGGGCAAGGAACAGGATATGAGCAAAGTATCTGACTTTACAAAAATGACAGATGAAAGTGGATATAGGTAAAAGACAGGGATTATAAACCACATAAATAAAAGCAGTATTACTTTTAACATTCTTCAGTTTTATTGAATATTAAGAGTCCTAGGAGATCCCTAAGGATTGTTTATTCAGTGTCCTAGATGGAATAGTAATTTTTGAGGTTATGGTGCCTTCCATCCATAAGATCAGTTATCTTGCTGAGAAAGCAGATATCCTTCTCAAAATTCCACAAGATAGGGAGAATACAAAACGTAGGTCAGACTTCTTTTGAAAACATTATCCTTTAACTGTACACATACAAGCATTCATCTCACAGTCGTTGTACTTGGGAATTCACACTAAAAGCAAATCCATAAAGAACTGTCTTTAACAGTTTTGGAGGCTGGGATTGCAAGACACTTTTTTCCAACAGTCACAATTCACTGGTCTCTCGAAAATTGCTCTTAGCATCCAGTCTCTACTTCAAACCACAGACTCTGACTACTATCTCTATAAAAGGAGAATTCTATATGTATTCAAGAATTAAAGGGGGGCATTCCAGTAAACTACCAATTGCACAGGTTTTCATTGATCCATTTGTTTGCTATCACAATTAAAACAGTGTTTTCCCCTAACAGGAAAACATCATAAAAGATGCTTAGCTACTCTACCAAATATAGTTCTCTACATAGAGGATTTTTTTAATTTATCATTGTAAGCCATTTATGTTATTCATTCACCTACTACCTCCAAACTCACTAGCCTTGAGTTTTGGCCTAAGTAACACTTTTTTATGACCAGTGTTGAAGACAGGATATTGATTTATATTGTCTATTGGTCTGACCAAGCATGACTGGGATTGTGTTCTTATATTTACATTATTAGACCCAACACTTTATATTCAGACGTAGTAGGGTCCCTCCCAGTGGAGCAGGACTAAGATTAGTGCTGCACTGCTGTAACACACTACAGCAAAGAGCCTCTTTGAGATGAAAGACAGAGGACTTGCAAACCAGGTTTGGTCATGGTGACAGAGCTACACTGATGGAGAAGTTAACAGACTCACAACTTAAATAAAACCCTCTAACTTGTGTTCTGTAGAAATCCTAATTAATATTTTATGGTTTATTACCATTCTTTTGGTAAATTATTCAAAAGCATAGCTCAGCAAAGCACACGGGAAGTCCACTGTGTCAGGTCAATTAGTTCTTTAAGCATTATGTAGAATTTCAAATGTTTGTTTCCAATTACAGAATAAAAATGCTATGATTGGGAAACAAGAGGAAGTGAGGTAGGTTAGATATATTCCTTTTTAAAAAAAAATCCACTTAAATATTTGTGGATTAGTACCCCAAGTGTTGGACTTCTCCCTGTCACTACAGTTCTTGTAGCAATGGTAGTTCTAAGCCAAAAGCCTATATTGCTATGTGCTAGCTGAGAAATATCAGACACGTAACTGAGGATTTAATTTCTGCACACCTTTATCATGATTAAGTGAATAAAACAACCAGCTACAAAAACAACGGCTCTATTAGAGATCATTTAACAATCTCTTCAAAAATTTGTGGGCAGTTTGTAATTTCAGAAAGTGAGAAAACAAGCATTAGCTGATGCATTCCAGCTCCCTGCTACTGTGAGAATGTTCTCTATTGTACATTTCCAATTGATCCCTCCAGGCCACTGCAGCTTTTTAAGTCCTATATATAAGGAACCATGCTTTCCTTTGAGTGCTTCTTACTACACAGCAGAACTCATCAGGAAAGACAGTCAACCCAAGTATTTCTTCTTAATTGAGACTCCTGTATGTCTCTCCCATTCTGGAAATAGTTTTAGTCTTTTGAGCTGTATATACGTATCATTCTGGTATGCAAACCCCCTCAACACTCTCTTAATTACTCCATTACTTTCACTAACTCTGGGTGTTTCAGTTTAGGGGCACAAAATGTTTCAGCATTTCATGGGCAAGAAGATCTCTAATTATTCACAGTTTTCCTTAATGACTGCTATGGTAGTCCCCTCATTTTCCTGAGTCCTTGATACTCCTTTGATAACACATGCATATCTACCCACAATGCACTGAAAATTTCATAAATAATCCTGAAACAATAAAAGGGAATGAGAAGATTAATATCCTCACTGTCATCCTTCAAGGCGATGATTAGGCTCCAACCCATTCTTCCAGGTGCAATTTAATGTTCTCCTCTGAAACACATGCCTTTGTCATTGTCTTGTCCTGGAAAGAGGCTACTTTGTCTTTGAAGCTGGAAATCTGAAGAAGCCAGTCAATGTACTTTGGATACATCAAATAATCCCATTTTAAAATGGCTGCTCACTCTCACACCATCACAATCATCCCAGCTGAGCCTAAACACCCTCCCTTTAGGCTTGTCTTTGCAGTTTGACAAAAGTCATAGTTAAATGAAGATGTCTTTTCCACAGTATCCTGAAAACTCATGGATCTTCTGGTTTTTCAAAGCAGGAACCTCTTGATTCTTATCCCCAGTGACTGCACTTCCTACAGCTTTCTGTTTTTCCTACAGAAATCAGGGATGGAAAAGCACTGGTCCTATAATGATTCTATCTTTAATTACACAGTCATATTAGTGTAATCTCAATCCATGCCAGTGGTGAATTGAATGGTCCTGGCCACTTTCACATTACTAAACACTCCCACTACATCCATTGCCTTGGATTAAGAGCTCATGTAGGTGTACATTTAGCTAGATCAGGCACCTGGTCTGCCAGGAAAAAGGACAAAGAAAGTCATGGCAAAAAAGGGAAAGGGGGCAGAAAAGAGAGGGAAGAGCAGAGCAGGATGGAGAGGGAGAAGACTTTAACTAGATGACTCTCCTTATTTTGTTTATGTGGCTGTACAAATGCTAGTGCCTTATCAAAACACACAGAGAAAAACTTCCAGAAGAGAATAATGGGAGCCTACCACTCTGCATGTCAAGCATGGACCTGTGCTAACTTGAACTGGCTGCATAACCACACCTCATAAGTCACAAAAGTCCAGGCTTTCTGACTAAGGCAGTAAACACAGGAGCATTTTGAATTTGTAGCTGAGACATCTTTCCATACCTCTGGGCACATTTCATGCAAGGCCATTTCATGTAAGAAGCAGGAATAACATTTAAGACAGTGCTGATTATAGATGAAAGAAAGTAAGGAATACAAAAAAATTATTCTTTAAATTGCCTTAGCATGCAGGCAAGCTGAAAGTACCATTCGTTGAATAACCAAATAATTTCAAGACATATTTGAGCAGAAGAAACAGGAAGATTTCACACCATTCTCCAGCTACATTTAACAGGGATATTCCAACCTAAACAATTCTATGATTCTTGCTTTCCAAATCATTAGGTATAGACCACAGCCAGAATCCAAACTGGCAGTGTAATGCTATGATAAATTAATTCTCATAAGTATTTCTAATGTGTGGCCTTTCTTCAGGTGTTCCAAGAGGCTATCAGAGTTCTTCAAAGAACGAATTTTGCTTCCCAGCAAGCTGATAAAGTATATAAAACCTTATTGCACTCCTGGAAAACAGAAGCACAGAGCATTAGTGACTGTAACCACCTAGTAAAGTAGTTGCATCATGAGGTTATCCATCTGTATTAAAACATAAAATCTTTGATGTCAGATTCAGGACCAGCAGCGTCAGTCACCAGCACTGGCTGTTGCAGATTTTGGATGGACAGACTTCACGACACTCTGAACTGGCTCACTGTTTCTTCCACCTCTCAGTCTAGTATTTCAAACACTGGCAAGAACGAATTGTCCTGTGAGGCATACAAAGTAACTTTTTGATCCAATGTTTATGCTTTCCCCAAAGGCAGGCTCTGAAGAGATATTTGATTACCTACAGGAATGTCACTGAAATACAGAGCCTTGCAGTCAATTGCAGACTGGCTCAAGAAACAAGACAAAAAGAAAACAAATGCATTCAGGAGAACCTGTGTGTTTTTCCTTTGTTACTTTCAGAACAGTATGGCAAGCCATGCATCCTTTGGCAGACTGCTTTCTGCTTTGCACCACAGTGAAATAAGTACATTAGTACCTGCTCCTAAGGTATCAACTTTACAAATTGTGGGAATCTCTTGGTAGGAATACCGAAATTGATCTCCATCAGACTGTTTCCACCTGCCAGTTGGAGAGAAATTTTTACCTAAAGAGGCAGTGGAAACCTCCAGGAAGAAGTTAAATTTCAGCATCTTCTGATGACTCTTGCAGAAAATGATACCCCTCCTGGCTCTGATGAGGTGGGTTGTGGGTTTTCTTTTTTCCTTTGTCTGCCTCTGCAGGAAATTTAAGTCCTTTCTGTACTTGAAAGGATTATATATTCATTTTTTTGGCACATGCAAGGGAACTAACCTTCCCAATATGCCAGTTTAGCAGCTTGGCTGCTGTTAGACATCTATCCTTTACATTTCCTCTCTTAATGCCTTTTGGTACACATGATAGCTTCTTTGAGCAAAACTATTCTTAAGCCACAGCAGAACACGAAACATCCCTCTTGAATGCAGAAGGGAGAGAACCAACTGGTACAAAACCAAGCCTTTGCCTTGCGACATAACACAGCTCCTGCAACGTCCACCTCCGTGAGTGGCCTGGGCCAGGCTGCAGCACCTTCTGTCTCTACAGAAACCATGCTGTGCCAGAAAGGCAGCATGCGCTGCTGCATAATGTCCTCTGCAAACACTGCTGAAGATTGTTTTATCTCTACCAGAATTTCTTCCAATTTCCCCACAAGAAGGGCACGCCTTTCATTATGTACTTTCTCACATTTTGAGTTCATTCTAATTTTTCTACCCTAAACAAAAATAGATGTCATATTTTTAAGGGACCTGTGCACATTTTTTCTTGGCAGTGACTCACTGCAACTTCACCAGGATGCATATCTTTCCTCACAGAGTCAGAGCATACTTTGCACATAATTTAAAAGGAAGAGATCTTGAGAGTAAATAGGGACAGCAGAAGGAGACTCATATTCTGGAAAAATAATTTGCTAATTTAATCTTACACTTTTTAGTTCTGCTTAGCTTTGAACTCTGAAATTATTTTTCATTGAAAATTGACATTAAAACAATGATTGCATATGCAGAGACCTCCTTGCAAAACTGTAGTATAGCATGAAGGCAGGGGGGGAAATGTAATTTAAAGGGATCAAAACCAAGCTGTAATTTTAAAATAGTCAACAAAAAAAATTGAGGGCACTGATGCAAAGGAGCTCAACTTCAAATTTCCACATGGTTTTCATGTCACAAAAAAAAAATAAAACAAATTATGGTTCTGCAAAAGCACAAACCACAATATCCTCTCTAACATAGCATTTAGAGTATTTCCCAATCCCTTAAAGGGAGACTGTCATCCTAGTCTCCAGTGAACTTCCAGTTGCAAGATCAGGAACATTTCAGCTATTGCACTGGTTCCTCAGTCTCCCTCTCTAACTTCTGGCTTCACTGTCATTTTTTTCACTACCTTTAAGAGGCTCACACCCATGAAAAAAACAATGGGGTTTTTGAGTCATAAAGACAAACAATTGTAGAGGTCAAACAGTAAGGATAACTATATTTTAAGTGTTACCAGACTGGAAGTGGAAAAGACTAGTGAAAGGAAGTACTTTTTAGTAATAATCTCCTGGTCAGTTTGTGCACTGCACCTTTAGCATCAGGTGAAAGTGTTCAGGTAGAATTGTACAGCCTAATGGTCTTGAACTGGGAAACCCCAGATCACTATCCTTCCATACAACAGAAACAAAAAAATGAGCAGTCAGCCATTCTTTCAGTTTCATACAAGAGAGGTATGTGGGGAAATGCTGATGTGATATAGAAAACATCTTGGTAGCCTCCCTTCCAGTATGTCCCATTAGGATTGGCATCACCAGTATGTCACTGGCAAAGCACTCCATAGATTCTTGCACTCAAGTTTCTCATTCTATAAATTCCCCCTGGAGCATTGGACATCATGTTCTCTGTATGACTGAAATGTTACATACAATTTTGAAACATCTGTCAAGGACTTATTCTGACAGGTAGCCTAAGCAGTTGGATTTTTAGCTCAGGCTGCTGCTTCTTGCCCTTCCAAGTTCAGGGTCTGGGAGCAACTCACTTGCATCTGTTATTAAGCCTTATCCTATACATGTCACTCTAAGCATAGGTGATAGTCCAGAAAAAATAAATGCAATCCTTTCTCCAGAGTTACGCGGCACACATGGAAGTTCTCATTCAGGCATAAATTCACATATCACAAAGGAAGTGAAGAGAGTAGCAGAGCCTTTGTCTTTGGGGAAAGAAGTTAATTTTAAGGAACGATTGAGAGGGAGATCACATTTTATATATGCATATGATAATAAATAAATATATAAAATAGAATAATATGTAACATATACATACATATTTGTCACAGATGCTGGAAGTCTGGGGGTAGAGAGGAATCCCAGCACAAAGTCCTGTGTGGGAGAGACACAAAAGGAGCAGCTGAGAGACAAGATTGGTAAAAACAGCATGTGCATTTGTAGGCAGAAACTTGTGTGGGCAGAGTTGTTTACAGCCTTGAAGGCAAGAACAAGGAATATGAATTTAATGTGGATTTTCAATAAAATATATTGGGATTTTTTACAATTACTTGGTTAGCATTTCTAGACTGTTCTACCCTCTAATATCTTCTAGACTGCTTCTAAGCACCTTCTGAGTCCCTTACCTTGAAAAACTCAGGGCAAGGGGCTGATACAGTACTGCAAAGGGAAGACAAAATGCCTGATATATGGAAAAATTAATCAGCAGAGATTTCTGAAGAATATGTGTCAGTCCAGGTGATCTCTGATTTGCTCAATGTATTATTTTCTTGCACAAATGTCTAGATCCTTTTTTTTAATCATGCATCAGGCAGCTATCAGAAGAGTGTATGACAGCAAGCTATTCACCATTAAGAAACATATTTGATAAAGTTCTGCAAATAACGATTCCTTTCTTGTTACAATGGGTAAAAGACAGGTTGCTGGTACATGGACACAAGAAGATGTCGGGCAAAGAACAATGATCACACTCCTGTTGCTTTACTCACCTAATGGAAAGCAAATATTGCAAAATGATACCTTGTATTTCCAGTGCTCTAAATCCCCATGCCATGGGCAATCTTTTTGCTGTACATGCTGCCTCCCTGGCTGCCAGGCACCAGGATCAGACACACCACAATCTCAAGAGCCACCCTGAGGGCAGGAAGGTGGGTGGCATGGCAGTGCCTAGTGGATGAAGCTGAACTCTGTACTGCCAAGTGGGTACAACCTGGTAAATGTGCTCGTGTCTTACCATAGCTAAGTGTGGAGGGGTCTTTCATACTAACTGGACAAGCAATCATATATGCCTGAAAATATAAAAAGCAGACTAGAAATACAGATCCTTTTCAGTTAAGACATTCTGTCATGGTCATGGCAGCTCTTTGAGTGCTATAAAAAAAGTCTTTGACACATGGAGTATGATCAAAATCTCACAGAAAGATTTTTGGCCTAATTGAAAACAAAAGCAGGAAATCAATCCATGCACCTGAGATACCACAGTAAGTACCATGTTTCTCTCAACTTTTCCATCCTGAGACTTGGAATGGATGGAAAGTGCTACTCTTATAACTTTAGGGCCAGCTGACAGTTGTAGTTCATCTTTGGTGGGACCACAGTGACAGGTAGAAAAGGACAAAAATGCTTTGTATGTAAAGTCTCCACAACCAGTATAAGCCTGGCCTGTTAAATCCTCAGCAGCTCCCTTGACCTTGGTTGGGAGGCAGAATGTGGCCAAGGTGAGAAAATTTCATATTGCAGTAATTCCCTGTTCCTACTGGCCTGCAGGAAGCTAGCTTAGTGTGGGTAGCAGCAGCCCCAAATCAGAGCTTATTCACATCTATAGAGGTGTGTGGTTTGATCCCAGCCAAGAACCAAGTTGTACACAGCCACTTGTTTACATACACCCTCCTCAGTGGGGTGGAGGAGAAAATCAGAAGAGCAGAAGTTAAAAAATTGATGATGTGCTTTGACAAAGACAACTCAACAGGTAAAGCAAGAGCCACGCTTGCAAGCAAAGTAAAACAAGGAATTCATTCACTGTTTCCCACTCACAGTCAGGTGTTCAGCCATCTCCAGCAAAGCAGGGCTCCATCACACATAAGTTACTTGGGAAAACAACTCCAAATGTCCCTGTATTTCTTCCTCTTTACCCAGTGTTATATGCTGAGCATGTTGTCAGACAGTGTGGGATATCCCTTTTGTCAGTTGGGGTCAGCTGTCCTGTCTGTGTCCCCTCCCACCTAATTTGTGCAGCCCCAGCCTCCTCAGTGGTGGGGTGGGGTGAGGAGCAGAAAAGGCCTTGACTCTGTGTGAGCACTGCTCAGCAGTAGAAAAAACATCCCTGTGTTATCAACGCTGTGTGCAGCACAAATCCAAAGAGCCATATAATAGCTACTGGGAAGAAAATTCACTCTATCCCAGCCTAAACCGGCACAGAAGGTAAAGTCTTCTTGTGTCCACACAGAGCACCCTCATTGTCATCAACAGCACAGGAATAAAATAATTGAGATTGCAGGTTTCTAGTCACAGCAGGAGTTACAGGAGTATAAATTTGCCCCCATCAGAGAATCGCACCTGACATTTGACTTAAGTAGCTTCAGAGGCAAGAAAATAAGTCACTCTCCACAATGCCTCAAATACTTTGCATTTTTTGAGGTAATTCTAAAAACTGGATTAAACTGTCATACGTGCAAGACATGAGTGTTCATCAGTGTAGGCTCAAATGAGGTCATAATCTACTTCTTTGGAGGCACATGTTCTGTCCAAGAAGTGCAACAGTTGAGACACACCAGTTTTTACAGCCACTAGGACAGAAGGGACCATTTTAGCCATCGGCTTGTCCAGTCACCTTTGATCTCTCCTTCTTCCCCAACAAATAACTAAATATGTGCCTGCAGCTGGGCTGACAGGAGAGCTAAAAACCAGCTAGGAAAGGTAGACTCATACTACATACACATCCAGATACAAGATGCCTTAACTGTATCAGGTCTTTCTGCTGAAACAGTGAAATTGCTAGCCTCTACCAATGGAAATCAATATAAGCTCTCCCACCTTTGGCTACAAGTCAGCATGGATGTCTCCAGCACAGTGAACACAGTTCAGACATACCCCATTTACATGACAAACATTCATGTCCATGTCCTTATGTGTTTTTGCCAAGTGGGTTTTACCTCTCCATAGCAGAAAGTGGGGTTAGGGGAAGGAAATATTAGAGATGAGGTTGTGAGCAAAGTAGATTGTGCTGGCAGGATGGATCTGGATTGTAAATCATAAATTGCATGTGTTTAGCGAACACAGGGCTAAGCAAGTTTTTGCTTGTCTTTGCCAATCAGCCACACAAAGCTTGCAATCAAACCTTCAACTTGGTCAGGAAACGTTTTTTGCTTTGTACCATAACACTGCCACATTTTCCTCTCTGTAGGAAAGCAGGAGAAAACAGATGACAATTACTTTTTTTATAGAAACTCATTTAGTAAGAAGCAGCTACCTCTCCTAATCTCCCATTATTTGAAACAACTCTCTTGCTGGGCCTCGTTTTATTCACAGATTTGCAACAGCCCAACCAAACCCATTTCAAAATCTCTACCCACTTTCAGCCATTCAAAGCACTTCTTTCATAGCACAAATTATTATAGCACAGTCCAATTTTCCTTGTAGCTGGGGAAATGTGCCTGCCTCACCAAATTAACAGAGCTCATTTAATGCTGGCCCAGGGTGCTCAGCAACAGTGAGGAGAGTGGGACCTGTTTCAGCTGGACACCACTGACCTGCTACAAGGGCAGCAGGAGCCAGGGGCACTATTTTGACCTCATTGTCTCAAGGCTAGCAAGGAAAAGACACATCCTCAGAACTCATGAAGTGCAAATCCTGTTGCCCAGAAGTAATTTGCAAGGTACATGGAAAAGGCAGGAGATTGGCCAGGCACATCTTCTTTCAGGCTTTTCTCAGAGACCCCTGTGCTCCAGGATCATTGCAAAAAGAGGAGGAAGAGCAATGACACTTTGTAGCTTTAATTACATCAGTCCCGCTCTTTCTCAGTGCTCTTTGCAAAGGAGAGGGTTTCAGATCTGCTGGGAAGGGAAGGGGTCAGAGGCTAAATCAGGTAGAGCATCTGGACAGAGGGTCCAGGAGCTGACTTTTCACCTCCCACCCTTCATGCCCCCTGAGGGAAGGAACACAAAGGGCACATAAGAGATTTGCCAGACCTCTCCATAAAAAAGACAATTCTTTCACCATTTCCACAGGAATCTCATCCTGCTCCAGCCCTGCTGTACCTCCCACAAGTGGCAGAGGAGCACTTCCACCCAAGTGATGAGCGAAGAGGAGCAGAAACTGCCCTATTGCTCAGGGGAGTACTTAACTCTCTCTCCTCTGGTAAAAAGGAGTTGTTTTTTCTCTCCCTCTCATTACCTCTTCATCCTTACCTCTTCTTTCCCTCACACCACCGCACCACTAAGAGAGAGCACTGAGGGCTGTGAAGCCCCACCACAGCAGTGGCAAGCAAGTGGGACAGCTCACACCAGGTGCCTGATGGACACTAGGCAGTCAATAGGGAGAAGACAGGCAAAAATGTGTTTTGTGTTGGAAGCACACAGTGAATGGCTGTGCCAAGTGAGCCAAGAAAATATGGGGAGAGCACAGCACAGGCTCAATGAATTTGGAGAGCTTGGAGGAATAGGAAAGGTCCACTATGAGGAAGTGTCATAAAGAGATCAGCATAGCTTGATCTTATATGGGTATGTGGCAGGGGCTTACACTATGTTAGCTGCTGTGCTCATCTGAGAACAGCACCCTGTCACCCTCATGCCTCACCACTGTGTTCTGGACTGTACTGTCCCAGTGAAAATATACACAATAACAACTACTTATCACCATTTGGATTCATTGTTTGGGTGGTTTTTTTAATTCTGTGGGTTTTTTCTATGTGTGGGAATCCCATTTTCAGGTTCTGAGCAATACAATGTCCTTCATTTGCGAAAGGAGTCTCTCCCCAAGTCAGCCCTAGCTGTGTCATCTCACCTGCGTATCCTATGCAGACTCAGGAAGATTTTTAGCTTTGTTATATGGGGTACATGAGCACTCTGCTCTAGTTGCTGATATCATAGTCATTTGCAGATGACACCAAGTTGGGTGGGAGTGTGAAACTGCATGAGGTTCAACAAGGTGAAGTTGTGCACTTTGATCACAAAACCCCATGCCATACTACAGCCTTGGAGCAAGAATGGCTGGAAAGATCCCTGGCAGAAAAGGATCTGGGCATGCTGGTTTACAGTGGCTGAACATGACCCAACAGTGTGCTCAGGTGACCAAGAAGGCAACGGGTATGCTGGCTTGTATCAAAAATAGTGTGGCCAGCAGGACTAGGGAAGTGATCATCCCCCTGGACTTGGTGAAAGCCACACCTCTAATTCTGTATTCAGTTTTGGGTCCCTCACTTCAAGAAAAACACTGAGGTGCTGGAGCATGTCCAGAGAAGGGCAATGAAGCAGATGGAGGGGCTGGAACATAAGCCCTATGAGAACTGGCTGGGGAAGCTGAGGTTGTTTAGTGTGGAGAAGACTCAGGGGGACCTTATTGCCCTCTAAAGCTACCTAAAGGGAGGTTGTGGCAAGATGGGGCTCACTCTCCTCTCTCAGGCAACTGACAACAAGATAAGGGGAATAACCTTAAGTTGCACCAGGGGAAGTTTGTACTGAATATCAGGAAAAATTTCTTCACTGTAAGAATGGTTAAATATTGGAACAGGCTGCTCAGGGAAGTGGTAGAGTCATCATCTCTAGAAGTGTTAAAAAAATGAATAGATGAGGCACTTCATGATATGGTTTAGTGAGCATGGTGGTGTTCAGTCAAGGGTTGGACTTGTTGAGCTTGGAGGTCTTTTCCAACCTTAATGATTCTATGATTCTAGTTTTGAACATCTCATGACATTTCTTCTATAGATTTATCACTCTTCTTAGAAGATGGGAATGAAAAGTACCCACACCACTCAAGCAGCTTTCAATGCAGTTTGCATTCACTGTATGTCATCTGTACGTCTTTCTGGAGACAACAGGTGATGATTTACCAACACATGTACAACTGAAATGTCAAATTCCAGCTCTGGAAACACAAAGCTTAGTTCAGCAATATATGGCAAGACATCTAAAGGCACATATACCACCTCTACAAGATCTGCCTGAGACCAATCTTTTATCAACTTATGTATCAGGGTCCTTCATTAATGCAAACTACTAATGACTGAAGTTTTTTAATACAGATCTCTTTCTATCGTATAATGCTAACCAGTTGTGAACTTCTTTTATATTCACTGCTCACACATGGTAAATCCTGATTTTTTTTTTATTTATTTTTTTTAAATTCAGGAGTTGTAGACAATGCTTCTACAGTTAAATAAATTAAGAAACTGAATCAGCTGTAAAAGATTCACAAATACTGATCTGTGAACAGCAGAATTGTAATTTATTAATGTGGCATTTGACATCCCAAAAATTTATGTAATTTGTAACATTCCTCAGCATAACTGAAAGCTAAGCAACATAAAATCTATTTAATGGAACAAGTTCTTGGTCAGTCAAGCAATGTTATGAAAGGGTGACAGGATGATGCATGCATCCCACTACAAAATTCCTTAAATTTCTGTAGGAGTAACAGCCAAGGCATTAACTGATCCTGTTAAATTCATTTTTTCCTACTCTGCTTGTTCCTTCAAGCAATAGCTGTAGAGACTTAAGATCCATAGTCAACTTTTTGCAGCAATGTCCTTGGAGTGAAAGATGATCTTTGGCAAGAATGTGAAAAGACAAACAAAAGCTATTGGCACTTATTATAGCTTCTCATATAGTTACACAGTTATATAGTAAGCATTTTCACTGCTGTTCCTACAATCTGTTCCAAGAATCTCAAGAGTTTGAAAAGTGGGCTGTTGGGTTTTTTCCTGTTGGATTTTTTCTGAGGAATCAATTCTTATTCCCTGAGAACCTAATAATCCTTGGCGTTCTTAATTAACAACAGGAACAATAGCTGACGTTACAAGATTTATGATGATCGAAGATTTTTTTCAACTCCTTCCCTAAGCTGTTTCTTTGCCTTTTAACCCATCTCTGACCAATTATTTTGTAAGCTGGGACTCAGGTTTGGTATAATCTAAATTTAAAAGAATGGTGGAGGTATTAAGGATAATTACCTTTCTTCGTGTTTTGTGCTAGGCAAGTGAAACCCAAGGGAGAGGCAGGAAGAACAGATACATTGTGCATTTTCTTTGTCAGCAAATGGCTCAGTGCCAGCCAGTTTCTGGATCAGACACAGACCTTGGGGACATGTAGGGCTAGTACTGGAAGAAGAGATTGTACTTAGGGGTACAAAATATATAGATCCATGAGAAATCAGACTTACTCTACTTATTCTGTACCTCCTGGAAAAAGTTTTTCTAGTTCTGTGTTTTACTGAAAGGTTTGGTATATCTGTCAGATGATATTTTTGTCTCCTCTCCATTTTTACATGTACATCCACTATCTGGAGGTCTCTTGCAAAGTAATATTTTCCTTCATCTTGCAGACCTACACAGTAGTAACTCTGAATTTTGTATTGTCATGTTTAGTTTTCTTTCAGTGGCATTTCTCTCAGCTTTCTCATTATTCTTAGGATACCTTGACAAGGACAGGCTGTGCAGGAACCAGCAGATCTTACTGCATGTCTGGAGAGTTGGTGCTTACTGTCAGTCCTCAGAACCTTCCAGTTTTCCCGCCTTACAATCTTTGATTTTATCTCAGAAACCAGCATTCAATATTTTTGACAGCTTCATGGCTTTCAAATATAATTCAATTAACCATAGATACTTTTCTCTGTCATACTCAAAGTGAACCCCCCTTTCCAGATTTTGCTATGATTTGTGCAGGTATTCATTTCTATAGATCAGTTCTTTGTTTATTTTCTTCAGAAGCAATTATGTGTATCATATTGAATTGCCCTGTATCTTATCTGAATGCTCCTTCCAAGTGGAATGAAATACTACTTCTCATTTGATGACATTTTTCTTTTCCTAGATGGCTACTTTATATGTCAGCAGTTACTTCTTTTCTCTGTGCTACTAGTCTAACCACTCTTCTATTAGTAAAATGCTCACCTTAATAAATTCTTTCATAAAGTGCTGACATTGTACCAGTTTGCCCTCTGAATCTCTGCTTTCTTCTGACCATCCTTGCACAATTTCAATTTATGCTAAAAAAAAAAATAAAAATAAAATGTAAGTTCCAGTGTGAAATTCTGTTAATTTTGAAATTATAAAAGGGGCATGTTTCACTACACAAGTTTCATACCCATCAATATCTCTTTCATGTAGTATTGATCTGTTTATCACCCTACACAAGAAATCCATATTTCCTCCCTTATTTATATTCTACAGAAAAATCTTGTCCCTGTAGCTTCAGCATCAGACGTACAACTTTAGCTGATGGTAAACAGAAAAGTTTCTACAATGTGAGCAAATCTGGAACTCTTGCAGGCTTGATAGGCACACTTCAAATAACTAAACTGGAACCAGTTCTAACTAATTCCTTTTCAAAGTTGAAATATTTTCTTCCACAGCAAAAGAGATCTCAGGGAATACACAACTAACTTCTTGAGAACACTCAGATCTGTGTTTCTGGAAGATGCCTTTGCTGAAAGTATACGGGGCAGATCCTTTGCATTGGCTGTTTTCCAGTGTGTTAAGTAAATCTTTCATCTGATTCACAATATCAACAAAACTCCTAATAAAGCATGTGATGTCTCCCTTCTATACAAGTCTGTGAAGAATTAATTTATTAAATGTGCTTATGAATAGTTCATAAGATGGATCAGATAATTAAGCTTACCCTTCCAGTAGCCTATATGGAAGGCCAAATACATATTCGTGGCAGAAAATAACAAAACATGGAGCAAGGTGTCAATCAGCACTTCCATCAGTGGTTTAAATGCCTTGTGAGATTATCTCTCTTACTAAGATCACAGAGAGCCCTGCACAGACAAATCTGTTTCAATATTACTTTTGTGAGAGGATTTTTGTTTTCACAACAAAAAGTGTTTGAGCACCAGGAGGTTTAGTTGCTGAACAACTACACAGAGTATTTTAAAGCTGCTTTGGTTCCTTGGACTCTATGGGCACTTGAGTGACTATCCTTGAATGGAGGTGATTCAAAGGAGGTGTCCTTGTGGTGGGAAGCAACTCATTTACAAAAACGTCAAGACCAGCTGCAGGACAGGCAGGAGAGAAAGTGAGAAGATGTACAAAACTAACAAGTCAAAGGAAAAGATTTCTCTTACCTGCAGCACTTAATTGTTTTTTCTTCACAGCATGCAGAGAGCAGCCAGCAGACTTAAGAGAAGAGGTGCTGCTCCAGGCACCACCTGACGTAGTTAGCTTTAGATCAAATCTATATCTGCATCACTAGTCTACGTCCGATCTTTTTCCTAAGGTCAGAAATGCATTTCAGTGAAACCAGAGATTTAATGAGCCATTTATAACAGCCCAAAACACACAGGTGTTTTTGCCACTTGGTTTACTTGGTTAGATAAGACCCTACTACACAGCCAAGTTGCTGCTCAAGGCTTAGCATCTGCAAGCCAGATTGAAAGTAAAATTAATACCAACAAGAATTGAGGCAGAGATTATTCTTAATGAGGTACAAGCTTGTAGTTAGTAGCATCTAAAGGGAGAGAAACTTCTTATGTAGACAATCAATCTTACAACTCAGACAAATACAAGAAGTCAGAGATAATTTTATAACATATTTCACTTCACCTTTGTTTTCTTTCCTCTGGTACAAGTTTCAAAAATAGCTACAGGCAGCCGACTGCACTTTTTGGAGGGTAATTCAAATCTCAGTGTTCTGGTAGAATGCAAAGTCTTTGGTTCCATAAAGTCCAAAATACACAGAACAATCTTAGGATACTAGCTCTTCCTCTGTAATTCCATGGACAATCTGATGTAAGTATAATTTTTTGCTGTGTTTCTAGCCTATTCAAAGTAGCCTTGTTCTAATACAAAAAAGTCTTAAGCAGAAGTGAAACTTCCTGGTCTATTTTCAGCATCCATGCCCCAAGATGAGCAAAAAGCCAAACACTACTAATGATGAGAAGTAAAATAATTTTCATTCTTTCAGTAGTAGCTGGTAACTTTAACATTTTATTATGGATTTTTTATAGTGATGGCATTCTCCTAAAATAAAATAATAGCTTAATTAAGAAAGTAAATGTGTCCATAAATATATGCATAAAAAATTCAATGACCCCATATTTCTGTGGGAGTCAGAATTAAGGAGAAGAAAAAATGTACAAGAGGTTGATCTGTACCATTTTGTGAAGTTGCTACAAGGTGGAGAAAAGGGAAAGGGGGTTGCATCCATTGTAGTGCATGCATTTATATAAAATCCATTGGACAAAAAATGCTTATAAAATAGTTTATTGAATCAGATCCTCATAGACCTGGGACTCCAACATTTAATGGAAATAAATAAACTCATTAGATGTGGGAGGAGTGTTCAAAGGGGTGGAAAGAATGAAAGAGCTTTTTGAGTAATCAGGGTTTAAGCTTACAGGCAATAAATGTCGACTTGCTAGAGATCACCTCCATATGACTGGTGTTCATTGTGGAGGAGTCACAGTCTAAGCTGTGGACAGTGAATGCTGTAAAGGAATGGAGAGTTCTTTCCAGTAACTAGAACTCCGGGAATAATCTAAGTGATAATGCATAACTTCATATCAGCAGGCAAAGAGAGGAGGTTGGCATCTAACTAGATATCTGAGGGGATTTTGAGACATCATTTAGAGCTTGGAATTGGAAATAAAACATAAATGAAAGTAAACCTGCACATAAGAGAACTGAAGACGAGTTCTGAAAAGGTCTTTGGACAAGCATCCTGACCTGTCTGTTGGAGAGAATAGAGAGAGAGAGAGAGGCTTACAGCAGAAGAATTCCTGGGAAGCAAAGAGATAGGGAGGTTTCAGATGTGAAGGGAAGATAACGTGACAACAAACGTTTCAAGTGCTAGTGAAGTAGTCTCCCTTACACTTAGAAAGAAAAACAAATTTACTAGCAAGACACAGAGCTGGAAAACATTATTACTTCATGGATCCAAACTATGCCACAGCTGAGTCCAGAATCAAAATGTCTGTCCAAACTCAGGTCCAGAGATAATGCTTCTCATTCCTGTTAAATGTGTAAAAAGAATTCCAAATTATTTAAATTATTTAAAATTTAATTTCGAATTAAATTGGTACCAAAAAGATGCTGCAGCTAGAAAGTCTTAGAGGTTTTTGGTTTTCCTGTGTCTGCAGTATAGATAGAAGGCAAGAAATGTCACAGCATGCTTCCTCGTCTCAGAGACGGGAAACTGCTCATGAGCTATATTTAGTCGCAGCCTTGGACACATTAAGTGCACAGACACAAAAAGTCTGTACCAATAGAAAAGCTCTCTGATGCACTGTGGCATTCTTTGGCCCCAATATACACATATATCTGGTCTCTGGCGCACTTTGCTGCCTTAGTACAGCTACAACAGCAAGCTGTAGAACAGTACCTTCCTGCAAACTGTTCAGTCTGCTGCTTTCCTGTGTTTGGCCACCACAGAAAAAAATGGAAATGTTTCACAGCTCTGTAAAGAACAGAAGAGGGAATACATCTTCAGGATGCCCTACCAGGAAAGCTCAGGCTTTTCCTGCCACTGAACTAGAAAACAGGAATTTTTGAGGCAGTGAGTCCCTGCCATACTTCTGTGATAGAGTATGGACTTCCCATTTCCTTCAAAGGGCAGAGAAGCAATGGGAAGATTCCTGTCTCACCATGTCAAAACAGCACCTACAAATCTTGTAAGAAGTATTGAAGTCCTATGAGTGCTCGCTGCCACCTTGGTGTTGAGACGTCCAATGTCTTCTGAGTTTCGAGGCAAGATAATGACATAGGGAATGCTGAAGCAAGTATCTCCCAGTTCCCTACAATTATTCTGGCTGCTCCTGATGCGGCTCCCAAGCCAGCTAGCTTGAATCTCAGATTGTTAGTTGTATTTTCACTGAGTATGCCTGCCCAGCTCTCTCCCAGGTTATTCTATTTGGCCCTTGGGACGGCAAGTCCTCACATCAGTATTATTCAACCTTTGCATTGATCCGGACGGACTACCTGTAAAAGCATGAAAGAAGTTTCTGAAGAAGTTCTCCAAGACCTGTTAAGCTTCTGGCCTCTGCCAGAGGCTGATGTATGACTGATTAATACCAACTTTGATGATAGATTTCAATTTAGAACTTGGGCAGTGACTTGTCTGAGCACTGAGGTGTGAAAATTATCAGAATTTTATCAGTCAGAAATTTATCAGTCCTTTCTCTCCTGCATTTGTCTGTCAATATGGCCTTTCTGGACCACTCAGAGAAAGTGAACTCATTTGCCACAGCCTGTAGTTATTACTGGAGGAAGAGCAGACACCTCAAAAAGTCACGGGAATAGTTTAAATCACCAACACATTCAGTTACACCCTGGCATATGAAGCTAAAACCACAAAAACTTTCTGTGATATGCAATCATTATCCTCCTCTCGTGGTGGTATTGAATTGTGCACAATGGCAAGAAAAGCAAAGATCCCAAACCTACCAACTGCTGTGATAAGAGAGAAAATCCTGAAGTGAACAGGACTGCAGTGGGATTGTGACATTTTAATGACAGTTTAGAAATACAAAAATGTCTGAAGTGGAGACAGTGAGTCTTCTATTCATTCTCTTTCTGTGTGAATAGCAGTCACCTGATGGAAGTATAGACATCCTTTAGACTTTTAGTTTTGTAGAGAGAGATTTAAGAAACTATTTAAAATCAGAAATCATTTTTTTCTGAAAATAATATAGTGTGGTTTAGTTTTACATCTACAAAGTTCTGTCTATAATCAGTGATACAAATACATTGCACATGGCGTGCTTGCTTCCATTTTTTTCCCCAAAGTTTACAGGATCTGAGCCTACCTAATGACTCATAAACCCCCAAAATAATGTCTTCCTAAATTTTTAAGATTTTCCAGTAGATCTCATGAAGTAAGCCTAGAAATGCCGTCAGTCTAACACAAAACTGTTATAATAGGCAGATCAATACAAAATTGTAGCTGTTGGGCTACATTTATGCTATTGTTTTGCAATTGAAATTGATATAACTATGAAGGCAGATCAAGGGAGAGAGAGAGAGAGGGAGAAAGTGCCTGAGTATAGGTGAGGAAGGTTTAACATGGAGAGAGAGAGATCACAGCTAGACTTAGGAAGTAAGCTCTCTTAAAAATGTGGTGTTTCAGTCAGTGCAGCCTCTGGGATGCCTTCAGGAGTCATTAAAAACAGTTTTTGTCACTTCCACTGGGGTTTTAGGAAGCTAAGAGCTTTTTAAAAACTTGGGAAAAATATATCTTATATTCAGGCAAAATGTAGCTTTGAGAAAGAAGCTGAAGAAGAAGCTGTAGAGGGTATTCCACAGAGTGCCAAAGAAAGGAAATTAAATATGTATGGATGAATTTTGAGGGTGATCTGTAGCCTAAAGGTCTATAAGTGGGACATACACCAAATCACTCCCAATCATACCACAAGACTTCTTGGTTTAGTTCAGTAAAGAAAAGGTTTTGTAGTATCTGTTTGTTTGATATAGTTGCATAAAATAGTAAAGCTGAGATAACAGTACCCAGACTGTAATTATTAGAAGGAATCAAACAACTGACATCAAGTCTGCAAATAGGTAACATCCATCAGGTCAAAACGGGCTGGCTTTTGTCTGTGAGAAAAAGTAACCCTTTGGACCACACTCATCCCGGCCCATGCTGAAGAGCCTACAAAGAGCAGGTATACACCAGAGGTCAGAACAAGATGTACACTTAATTTCCAGCCTTCCTCATGGAATCAGAGAAGGTTTGGGTCGGAAGGGACATTAAAGACAATTTAGTTCCAACCCTTCTGCCATGGACAGGGACACTTTTCACTAAACCAGGTTGCTCAAAGCTCCATCCAACCTGTCCTTGAGCACTTCCAGGGATGGGGCATCCACAAGTTCTCTTGACAGCCTGTTCCAGTGTCTCACCACTCCCACAATAAAGAATTTCTTCCTGATATCTAAACTAAACCTACTCTCCTTCAGCTTAATGCCAGTATGACTTGTGCTATCAGTAAACTCCCTGAAAAACAGTCCCTCCCCATCCTTCTTGTAGGCCCACTTTAGGTACTGGAAGGCTGGTATAAGGAGAGCCTTCTCTTCTCCAGGCTGAACAACCTGAACTCTCTCTACCTGTCTTCACTGAAGAGGTGCTTCAGTCCTCTGTTCATCTTCATGGCCCTACTCTGGACCCACTCAAACAGGTCCACGTCCCGCTATGTTGGGGACCCCAGAGCTGGATGCAGCACTCCAGGTGGGGTTTCACAAGAGCAGAGCAGAAGGAGAGAATCAGTCTGCTGGCCACGCTTCTTTTGGTGCACCCCAGGATGTGGTTGGCTTTCTGGGCTGTGAGCACACATTGCTGGGTCATGTTGAGCTTCTCATCAACCAGCACCCCCAGTCCTCAGGGCTGCTCTCAATCCATTCTCTGACCAGCCTATATTTGTGCTTGGAATTCCCCAGGTGCAGAATCTTACACTTGCCCTTGTTGAACTTCATGAGGTTTGCACAGGCCCACCTCTCAAGCCTGTCTAGGTCCCTCTGGATATCATCCCTTCTCTACAGCATGTCAGCTGCACCACACAGCTTGGCATTGTCGGCAAACTTGGTGAGAGTGGGCTCAGACCCACTGCCCTTGTCACTGACAAAGATATTGAACAGCGCCAGTCCCAATACAGACCACTGAGGAAGGCAACAAAGAGCTCTCAATCTGGGTTGTCTTAATCTTGAAAAATAAGAATGAAGGCAATGGCCCCCAAGCCTAAATGGCATCAGATTCACAGTCTGAAGTCTTATCAAACAGGTGTAGTATGTGTTTGAACTTTAATTGTCAGCAGATGAACAGCAACCTACATTGCTCTGCTCTGGTGCATTGTGGAAACTATGTCAGCTACCAAATATAACCACATTTTCTGTAAGGGTCTGGGATCATATTTACATTTCACTCGCTCACTAGAAAAGACCCTTACTTAAGAAGTGGATCCAGTGGTCTGGTGTGAGGGAGCAGGAGAGAGCAAGGGAAGGTGATCTGGGAGCTGGAGGTGACAGCAGGACAGCAAGGCAGTGCCCTCACCAAAAAGGCTGTATTCTGACCCTGCCTGGGCGGGTCTGGTGACACTAAGCAGGGTCAGCAAACAATCCAGTGCTTGCCAGACAAGACTTCAGGGGTGTAACAGAACAAAGGCAACCCAGAGATTCAGATCAGGGGATCTGGCTCAGAAAGGTATGTGGCCAGACTACATAACTGCAACATAGCTCAGGCAAGGACTGAGGAAGAGCTTGAGCCTAAGAGGATGTTCTTGGTAGCCCAGTAGCCCAGCCTCACAGAGCTTCTTGGACATCAGCCTGACCCCTGCATGAATCAGAGCTTATCATGCCCACAGGAAGCCAAAGTCCTTGAAGGGGGCAAAGAATGTGCCCAGGGCTCTGACAACTGAAGGCCAGGAGGGTTGATAAGAGGGGGTTTTCTTGTCTACAAGGGGTGCAAGTGTGTTTAATGGAGATAGAAATTGTTTCGAGTTCCTCATGCACATTAAACCAGATTTATCTGTTAAGCTTGCATTGACAAATTTACAGTAACAGGCAATCCCCAAGTACTCCACTTTGATAGGAACTTTTGTCTAACCACGTTAAAAAAAAAATAAAAAAAAGGTGTGTTGCTAGCTCTTTCTTTCAGCCAGATGTTTATGAGTCATACCTGAGATAATTGATAATCAGACAGTGATAGCTGGAAATAATGGCATTACAAGACTTCCAGATTCAGTTAAATTAACAGTAATTTTAATATTTGCCTGGTTCCACCTTTGCACAATTAACTGCCTGTTCTGATATCTTAAAGCAACACAGTTCAATTCCTCCAGCAACACAGGACAGATGGCAGTTCCACAGGCTACACGGAGGCTGTCAATGTGGACCCACACTGCTCTATGAAAGGTGGCATAGCTGCAGCCTTTCTTCTCCCATGGAAATTTAAACTTAAAGCCCTTCACTCCTGCAAATACAAGCTGAGATGTTCAGCTGGTTGGGCAAAGAGCACACACTATCAGACACTTGTCTCTTCTCAGGAAGCAGAGATAGGCTGGGTGTATTGCATACTCTCCGGACTGCCAGCTGGACCATGCTGAATTCAAAGAAGAAATTCTCATAATGTTTGTTTATGTTACTCTGCTAGGTCCCTTTGGATTGCAAGATGGAATGAGAAACTAATTCTGACAATAGAATGTTATATTCGTCATAGCTACAGATTAGCTCCTCACTTTCTTTTAAAAAGTAATTAAATATTTCATAAGGAATCTTGGTTGATGATCAGAAAGTAAAGTATTTTCTATTCAGTTTGGGAGGGGCAATTTAGGGGGTCATCTTTTGCAACAATATTTGAACCTATGCTGGTTTTGAGCCATTCTGGTATGGGGTTTATTTCTTCTTTTTTTTTTTTTTTAATGCCTTAAGCATGTTCCTCTTCTGTTTGTAGTATGACTGATGGATTCAAATGCAAATAACATGGAAGTAAATATTTCACTTGTCATAGAAACAGAACCTTAAGTGGAATTTAAGTTAAGAAACTTATGAAACTTGTCCAGTCAATCTCAGAACTCATCAAAAAATCTCAAATAACAATACAATCTCAAAAGACTAATCTTCTAATAATAAAAGCTACATTAAAAAGAAATAAACCTTGGAACAGTAGAAATATTATGTGCATTAATAATTTCCAAAAAAACATAAAAGGGCTGCTGTAAAACTATTTTAGATTAAACATGAGAATCTAATAAAGATAAGTCTGATCAACTTAGTTCCATGAAAATTGCACTGAAAAATTTTTATTGGCTCCTGCCATCTACCGTATGGTGTGGGAAATGCAGCACAGAAATGTGAAAGCCACGCGAAGCGTATTTGCTATATTTGCTGACAGTTCCACAATTAATAACAGAAATTAGTAACAGAAATAGTCCCCAATTCCCAACACTTTCAAAGCTTAAACACCTTGCATGACATATTTTCCTCCTCTGTATTCAGAAAGTGATTTTCCAGTGTATCACTCATTGGGAGCATCAGAGACACTCTGGTACCATGATGTGAGGTGCAGCTGAAGGAAACCATGTAAAGGCTGAGGAAGGGTAAGAAGCTGCAGCCTTTAAGGCTGCACAAGTCCTCGGGAGCACAGCAGTCACCTAGGATTGTGCTCGTGGCCCAAAGCTTTGCTGGCTGACTGCACATGATCTGCCTTCCCACTGCAAATTAGTGGTGTAGCCTGGCCAAAGCTGTCCTGAGGCAGAACATCGAGAGCCTTTGGTGCAGCGAGGCAGTTTACAGCCACGTCTGCTCTTTTTGGCACTGAAGACAGAGAGCACTCAGGTGAAGGTGGAGCCTGAGGAGTCTGCTTCTTTTGTTCAGCAAGCTAATGAAGTTGAATTTCAGAATCATTGCTCTAAGCAAGCTCTTTTGCTGCATATTATCTCTTAGAAATGCATCAGCTGCTAAGGGAAGTACCTGGAAGATCAGTTAGCATTGTTTTGTTCAGAAACAATTGCCCCAGTGAATTTTATTTTTAGTAAAGAAGGCAACATCTGTGTACTGTTTAGACTCACATCATTAAAACAAATGATGATTGCTTTAGGCATCCAAGATTCACATTAACATTTTTTATGTAATCTAGTTAATGGTGATCCAGCCTAAATATGCTACCCCTCAGCAGATTTTCATATTCTTGTGAGCAGCCTTTCAATAACTGTCCTTATGTGACACCCGGTCCCCTTCAACCAGCTTTAATTGATGATCCTTGTGAAAGTCAGAGGATGGTTTCCAAGGCTGGCAGGCTGATAACCACCCAGACAAACAGACGGAAAGACACACGAGAATCTCTCTTGCCTGCATGCAAAGGGCTGATAAAAAGCCACCTGTTTCCAGGGAAATACATCCTATGATCCAGGTGGCCCCAGTGCTAAGTAGGTTAGTTTTAGTCTGTCAGGGTTGGTGCGCTGTTTGGGGTAGTTCACCAATAGTCTTAATGGCTCTGACTGGCTCACCTGGGGCCCCCACCCACAGATGGTCTGCATTTAGACTCAGCCCTAGCCCGAGCTCTGTCATAGATGTGTTTGTTCCCAGTTTTGCTACTGCTGCGTCTGTGGACACCGTTGTTCTGGGCAGGTTTCCAGCTCAGTTTTGGACCTGTCCTGTTATTGAGAGTTCTCCCAGTCCTCTGGGCTCCCAGCTATCACTTGGGGTCATCTGTCTCTGGTTGTGTTGTGTGGCTCTGCCCAGCTGGCTTGACCCTGGTGGCCTGGCCTGTGGGGCTCTGCCCCCGCACTGCCTGTGTCTTGGTGCCCCGTCCCCTGTCCGTGGGGAGCGAGCAGCCCTGGCTGCCCTCTGGGCTGGGGTTGGCCTCGCTGCACTGCACAGGGTGCAGGAGTCCTTTGGAACACTTGTGCCAAACCCTGATGCCCATTCCTATCAGGGAATGAGGGAAATCATCATCTCCTTTTCAAAGCTCAAAGAAAGAAATAAAGCTTATTAAGGTCCCTTCCAACCCAAACGATTCTATGTTTCTTCAACTTGTAGCTTGATTTCTTCAACTAGGAGCCCAGAAAACTCTCCCCTAACCTTCTGTTAAATTACATTACCTTCCATATGATGGAAATGTTCAGTGAAGATAGCGCCTATTGACATAAGCTGTTCTGCTGCAGGTGCCTCCCCTAAAAACTCCTCTAAGTCTGTGGATGAAATTGCAACATATTTTAGCTGACTACATCCTCTAGACATCAGACTTTGTTGAAAAGGTCTGGAAACTGCTACAGATGTGATTCTCCTTGGGTCGAGATTAAGACTGTTGAAGGCTCCATTTTGTCCCCTGGCTCTGGCAAAATCAGATCTCTATGTGCATAGAACAAAAAAAGACTTAAGGCTCATCAAGTCTTTGCTATTGCTCATGGCCTCGCCCGAAAATCCTATGAATAAATTACAGTTCTCCCAAGAGTAAGGAAAAACCTCCAAGTTTCTTCTGTATTTTGAATTCTCTTTGCCATTAAATGGCATTTCAGAATAAATTTTAAGTCTGATTAACAGCATATTTCTGCTAGTTAAATGAGTTTCTAAATGAGAAATCCAATACTGAATCATTTTAAACATCCAAACTTGCCAAGCCATTCATGGGTTAAAGTTTCTAAGATGAAATTTTGGTAATTATAAAAAGGTTTCTTTTGCATATGGTTCTTGAAATGTCAGCATTTCAAGTATTTAATCAGACTATAAACCTGTAAATTCTGTAACTATTTAAAACTAATAGCAATTCAAGAAACATTGTCAGAGCTTGTCTTAAGCCCTTTTAACTAATTTTATAATAGTTGGGAACTGGTCACTACTAGAAAAATCAATTTAAAACCCACCAGCATGATAAAAATTGTAATAAAACTCAGAAGTTAGCTACTGCTTTGTTGCACAGTATGAAATTCAAACAAGAACAATACAGTATATATTCAAACAAGAACAAAACCATATATGTTAGGTAGTGCTGGAATAGAATGTGAATGCCTGTGCAGATCTGTCTGCATGATAGTAGTGCTGTCCCCTAATGATGGGAACATTTTGAATCAGGTCAAGTCTTGTATATTTGCAACCCCTTTGCCCAAGGAACAAAACACAAATTTCAATGTCAAAGGTAGTTCAGGGTACTTGTCCTGCAGTTCAAAAAGTAATCTGGTTGCTCTGGGATTCTGATATGGTTTTGGGTGTCAATAAGGGCCATCCATCAAGCAGAGAACATGCTTTGCAATTCTATTCTCTGCTCTGCAACAAAGAACTCTAAAGTGTGAGCAAAGTGACAAGAAAATCCCTTGGCTTGCTATCTTTTGAGCATATGGGTTGTTTAATCAGCAGGAGAAATAAAGGAGCCTAGTGGCCTACAGAACAATGTCTCTGGATTTTTCTCCTTTCCTCCACTCTCTCTTGATACCTCCGATGGAGTGCTCCCCCCAGTTTCTACTTCCTTGACTGAACAAAGGGCAGCATGGTTTGCTGGGTTACTAGTTTGCAATTAAATTTGAGCCAACTCTCTGCTCAGAACTTCCAGCCTGTCTCCCTGGTCAGCTTATACCTCTTTAATGGGTAAAGGAATGTCTGTCTCCTTATGACCACGTGATCTTTGTTGCATAAGAAAACTAGATTAACAAACCCAGAGCAGTCACTAAGTTGGAGGCTTCTATTTGAATTACTCCACCTTGGAACTTGGCCCTGTTATGTCAAAGGAAGAAACATTTCTGGTTCTCTGTTTCCTCCCTTTCCAGTAACTTGTAAGGAAAGTCACCACATCATTTTAGATTTGGGGTGTATTGAGGAGAATTCCAATGAGGCAAGCTCTCATTTCTATCCTTCATAAAACTCATAATGTGTGATTTGAGAAATGTTATAATGCTGACCAGCATTTGCATAAACAGGATTTCACCCTCAAAGTCACCACAATTCTAAAAGACAAAGGAGGAGCGCTGATCTATCAGCTCAATAATTATCTTGGATACCTTCCTTTTCTTTTACGATACACTGTGTGTCACCTAGCCACGCAGTTTTAATGAGAAATGTCAATTGAAAGAGACAATATGTGGGATGGATTGCAACAATATTATGAGTCTGCATAGGGTAGGAAGAAGACACGGACAATCAAGGTGTGTAAGAATCTTGATCAAATATTAGCATCTGACATGTTTCTCCGATTTCCTTATATGTTTCATTTCAGATTTCTGTGTTAAGATGTTTCTTAGAATTTATTCCTAGGAAGAATCTGTGTGTAGGCACTGGAACAATAAGCCATTGTATATCAGCTGCTCAAGGGTAGCTGAACTTTGAGAAATTTGAGATAGCTCATCCCAAACTAACTTGTGTATGTCTAGAGAGAGACTTGTAAATATGAAAGATATGAAACATTTTTTTCCTAACCCAATACTGACTATTAATTTAGTGATTAAGAGCTGACCTACTTGTAGCTGTATACCATACTTTTCCTTCAAAAGCACTGACATTTGAATATGCTTCTTGCTTAAAACTTCTGAGATCTTTCTTTTCTAAATATTTCCAGTATTCTATGAATTTTTGTAAGCTGTCCTGGAGCTCTAGCAGTCTCCAATCACACTCCTCCTCTCCACTGTTTCCCTCAGTTTACAACTCTACACCTGTATGGTGATAACAATCCCCTCACCAAAAGGAGCACTCATGCAGAATCTTTCAAGGGACACTATACATTTATTTTGTAGCTCTGCTTTCCCTTACTGTTTTACTTCACACTCATTGATTCTGCCAGGTCTCCCCTGATACTCCTTTCTGGTACAGGTCTGTGTGTTTTATTAAGAAGAAAATACATCTCCATTTTCAGAGAACTTACTCAGTTCCTCTTTACCACCCAGAAGGAAGAAGCAGGAACAAAAGGCAATTACTGACCCATTTTGTAGATGAAACACAGTAGTTTATGATTTAACCACAGTCTCTTCTACAGTATGATGTAGCAATGAAAATTAAATTTTTATTGCCCAAGATAAGTTTATGTAGATGACTGAATCATATTTTAAAAGGTTAAGAGCTTTGACTCCAAAAGCTTTTTGTACCAGAAGCACTGCCTTCAGCTTTATTTTTTACTTTTCCTCTCAAAGTAAAAGAGATTACATATCCTTCATACATTCTTCTTACATTTCTGTATTTGCTGATGGCAAGCATGAAAGTATCTTCCTGCAGCTGATGACTCATAAAGCTGTTTCTTTAACTGGTTTGCCTTTGGCTTGTTACACTCAAGAATCAAGCCAAACAGGAACTTCCTGTTTACACCAGGGTTTTTTTTCCCTTTTCCCTAATAAGCTGGTAGATCAATTGTCACAAGAGTTTTCCCCTAAATGGTTTTATTCTTCCACATGAGTACATCATTGGTCCCTCTAGATGTCCACAATTACACTATTTTTCCTCTCAAAAGAAAAATTAAATGCATTCAGTTATGACATCCTAATGAGCTATATCAGATGGACAAAGCAATCATCTGTCTCTTTCCAAAATCTAAAATATGGTCTGTTCTGACTATCATCGTTTCATGACTCCTTGGCCAAAAGCATGGCAATTAGAGGACACCACATGCTCATGAGCCTGTAGATCTGTCAGAAGGACACCATTCTTTTGGACATGTTTCCACTTCTGGATGGAAAAGGCCAACAGCATTGCAAGAATGACACGGTGTGTGTTTCATTCCGTGATTCTGTGATTGTGTATTACCAAGCTGGCATCAACAGCAATGGTGAACTTAACTCACAATGTTTTCCCAACATTTTTAGTCAGTTCATCTTCTATTGTGGCACTATACATTACCTGTCCTAGTTTTCTGAAATTTCCACAAGGGGTCGAATTTCCACAAGGACTGGTTATACATACCTGGAGACAGAATACAAAGCACACATGAAGTGCAGCTCTGCAATATCTGAGAAAGAAACTCACCAAATAAACCCATGAGTTGAGTTGCCTTCTTTCTTAACAGCTCCTACCAATCTCTCAGGTTGGGGATTGTTATCACAGTTCGAAGCTGTGATAGAAAACAGGATAAAGAGGTAAAGTCTCTTTTCATGTTTTCCTTCTCACGGTTTTTTTTCCTTTCTTGCTTTGTGATACATGGTGTTGCACCACTGATGAGCTGGACTTTTCTGTTAGATGGAATGAGAAAAACAAAGCAAGCAGCAATAAGCAATACTTCATTTTCCAACAAAGGATGACATTTTGCTGAATTGGAAATCAAGACTCAGAAATTAAACATATTGCACAAATCCTAGTACAAGTTCATTTACAACTTTGGCAAAAGATGCCTTTGAAAACTCTTCCCTAAAGGACTTATCTCTTATGAATGGGCATAAAAGGGGTACATGGCAAAAGAGAAATAGAGGAAGACAATGTGAGGTCTCAGAGTTAGTTTTATTAAACTTCATGGTGAAACCAAACTGAGAATCAGCAAAGCTTCCAGGAAAATTTAGCAAAGAAACAGCTTGCAGTAATCTACCAACTAAGGTTACTATGGCAATAGCAGTACACTGTGAATTTAGTAGATATAATTTTCCATGATTCACTGTATATTTTTAGCTATTTTTCTTTTTGTTCTCTCAGGCTAATTTTCTTCCTAAAGAAAAGGAAGGACTGAATAGTAAGGTTATGCCCTCGGAAAAGAGAGAGGTGTCAGCTGATGCTTAAGGGAAGCCCTTGTGTTTTAGCCTCAAATGATCAACTGTGCCAAGGAAATCTTAGTATCTCGACTCCTACCCCATTCATCATATCTTGAGCCTTTAAGACCACTGTTCCCCGCTTCTTGAAATTCTTCCATCCCTTGTTCACCTTAATTTACTTCTCTAATGATTCTTCCTGCTAGTTCACAGTCTGAATGACATGAATATTTTTTCTCCTTTCCCTCTTTTTCAGCTGTTATCCAAAATTAAGCCTTTTCATAACACCACCTCTTCTCTTTGTGACATGTTTTGAACTCAGGTACTCAAAAATCTCCCATGTCCTCACCCACCTCCCTCCATGAAGCCCTTTCTTTGGACTCTCTGTGGCTTGCTCATAACCTAAGATGATTGAGACTTAGAAGTTTTTTCACTGCCAATCACACTGATTCAGTGAGGCTGATATACAGTCATGATTTTATGTAGACTCCATGATTTTTATGTGGCTGACATGCTCTGTTTACCGTCATAATATCTCTAATATTTGACTTCCTATTCTTTGACCAAATGTCAGAACTTGTCATATGAGTCCTTCTCTATTCCACTAGAACTAGGGTCTCTGCTCCTGGGCCACATGTGCTCAGGGTTGATGACTTCATTATCTTCATCTGCTAATCTCCTTTGTGTTATTCTTCCTCTGCTACATCAGGTTCTACTTCTGTTCCTCAGTTGCTTGAACTTTCAGCTGTGTCCTTCTCTATAATGGTGTTTTTATCATATATCATCAATGATTAACCCCTTCACTTTATCATTGTCTCCAGATTTTGTTATTTGATTCCACGACTTGTACTGGTATCTTGGTGTTTTGTTGCATTGACCTGGATACATGATAGGTGGGTCATGGAAAAAGTAGAGAATATCTCCTTTAGCTCACTTTCTGCAGCTCACTTCTTCCATCATGGTTTAATTCCAGCCAGCAATTAAGCACCACGCAACCAGTCACTCACTTCACCTCACTGCACTACCCACCCTGGCAGGAAAAGAATCATAAAGAGAAGATAAACTTCTGGGGTTAAGATAAGAACAGTGTAGTAATTGAAACAAAATGAAAAAAAATAATACAAATTGTAATAATTTTAAAAGAGAGAGTGAGGGAAAAAAGAGAAACAAGTGATTCACAATACAATTGCACATCACCCAATGACTGATGCCCAGCCCAGCCCTGAGCAGCAATCAGGAGGACTCCAGACAACTCCACCAGTTCATATACAAGGCATGATGTTCCATGGCAAGGAATCTTCCTTAATGCAGGTCAGCTGGCTGTGCTCTCTCCCAAGAGCTTCCTGTGCAGCTCCTCACCAACAGAGCCTGGGAAACTGAAAAGACCTTAACTTAGGGTAAGCACTACTTAGCAACAGTGTGTTATCAACATTATTCTCATAACAAATCCAAAACACAACACTGCACCATATAACAGAGACAATTAACTCTACCCAAGATGAAACCAGGACACACCTTACATGAAACAGTAGCATCTAAGTCCATTTAGGCAACTAGAAAACCTCATAGAATTATAGGCAATCACCAAAACTTGCTTGTGTTATTATTACTTGACCTTCCTTACTCTTCACCTCTAACCAACTGTTTGTTGAGCTCACTTCGATATTGTCAGTGTGCATTGTCAAAAGAATTGTCAAGAATCCCAAAAGATAAAGGGCTAATGTGTATGTTTCAAATACTGATAGCTGGATGGTTGTGGAGCCGACCAAGGATCATTGGTAATAAGAGAAAAGGATTGTTGGTAATAACCAAGGATTGTGGATAATAACACACCATGAGAAAGAAAAAGATGTGGCTGAAGAAGGGGACCCAGGTGGAAATAGGGCAGCACTTTTCTGGGACAAACATCCTTGCTGTAGATCCTGGAGATAAGCCCAACACAGTAGTGCGCAAGTGTGGGAATGAAACCAAGACATGGGCATGGACTGTAGGGGGGGATTAAGGACACCAAAGGCTCCCAAATCCCTCCAATGTATTTCCAGGAAGGTCTGAAAGAACAGACTGTGCATGATAACTAATTTGCATAGGAAGTGAGAAACCTCTTCAGGCCAGGGAAAACCTATCTATAAAATGGTACCCCCACAAAGCCCAGGTGTACACCTGAGGATCCTTCCTTCCCTCCTTCCTCCCTCCCTCCCTTTCTCCCTTCTTTCTCTTCCTTCCCTTCCTCCCTTCCTCCCTTCCTTCCCTTTCTTCTCTTCCTTCCCTTCCTCCCTTCCCTTCCTCCCTTCCCTCCTTTCTCCCTCCCTCCCTCTCTCCCTTCCTCCCTCTCTCCCTCCCTCCCTCCCTCCTTCTCTCCTTCCTTCCTTCCTTCCTGCCTCCCTCTCTCCCTTCCATCTTACCCCTTTATCCAAAACCCATTGACATGTGCTTGTATGGTAGGTCAGGGACCAACATATCCATTTCCATGCCATGGGTGTAATTTACTAATAAAACTTTTTAAGTTTGTGCAGACTCTGACTTTTCTAGTTCGTTTCAACCACAGGCACCTATGAATCTTGGGTGCTCACTTCTTTTCAAGGGTGGGCACAAAGTGTTTCAGGGCTGGGACTGTGCCTGCTATATTGCTGTGTTTAAGCAGCTCTGTGAAGCTTCTATGAATTTTGGAAGGCAGGCATACATGGAAAGAGAGACAAAAATGCTGAAAGAGCAATTTTTTAAGTCAGTCAAGGCTAGGAAGGCTTACAAGGACCTCTGTTGAGCTTAATAAAGGACCAGAATTTAGATACCCACAATTGGTACAGGTTATACTCTAGCTGCCAATAAGAGCATACATAAATACAAATAAGCTGTAAAAGATAAGAAAACATTACTAGAAATAAAAGTTAAAACCATACCAAAAAATCATTTATTACAGCATAATATATTTATATATTCAAACTTCTTGCTGCAAGATGCAGAAAAAGGCTATGCATTTGTTTATGTATATTCATGAGCATTTAAAAGGACCACTGTGCTTCATCTCAAGACACAGCTGATCAGTAGCTGAGGCTGTGGTGCAGTGTTATATAAATGCAAGTTTATGACTTTGTAAGATGTCACTTTCCAGTATTTATGGGTTTCTTTTTTTTACTGCGTTTAGAAAGTAGAGTATTTCAAAGAAATACTTACTTTACAGAGGTTTTTTACACCATATAAGACATACTAGATGCAATCTCGGCATAAAATATAGCAACACTAATTGTCTTCTGTCACAAAGGATAGTAGAATAAAGATGTCCTCATCTGTTCTGTGGTAACAACCCTGTGTTTCTGAAATTACATTTTTCTTCTCTCTGAACACCCATGAGCCATCGCAGTGTGGGCATAAGGAGAAGTCAAAAGAAAAGCTTCTCAGTTCTGAGCAACTCTCTGTCCATGAAGAAGTAGGAAATGTCCCATCCCCCAGAATTTCCTCATTTTAGACAGGGGGTTAATGCGCATTCCAAAGAATGAGAGTTCCTCTCGCAAGAACCATTAGTGCCAGGCCTCCATTGGCTCCTCAGTAATATCAGAAGATCCTCATGTTGCAGCAGCCTCAGCTCATGCAGGGTCTGCTGAGCTCCTGGGTGGTAACTCTTACTCAGCCCACAGCTGCAAGGCACAAGACCTTCTGCTGAGAACAGTGTTATTCTTGCAAAAAAAAGTGTAGCCAATAATTAAACCCGTAACTGATCTGTGTCATTATAGCTGTTCATGATTCTCCACATCTGTTCCGTTTCAGAGAGACTTGGAACAATCACAGTAGAGTTCTGCTGATGTTATTTTTGACAAATCTTTTCCATGCATATGAGGTGCATCCCTCTTTGAATCTGCCAAATTCATGTCTGGCATGCCTTATGGCCAAGACATTCAAGACTTTTATTTCCCACCACGCTTTATGTTTTTCTGACACAACTCAAATTCGGTTTTCCTCCTTAAGGTGACTTGGACTGCTGCCATCTGACTGCAAATTATTTTGCTGTGTTTCAAATGTTCAAATTGTTCTACAGCTAAAATAAATAAGACCCTTTTAGTAAATGTTGCATTCGTAATTAAATGACAATATTGTTATTTCAGAATGTCTCCAGTTCCTACAGTTATTACACATAAAGCTAGGACTATTTAGGCAGAAAATCCCTATTTAAACTGCATGTTTTACCAGAGAAAAGGTTCTGGAAATTAAAGAAAATGGGAAATGTTCTAAAAAAGAAGGAATCTCAACTGTTCTGCCTATTCTGGATGGCTTGCCTAATACAATAATGGTATGTAATACACTTAGAATTGCAGTTTCCAAACTGTATTCCCTGCACTATCCAGCAGATGATGCTAATGTATTACAAACTGTTCTCTGTTCAATTTTAATCAGAGGAAAGATGTCCAGCTACAAGATGCAGTTTGGTCACGTGCCAGACATTTAAAATTTTTTTAAATTGCCCTCTTTAATTCTTCTCTTTCCTAGTATGTGTGATTCTGAGTGTCAGAATGAGTAGTTTTTCTGAAAAAGTTTTATTACCAAAGGTTGACCCTTTCAAGTACCTACCAATCTTTCATAACCCTCTGACATTCCAATGCATGACCATTTTCAGAAGTCCCTTGGCTGTATTTACCTTCTCTTTACTCATACTTTGTGATACACAGTACTAAGTTTTCTGCTGTTGAGGATTTATTGCTGGTTTCAGTCTGCAGTAAATGATTTAAGCCAAATCCTTGCACTGTAATACCATTCACGTATATAATGAGAAAGACGGAACGGAGTTTCCATGAATTTTCCAGGATCCTCAGCTTTCTAATCTCTTTCACTAGTGCGACCATACTTTAATTATAGCCTATGAAAGGAAGCTTTATAGTATTTTCTACTTTGCAATGTATTCTGATTTTCTTACTCAGTGAGACTGGCTCCTAGTTTCACAAGAAGCCTCCACAGCGGTATTTGGAATTACTTGCAGAATGAGAATGCTACTAATCATACATATATGTGAGTCCGAGATTTTTCAGAGTGACATCACCTTCATAGCATTTATAGACATTGTTTATATTTGTTCCTGAAACAAACATAGGTTATAAAGAGCAGGTTTTTCAAGGTGGTTGCAGGAAAAAACCCTTGAATTTTCTCTGCCTGCTTCAGCCTTGATCTCATTCTGTGAAGCAGTGGGGTCACAGCCAGACGTCTGCAGAAGCCAGGCACTAGGGGCTAATTCCCCTGTGCGCACTTATGCTGCTTCCAGCTGCTGCATCCTGCTGCAGCTGTTACCTGCTTGCTGAACTGCTGCACTACCAGGAGACAAGCCAAGAGGACCAAATCTCAACTTCTGAGGAAAAAATAAAGAGTATAAAACAGGAAATTGAGCTGTCTTTCTTTGTCCTTTCTTTCTTTCTCTGTCTTTTTTAAACTCTGCTCCTTTGGGAAAAGTATGGGCCCCTGAGGAGACAGAGAAAGAACCTTCTTGCTTCCTGCAGTGCAGAGGGCTGCTGTCTGTTCTTTCCAAACTGTGAGTCTGAGACTAATTAGACCACTTGGCTTTTCTTATACTCTTTTCCCCCCAGGAGGGCTGAGTTATATGAGAAAGTTGAAGCTTCTCATGTCACTCTGCAGCAGGCTCAAGGACAGGTAAAACCCATTACTGATAATTATATTGCAAGAGTTTGGCAGCATAGAGGAGATCTAAGAATACACTGCCCAACCATCAGCTGGGGTGTGAAGTAGATAGGACATGCAGGATTCAAGGTGTAGACCTTAGCATTTCTGTGTGTTAGGCTAACAACTGGGGGAAAAGTTCCAAAACTTGCAAGTAAATCAGCACAAAACACTTCAGCAGAAGCATGTTTAGTTCTGTAAATCATAAGTCTCAGTTGTATAGTCATTAAAGCAAAGGAAAACATGTAATCAGTAGGCAGGCAAATTGAACAGACAGTGCACAGGAGTCACACGATCTTTTTCTCTTTCCCTGACATTAGTCACCAACAAATACACCTTTGTCACCATTCTCAAGGAGAAGAGGAGGAAGTAAGAGAGAGATAAAGAAATCACAACACTTCAGCCGAAAACGTGTCCTTTCTCTTGAAGAAGAACTTGTCAGACCAGAAACTTGACTCAGATCTGGTTTTGTGATGTGTGAGTCTTGAACTTTATACAAGTGTAGCAAAGACACTATAGTAATGCTAGAGGTAAATCTGCAAGGTACATAATAATTCATACTGATAAGTGTTGAACACTTATTTCTAACAATCCAAGTAAGATCCTACCACAATGTCTCTTTAGGCAGAGACCTGGGGGGCTTAACAGGAGTACTTGGGTTCCTCTGCTCAGTGACTGTCTCTGTGAAGCAAGAGATGAAAAATTGTTTTACAGAGATCTAAAAGAAAGGGGGATGATTGAGAAAACACAGAGGGAGGTTGCCTTTAGCCATGAAACTGGAGAGACATATTAAAGAACTGGAAATGTTTTGTTTGAATTTGAATTTTGATACACCTACACCCTGGAGAGGGTGAGACTTTTTTATAACTGACAGGAATTTAAACATAGAAGCTGGATGATGAGAAAGAAGCTGCTGGTTGCTGTAGCTTGATAGAATTCATCAAGGATGACTTTGCTTCCTGCAATAAGTAGGCACGGGAGACATTTGATTGCTACTATGGGAACTGTTTTTAATTCACAGGAGACATTGGGATTGGGAGGCTGAGCTTTATGGGCCATTGTATTTAAGTAATTTGGAACGATAGTCTGAAGTGCTATAGGGGGAGCTAGGTTTACAGCATGTTGACAATGAGGAAGAAATGCTGAAGTTGGCCTGTACAAAGCCTTGATCAGAGTAGTATGTGTAGCTTTGCATGTATGCTTTAATGTATACATGAATTTGGATATTTTTCAGTTTAGTAGAACAATTTTGCCTTAAAATAATTTAGCTTTAGGGTATACAAACATGATTTTTTGTGTTGAATTCTTGCATCTGGAGAAACCTTTACATATAATAAAGATGCATCCAAAGGTAGATAATAGGAAAATAATTTCCAAACAATTAACAGAAGTGAAGGTATCCAAGACATGGCATCTAGAATGGCCATAATGCAGAATAAGTTTCTTTCAAGGTATCAGTTATTTCTTTATGAGAAACTGAATTTTTACTGATAAAAAGGTTTATAATAGTTCATTCAATATTAAGTACTTAGCATTCTGAAGGAATAGCAGGTTCTTTGTCACTTTGAACCACATAAAGTAAAAGTACACACACTATAATTTCTACCACTTCTTTGTATGCAATGTCTGTACGTCTAAAATGCTTAGAAAACTGTATCACTAGGAATCTGAGACTGCATGATTCAAATCTGAGATATCAGGGGGATTGAGTATCCTGGGTTAGAAGTTACATGTTAGAATGTGAAGGTTTGGGATCTTGAGAAGAATTGAAACTGTTCTAAACACCTTAATGCAAGGAAATAGTATTTACAGAGTTAGAAACTACCAAATAGAAGAAATCTGATCAAGCTTCCCTTTACTACAGAGAAGCAGGGAGTGGGGGCAGAGTTGCAAAGAAAGTACAGCATGATGATGGTTTCTATCCACTTATGTAGGGGTTTTAGAATAAAATGGAATACAGTTTGTACTTCAATATTTTTGCTTCAAGGAGTAACAAGAGGAGAAAATTACTCATAAATTACAACAAATGGAAAGTGTGTTAAGTTCATCATATGATCTCAGTTAGAGATCTAAATATCAGGAAAATATTTTTATTCAAATTGCAAAGCTCATTGTTTGCAGACAAAATTGCTGGCACAGACAGAAAGATAAAAGTACCTCCTTTTGCCTTTTGAGTTACATATATGTAACTTAGTATATATGGCAGTTGTGTAGGAAATTTGGGGGAGGAAAAATACATTTTGAGTGATGAAACCGACTTGGAGCAATATTTCATAGCACTTAAGTCTCAAGAATGACAGAGAAGGTGGTTTCCAAATGCAGAAGACATCTTCAAAATATATGCTGTTCACTTCTTTTTTTTTTAGTGAGTTGAGGGCAGTGCTGCCCTCTGATCACCAATTCTTTACAGAAATATACATGTAGTGAATGCCTTAGAGATTGTTATGAAGATCTGGGGTTCAATCAAAGTTAGCTTTAACTGGGAAGGGAATTTTTTTTCAGCACTGTTTGAAATCAAAAATAGTGAAGAAGTCATCTCTCAAGAAATGAGACTTTATGGCTGTGTTCTGTTGAGTGGGCAGGGTAGTGTAGAGGGGTGATTTATTGCAGACACTTCTGTTTTGTCATAATTCACTCAAAATAATGTGACTTATCACACATACAGACTTGTAGCTTATTTCAACAGACACAGTTAAATGCTAAATTGAGAACCATGGAAGTGAAAAAGGCTATCTTGAAGAGCTGGGGTGTTTATGCATGCTGATCACTGGCCTGCACTCAGAGTTAGAGAAAAGGGAAATTTACAGCCGTGTAAGACAGTTAAAGGAAGCGCCTAAGCACAACCAGAAGTTTATATAAGCCTTATGAAGAGACTCAACACGGTGTTTGCAGCAGGCTGTGTATGTGTTCGAGGGTGCCGGCTGACAACATTTCTCCTACTGGCAGCTCTGCCTTAGGCTGTCCTTGCCCACGACTGATTTCTGAGTGATGCCAGGACAACAGTTTGTGGAAATGCACAATGAACCAGGAAGCTCATCTAGGTGATGAATTGCATTCTCTTTTTTTCTCTTAGATTATTTTCCAGACTTATCCATTTCATAATGTGGGTCTATATACTCACCCAGAAACATTTAAGAACACAATGAGGGGCAAGAAAAAAATGCAAAAGGTTACAGGTTGCTGCTTAAACCAGCACTGCTTACAGTTATTCGGTTATATTCACAGAGGTTCAGAATTTCCCAAGTGTGTTTTTATCAGTAAAAATCACGTGGCAGAGGTTTATAATTGTTTTATAATTTCAACTAATAAGGAGAGATCTTGAATCCCAAGGATGCCTAAAGGAGAGCTGAGAGTAATAAAATGTGTCAATTTACAGAACATAAAAAAGGGAAGAATAAAACCTTATACCCACATAGAAATCAAAAATGTGGTGGAATCCTCATCATATGCACATAGTCAAATCGAAATATTGAAGAACTTAGTTACTGAAAACATTGATCAATCCTGTAAAGATTTCTCTCAGCTTCTCTGACACATGTTCCAATTAGGAATGAGGATGAAGGGTTTAATATTCAGATTTTCAGGAAAACAGCTCAAAATTGAAAAGTAATTTTAGCTGTTGTGGGTAAATGCCCACATAATTCATAATTTAATTCAAGGGACTTGCAGGAAAACTGGAGATACATATATATGTACACACTGTGGAAAGGAAGATTTCAATGTGGTTTTATTGTGTGCCTAAAATAAAGAATTATACTGTCTTCATTTGGACATAAAAGATAGTAAAAAAACCCTATGAGTTTTAATAAGTTCATGCAAATTTTATTATCATTAAAAACCCCTGTGAACTTAGCTGTCAGTGGATACCCTTTTAGTTAAGATATTTATGCACTAAGGAAATAATTGCTTCTCTGTTTACATAGTTACCATTTATGAATATGGGGGTTTTGTTTAGGCTTCTGAATAGATGCAAGTACAATCATATTGTTAATGTTTCCTACCTACATGTGCTAACTGATCTTTGCCTTTAGAAGCTGATGCTGGGACAATATTAGTGAATATAGCCATTAAAGACTTGGGTTTGATACTCATTTGTATCCTACTGATATGTGAAAGGAATACATTTTCCAGACTATTTTTAAGGAAGAAGGGAAAAGACTTAAAGAGGAAGGGGAGAGCCTATACATGTAAAGGTGGTTTTGTTCTTTGGTCATTGGATGGGAAAGGGTTGTTAGGCAAACTGTTTTAAAGTGATTGTTGTTTGGGGCTTGGTTTTATTTGTTTGTTCATTTGTTTGTTTGCTTGTTTGTATCTCCTAACTGAACAAGACAGGTTTGATCCTGGTGCCAGGTGACCTGTTGTAGAGTATATACAAGGCCTACGTATGTGTCTATAGGTGTCCCAGTGGAATTCAGAGCTGTATATCTCTCTGACGTATATTAACTGCTTCAAATATAAGTGAAAATACTTAGTTTCTTTGAGGAGAATTTTAGACATTCTTTTCATGTTTGGTCATTGCGAAATGCTTGTCAGAACTTTAAATTTTATGGAATTACACCACAACTTCCTTCCTTCCTACACAGGTTATCTGAATCCTCAGCATTCCAGTCATGAGAATCATTCTGACATTTCAACATTTTCAGTTATTAAAAAATTCTTTTTATCAGCAAGAATTGCAATTTTTTTAATCATTCTTGTTTCTCAAGCTCTAGCTTTAGGAGACAAGCAAGAGAAGTATTTCCTTAAATCCTTTGACACCTTATGTGTTCCATACACTGAGTTCAAACAGTATTTTTGCTGTGTTCTTCTTCTGTTGTCTATTTTTGGTCTTCCTGGCTTCTTCTCCAGTGGAAAAGATCAGCATTCATGTCTACTGAGCACAGCAAAATTGCAGCATGCTGCCCTGTTATCATTGTGCTGTGGGCTTTATCTGTCTTTTTTCATGGAGTCACCAGCAGCTCTTGCTCACCTTCTTGCAAGAAGTCTCATCAGATATCTCCTGAAATTTTCTGTTACATTTTGCCTGATAAGTTCCTCAGTAGGTGTCTTGCTGTGACTCTAACACCTATTCAGTAAGTTGAGTGTTTTCCAGATTTTTTTTGGCCATATTTCATAAGTCGTCAGTCAGCCACACGGGTTTCAGCTTTTTTTCCTGATGCAGACTATTTCCCCTGTGACCCCTGCCAGTGATAGTATGTAGTCATTGAAGGAATATTAATCTGCTCCAACTGTACACAGGATTACACTTCAATCACATGAACATAACTTATGCTGCATTTCTGCTGGCATGCACCACATGCATCCAGGATCTCTTTCAATTAGCAAAGAAGGAAAACACAGCACATCCAGCACTTGTCACAGCTGTTGTTCCCTCCCCATTCATGCACATGGCATAGAGCTACTCCTCTACAAAAGTAATCATAGTTTCCCTCTGACCTGCCCTTCTAAATGGACATACTCCAGATTTCAACACAGAATATCTCCCCACTTGGCTTTCTGCCATTACAGCACAGTCCAGACCTCATATGATCAGTGACCCCCAAGGCTCAAGCTTTGAATTCATCTAAAGGAAACAATATGCATATCTCCCTTAAATAGGCTATTCAGAATCATAGAAACCCAAACCGTTAAAAAAACCCAACCAAAACAAAGCTCACCAAGTCTGCCTTCATTTCCAAGATTTGCAGGTGGGGTCTCAAAAAATCCTGTTAGTTATTTTCACCCATGATAGGTACTGATGATGTTCTTTCTGTTAAAAGATTTCATTGTAAGTCAAGTGACACCATCTGCTGACAGCTGATCATTCCATTTCCAGGTTAGTAATAAATATACAAACAGCAGTAGCCTAATGCAGGATTTTTCCCACATCAAAAGGCAAGAGAAGTTTGTTTCTTTTAGCCTTACACTGTCCCACTATAAGTCGGCTAAATACTAGTGAGTCTTTATGTATTCTTGAGGTATTCTTTTTAATTCTTAGGCTTGTTTGAATCACTATTTTCTTTGACATTTCTCATCTTTATAGCGATACAATACAGATCAAGGATTAAAAATATGGCACATATTGATTACCAAGGGTACAATAAACAGCAATAAAACAGGTAATAAGGAATATGTATGCATCAAGACCAGAAGGTCTGCACTCCAATACAGCTATGTCAAAGATAACAGCCTGAGATCTGATAACACGATGGGAACAAGATTTCAATATGTCACAAGGCCCATCCCTTTTCTCTCAATAGGAAGGCAACAACAAAGACACCCAGAATGAGAAAACAAAGATAATGGGCAGCAGCCTCGCCTAAGAACTAGGAAGGACAAAGAATGCAAAACTGAGGCCATAATCATGCCATAGTGACTGTTTGATTCCCAGGAGACACAAATAGCTTGCCAAAATTATAGTTTGTTGTGCCTGGTCAAGACAAATCTAAGAGGCATAGCAAGGACTCAATAGCTAGTGTCCCATGTCCTCTGTGTCACATACACACGCACAGGCATGGTCCTGAGCAGACCGCATGAACACAATTCTTGATGCTTGTGAGTATGAGTGAATGCGTGAAATTGGAGTCAATAAGTGTGAGTGACTGAAATCAGTTCTACCTAAAATAAATACGAACATCATCTTCCATGGAGTTTTTAACTTTGTAACACTGATTCTTGCACTTCTTAGGCTGTCGTTTATTAAGGAGTTATGCCATGAAAATTTTGATAATGCTAACACCAAAATAGCATTCAAGTACACCCATGGAGCTTCATGGGATACATCCTTGTGGGGAAGCCTTGGACCTGCAGTAAAGGTAATAGTATGCGATGGGACTAGAACGTCTTCTTCCCTTTTCCATTTTTAGGAAGTGTATGCCTTTCCCGCCACAAAACCTCTACCTTCTCCTGCCTCCTTCCTAGGAACACAGATAAGGCAGCTCTGCTCTATTTCAACAATTTTTCAGAGAGATATAGTAAACCCACTGGCTAATACTAATACTGGGTAGAAGCACAGTTCACTTGCAACCCTCAGCCTTTCCTTATCTGGGGCATGTACCAGGATTGCCCCAGTGAGAAAGGAAAACTGGCTGGCAGAGGCAAAGCAGAGCACAGTTCATGTGGACTACACCAGGCAATGCAAAATATGTGTCTATTTCATAATACTGTAGTATCCTAGTACTCAATCACTTTGATCTCAGTGGCAACATATATATTTAGAAGTGCAATTTATCATACTGTTGATAAATTAATCATCACTGCTATCATTCCTAGATGATTAAAAGGAATACATCTGTCTAGGCTATGTTCAAGATGAGCATTCTCATATCCTCCTGGGAGTTAATGGTCCATTTATACCTCTAGGAGCAGTAAATTGGGTGTTGAGTAATCTGTCCTTTGAAATGTGTGAAGAAGCTGTTAAGAGAGCACAAAATATGTTTAGCCCGCAGTACCAGCTGGATGTGAGCCCATCCAGGATACACTCTGCTCAGCTGACAGCTGTTACCAGACCCACATGAGGGTTAGTTTCTAACTCTCTCATGCCTCATTCTGCCTGTCATCAACGCCTTTGTTTTGCTCTGTAGGACGGAAGAAGAAAGATATAATACAATGCAGCGTCTGCTGGGTAGAGAGCTAGAGAGGATTTACATGGTGGCAGGTGTCGAATATGATGCACACACCACGTTAGACAAGATATTGAGTGGAAGGAAGTTCTTGTTATGCCATAACCTGTCCCCTTGCACTAAAAAGCGGATGATTCTCTGGTCATTCCATCTTCCATCTTCAATCCTCTTTCTCTCTGAGGAAAGCTAATAATTTTTCTTTTTTCTTTTTTTCTTTTTTTTTTATTCATTCTCTCTCTATTGTAGGGATCAGCCTTGTATACTCTGACACATCACGAGAAAGGGAGGAAAGGGGAAAGGGGTTATGTGAAAACTGATTCAAATGTGTCTCTTAATGCAACAGGGCAAAGTACTGATGCCTGCTGCAAGATCGTAAGTGGAGATGGAGGTTGGAAAGCAAAGCATGCCAACACAGGGCTGGATCATCCACTAGGAGAAGCATTAGTAGATGCTCCACCTGTACTCCGAGTGAGTAGACAGGCATCTAAATTCTCCTCATAGTAGGTGTGTATAGGAGAGTGAAATTGGAGAGCTAGAACATTTTTTAAACATTCAGATCTTTACATCTTCTTTCTGGAAGTCAACATTAGATTTTACAGGGTTTAATAATAAACATGCTTTAAAAACACGCACAAATTTGGTCTTCAACAGAGAACAGTAATGTAAAAAGCCTGCCATTTTGCTGTCAGCAAAAATCAATGCCAGCCTTCAAAGGAACAAGGAGTAGCCTTGTGGTTTGTTAGGTGATGATCTAAGGCAAGCCAAGCTTTCTAGAGAGAGATACAAGCTTTTGATGAACCAAATAACACAGTTAGTCTATAGACATGCTTTGGGACTCACAAATCTCCAGAGCAGAAGGTCAGACATGAACATGGTCTTGGGTAGCCATGTCGTTTCCCCCAGTCACATCCTTCCGTCTAGCTAAGCCTATTACCTCTCCCTCATCGACCTGGCCGATCTGCCGGGGTGGGAGCGCTGTCCCGGGTCGCTCCGACCGGGACTGGAGGGTGCTGCGCTCTTCCCCCGCCACCCCACGGCGCTCCGGCCGGTCCCACACCGCTGCCCCGGAGGGGACCAGCGCTGGGCGCTCCCCCCCTTCCCTCTGTCGCCGCAGACACCGCTGTGCTCAATGAAGGGCTGGTGCATAGTCCCGCGGCGCTCGTCTCCCGCGCCCTCTCCTCCCTGGAAGGCAGCAGGGAGCCCAGCCCCGCTTTCTCACACCGCCGCATCGCCCCGTCTCCCCTTCCCGTGTGGGCGCTCACACGCCCCGCGGCCGGCGCTCGGTAACAGAGGCTTGGAGACCCTTCGCCCCGCCGCCCCCTCCCCTTCTCCTCTCCCTCCCGCCCCCGGGCCCTCCTCCCGTCACTGATTCGGCGCCGGAGCCCCGGGTGCCCGAGCCCCCCTCCCAGCCCCGGCCCCCGCCGCCGCCGCGGCTCCCGAGCTGTCAGTGCGCAGGCAGCGCCGCGCTCAGCATCCCGCACAGTCCTGCGCGCCGCACCGCGCTCAGCACCGCTGTCACCACCACGCTCAGCCCTGCGCCCAGTACCGCGCTCAGCATCCCGCTCAGCCCCCGCCGCCGCGGAGCCGCCACCGCGGGGCAGCAGCAGGTACCGGGCGGGGGAGCCGCGGCTGCAGGGCCGGGGACTGCGATGGGATGCCCCGGTGGGACAGGGGCGATGGGAGCGGCCCGGGGGCAGGCCGCCGGTGCGGAGCGGTGCCCGGGCGGCGGCGGAGGCCGTCGAGGCTCGGGGGGCGGCCCCGCGGTCCGTGGGGAGGCGGCGCTGGGGGGGCTGCGGTGTCCCAGCCCCTGGCCTCGGGGGCGGCGGGCAGGGCGCGGGCGGCGGGATGCGTACCCTCTCCTCCCACTGAGCGGCTGGACAATAGAGGGAAATGCCCGAGTTACCCTCCCTCGCCCATTTTATTTCCAATATTAAATGGCTAGAGTTTATGTCGGAAAGGGTATGAAATTTTGGCCCCACTTTGCATGGAGCCGAGGTTTGGAAAACCTTCCAGGGACCGGCCGTGGGGAAGAGAATCCTGGAAAATTCCCACAGGGGCAATTTCTCAGGTGGAAAAGAGCATTAATCTTGCATGGATCTCTAGCTTCCTGAGGGGACTGAGTCCCGAGGGTTTTTCCAAGAGTAGCACGTGAGACTGATTCTGTAATGTACAATTTGCTGTTAGACAATCTAGTTTAATCCTTCTCTGTGTACTTGGCAATCCCACTGTCTTCTCCCCAACCCATTCCCTTAAAGCTCCCAGGGAAGTAGGTCAGTATCTCCAGGTGATGTTTCTATTAGGCACTGGTGAGTTTCTGCGATGCCGGCTGACTAGCAGGCAACATTGTGACCCTTCAGTTTATGCACATACTGAATAAGCAGTGCTTCAATTATTCATTCTGATGCTATTGCAACCTTCTGCAGTTTCTGTTCTCCAGGGACATGATGTGTAACATGATTTTGAAATACTTTGCCAAGGAGGCTGCAATCCTGTCCAGGCATATGGCAGCTGTTTGCTTGTCTCTTTGTTTTAAGGGTTAATTTATCACGGTAAAAGGTATGTCAAGGAAGCATGCAGATTCCCAGTAGGGCAGCATTACCCTCTACATTCCTTCTGTTTCCCTCTAAAAAGCCACAATTCAGGGTACTGAATAGTTTGTGGACTAGTATCTGGAAATGAGTTTTGAATTTTCCATCTGGAGGAAGTAATGCCTTCAAAGTACATTTGGTTTCTGTGATGAAGAACCCATGGCCTTGGTATAGAATTGATTTAAATCTAATAATTTGTTGGTGTTGTAGTCATTTGCTGTTTTGCAGATGAAGAAACAGATGCAGAAATAAAATACATTGGAATGAGAAATTTGTTGCCAAAACTTAGAACCCTGTTTGTTGTTATTTATGTTTTACTAGTGTGATCATCTGTCCATTGTGCTGTGCTCTCTATTGATAAACTGCAAACCATTCATATTTTCCAAGTCATGAGGCTGGGTGGACCCACAGTGGCAGCAGTTATACTTACGGAAAACCAGGATAACTGTATGGTAGCCTGTGGTCAACTAGGTGCATGATAGTGTTTACAGTCTCCTTTTTAATAATAGACATACTTCTGAACAGCAGCAAGGCTGACTGTTGATCACCAGTTCTTGGAACACTGACTCTTGTATAGAATAGTAACCTAGATGAACAGAGGCACAGTGAGAAACATGGTGTGTCAAACATGTAGAGACAAGATAGTTTGAACCTTCTGTGCAGAGCACCATGTAATATGAAGCCCAAAAGAAAAAGAGGCCAGTGCTAGTGGAAGTGGGTGCTAGTAGAAAGTAAACATGCAGTGAGCCTCCAAGAGACCAGTGTCCTTCTGCCAGCATTTCTGCACTCTAATGGTTACTCACAGCATTGAAATGAACTAATCTGATAGTGCCAGTAGACTTCCAAGGTGGAGAGGATCTCTGAGAACAGAATATTCACAACTGAGAAATGTCTCCCTCCAAGAGACACTCATCTCTGCATTAACTCTAAGAGTGAGAATAAAGAAAAAAATAGGGTTTAAAGTTGCTAAAGTCTTACAAATGCTGAAGTCTAGGGCTTTGTTATCAGCATCTGAGGTCAGATTTTAGGATTTGGTGAGTTTTACTCTGGAACTCTTCCATTCACCCATCCTTTTAAAATGCCGAAGTATGAAGCATGCGTTCTACTCCAAGATGCACAGTTAAGGAAAATGATGCTTCACTGAATTAAAATTTACTGACTATTGTGTAGGAGTGAGGAACTTGGTACTGTCTTGGTCGACACACTAAGGCTTGGCAATTTGATAGACCATCATACAATATTTGAAATACTGACTCTGATTTTCACCCAGTGGAAATAAAAAACCTTCAGCTCTTACTCCTTGTTTAGCACCCAGAAATTTAGTATAGATCCCACTGGCACACCGATCCAATCTGAAGTCAAGTCAGGACTTCATTTTTCCTTCTAGCTTTCCTTTACCTTTTCCTTTGACCCTTTCCTTGGTAAGAAAATTTGTCTGATGTTCAAGTGGGATAAGCCAGAAATATGCAACTACTGTGCTGCTGGGGCTCTGTCTGTTGTCTACCCCTGAGTGCTTTCTTGTCCCTGTAAAGCTTTGCTGTGTTTAGTCACATGCTTCCTCCAGACAGGTTAGAGAACAAAGGAGAAATTCCTGCTGCATCTAATCAAAGGTCTGAGGTTTCCAGCAGAGGTAACACTGCCAGAATCAGATGATCACAGAGCAAGCAGTGAGTGGTTACTCCAGGGGATAATAATTGATTACCAGGGCTCCGTTGGGAAACAGTAAAAATTCATAAAGTCCTATTTCTCTCTCCTTACCCTCCAGCTGGTTAATTCATACCATGCGTGTTTTCTGCTGTGCCAGGGCCTCAGCCATGGTGCCAGGAAAACTGTCTGTATTGGGTTAAGGAATCTGCAGAGACTATGGTAATGATTACTGGAATATTATCCAGAGCTAGATGAGAGAGTCAAGTCTCTGTTGTCAGGAGGAATACCAGGCCATCTTTATTCTGATGCACACAAAGGCTTACTATCTGTTATGTGCCTGCTTGTGACCATCATGGCTAGTGTTTAAGCTCTGAGGAAAGGATCCTGCAGTCTTTTGGTCAAGAGCAGATGCAAAAAAAATGTTTAGTCCATTGAAATCAACCAGCTGCCTTGGTGCTGCCCTTGAAGTTTATTCTTGTAACTACAGTGAGTGTAATAAAGTATGACATTTCTAATATATCCCTAAATCTATAAAGATAAATGGTCACATTTTTCCCATTTATTTTTTTTCAGTATTCCAGCAGGTTCTAACCAGAATTGGCTATTGTTCATTTTACATATTAGAAGAGCTTTGTGTCATAAGAGAAATTTAATTTGGTTTGGTTTGGTTTTTAAGTAAAAGTTGAGATTCTTGACTGTGGTTACACATTAATTTAAATATTTGCTTTGGTGAGGCATGGGGCATAGCAGGTGAAGGAGGCTATAAACTGTGGGAACATGATTCTCTGAATGAGCAGATCTTCTTTAAATAATATCAGAAGATTCAGAGCTCATAATCTGTATGCTTTTAGTCTGTGCCAGTCCTTTGGAGAGGCCACAAGCTGCTTAACATTGATATGATAGCTGTGTCAGGGTGTCCTGGATCTGCTTTTGTTCAGTGTTTTTAGGTGACCTGAATGGTAATATAAGGAGTGAGTAAATCACGTTTTCCAGGGCCATAAAACTGTGACACTTGAAATACGCTGGAGGAAAAGGCTAGAATTCAAAATTTTTCCAACAAATTAGAAGCACTGCTAGGAAAAGAGCTGGATAAAATTTGGTAGAGATAAATGCGAGGTACTACAATAAGGCAGAAATTATCAACTGCATAAGCACAAGATACAAATAAATGACACGGTTGCAACTCTGTAGAAAAGAATCTGTTATGATAGATCACAAGCTGAACATGAGTCAATGTCATGCTGTTGCAAATGAAGGCAAACATCTTGCTAGGATATGTAAAAGACATTGGAAGCCTGGAAGACATGAAGAAATCCTCTTGGTCTGTTCAGCATTTCTAAATCCTCAGCTTGGAGGATGTGCAAAGTTTTGGTTATTGCACTTTGGGACATGTGTAATTCAATCAGAGAGAGTCAAGAGAAGGTCAGCAGGACTCATCACAGGTCATAAAAATGTGACCTGCAAGTTGATTTGAAATAACTGAATTTTTTTTAGACCAGAAATTTGATAGGGGAATATAACAGTCTTCAAAAACAAAATATCTTTTCTTTGGGCTCATAGTAGATGGAATGGAAAGCAAGGAGTAGCAGAAAGAATGATTTTTGTAGACTACAAGGATAATTTTCTAGGATCTAGGATAATAAAAACTGTTGAACATTTGATCTAGGGAGGTTGCGAAGACATTTTAAGAACAGGTTAGACTATTATCTGTGAAGAATCAAATGAGGCTAGTGATCCTATCATGGGAAAGCACCTTGGATTGTTTAACATCTTAAGTTCTTTCTAGACAGTTCTTCTATCATTTTATGAAGGCAACACAATCATTTTGTGTAAACAAAATAAAAGCAGTCTGCTGACTCTATTCTGATGTTTGTGTGATATCCAAGGATGGCACAGCAGCAAGACCACAGACCAGCTCTTTCTGAAAAGAGTCTGAAAGAAAAATAGAAGCTACCTAGAAGACAATTAGAAGAGGTCTCTTTTTTTAGTTAAGGCATGGAGAATGGGACATTCTGATTTCTGTGGAGCAGATTCTTGACTGAGTCTATGAATGCTGTAAACAATATGGAAGAAGAAAAATTAATGAGGGTTAGCGGTTAGTAAAATTATCTGAACTGAAAATACAAACTCTTCTAGTATTTTACTCCTTGAATGAAAGACTGTAGTCCAAAAATGCTTTTTAGAGGTAAAATGAAATAAAATCATGGATTTCAGAATAGAAAAAATAAAGCATAGTTCTACAATTTATATTTTTAGGCACTTCTCCAGGGAAAGAAAATCTAAGTCCTCTTGTATTAATGGCTTAACATATATTGTTTAATATAAATGGAACAGAGAGTCCCCTGTGCGTGCTGAAAAATCCTGGATCTCTGTGAGGAGACAGGTAGGTAGAAAGAAATAAGAGAGCAATGATCAACTCTTTTGTATGCTGCAGTGGTGGGCTGCACATAAGATCTTGAAATCTGAGCTCACATTCTGAATCCAACCAAATAATGTTTTAATCCTCTAAAGGCAAATGGGTTTTTCTCTCTCCTCAACACTTCAAACCTTTCTACTCAGACAAAAAGAGAAGCTCTTGGAGAAGTTAAAGACATACTTGGAGAAGTGAAAGTGTTTTTATACCAAGCAGGCAAGAGGGATTTTTTTCTGTGAAAACAGGTACTCTCTGGGACTGAAAAGCTGCAGAGCAACTGCTGGAAAGAATCTGTGTTGAATGAATAAGACAGGGAGAAAATGAAAAATTAGGCTGTGCTTTTTAGAAGGCTGCTTTCACAGAGCTGTCGCTCAGTGAACTGTAGCATATTAGCATAATAATCTGTTGTAATTTAAACACTCTTACACTGGAATTATCCATAAATTGATAGAAATCCGCATATTTTGGTGTACTGTGGGACATATGAGCGCAAGCCGTAACACTATATAAGCTCTGATTGATTTACCCCCTGCCCCCATCTTCCATTATGGGTGGAACACCTTGGGAAAAATAATTATATGCTTAGAAAGCCAGTCACTTGATGCCCCAGATATTTCAAAGTGAATTCACATCCCTTCCACTCAAGGACTGAGCAGTGTTTCACATTAGCTTATACTGCTTTGCCTGACTTTATTTCATCATTCCTTTTCCCACCCTTCCCTTTGCTTTCTTTACTTCTCATATGAGTGTATGAAACACAGTCTTTATTTGGGAGACAGAAAGGGTATCCAAAAGAAGGCTTACTGTGATCCGATGCTAAAGGACATCTAGCTTTGGAACAAGGTGGTTCTGGAAGGAGATAAAGCACATATAACTGATGTAAAAAACCCCACATGTTTATTATTAGGAGGAGGTAACAAGATGAGAGGGTTGTTCTCTAGGAAATTTGTGAGAAAATCTGAGACAGACTGTGCAGAAAAATACCGAACATGCTGGAGGGGGTTCTGCAGATGGTAGTCTCCTGGTGGAAGATGTTGATAATTGTCTTGAAAAGGAATGGTATTAGACAGAAGCAGCTAGAAGGAAGGTAGGGAACTGAAAGAAATTAAATAGAGGGAGCACTGGCCTGAAATATGAACTGTATATGAACATTTGGGTTTAGGGTGCATGACTGGAATGTCTAAGTGTGGTTGTGAAGAAATTGTGTAGGCTATTGCAAATGGCACTTCTCTCAGTATGAGCTGCATATTTAATGAAAAGTAATGATACCAAACCTGCTTTAATTAAAGCATCTGCATAACAGAGTTTAGAGCAGCCATGTCCTTCGCGTTCTTTATATTATGTCCAGATAGGGTCTAAAAGTCAGCTGAAACCTGCCAATGCAGTGCTGCAGCCATTATTTCAATATTTTAGAAAAATTCTTTTCCTATAAGCAAAAATCAGAGGCATCAGCTTCAAGCTGTCAAAGGCAATTTTGCCTAGGAGGAAACTGGCTGGTCACACAGATGAGCCTGGAATCTGTGAACACTTGACAGGCACTGAGTGCTTCCTCACTGTGAATGAGGAACTGAGGAGTGAACAGCAGTGTCCAGCAGCACTTTCTGGTGGTAATGCCAAAGCCTTTTGCCAGCAGCTTTCCAGTGAAGATGGAGTCTTATAGAAATAGTCACAAAAGCATTTCTACTGCCACTATGAGGGGACTGGCATTTCTTAAATATTGGAAACAATATAAAACTAGAAAACAGATATGGGAACAACTTTGTAAAGCTTTGTGTGAATTGAGGAAATTGTTCAGCAAATGCTTTTCTCCTTTTCTCCAGCCAGGGCAGTAGATTCTGCCTTGCAGGCAGCAGCACCTCTGTGTCAGATTGTCACAGAAAAATCCATGTTCAAAAGCACAAGTGTGAAAACTTGACTTCTACAGAGTTTTGGGTAGGAACTTCACAGTTCCCTGTTGAAGAAGATGACAAGCTGATTAAATCCATGGACCAAAATATACTCAGAGTTAAAAAGTGGAAGCAGAAACTGTGGTTTTCGTGAAGATACCAGCTATCACTTCACAGTCTTGGGATGTCTCATTTGCAACAGCTGTAGCATTCAGAGAAATAGTTGTTAGTAAAATGGCCAAAAAATTGGAAGGACTGAGGTTGTAGCTGTCTATAAACATTCCTTGCAGAGGTCTTGTTACAAGGGATTTGGCAGGGAAGACCACCAAAAATGGGGAACTACACACTGCTGATTGTAAAGGGTAGGATTAATACATGGCAATGACTAACCCTGCTAATTTACTTTGCTGCTCTTTATTGTATATCTGTAGACATAAAAGAAAGAATGCTACTGGATCAAGAATCCAATAAACCTGATTCCTTAAAAACAATTGATATTGAAGATCACTATATGTACTGCAGAATTTCATTGTTCACTGACAACTTCTATACCATCCAGGGCAAGTCTATGTCTCAAAACACTGGTGACAAAAATGAGAGCAGTCACATGCAGTGGTTCTTCTGTCAATGGTTGTTTCTTCATCTGTCTACCAATTCATGGAGTACAAAAGTAACATGATTATCATGAATATTAGGAAGAAGTTGTTTGCTGTGAGGGTGGTGAGACACTGGAACAGGTTTCCCAGAGAGGTTGTGGATGCCTCATCCCTGGAAATACTCAAGGCCAAGTTTGATAGGATTTGGTCTAGGGGAAGGTGTCTAGCCCATGGCAGGGGGTTGGAGCTAGGTGATCTTTAATGTCTCGCCCAACCCAAACCATTCAATGGTCCTGCTGGACAATTAGAGAACAGGACCAGAAAAAAAGGACTTATTAATGTATGTGGACTTTGACTGACATGTCCTTTTTCACAGAGTTTTCATTCTGGAATAATACTGGCCTCTGCTCAGTGTATGGTGTTTGTTGTCCAGCTCCAGGTCTGCGTCCTGACTCAGCAAGAGGAAGGGTAGAAATGAAGATGCCGGAGCACAGATGAAAGATACGCAGATCATACTGCCTTTTATCACCTTCTTCACTAGACTAGAGCTCAGTGAATTTCCAAATTGAGATGTTGCAGCATGTTGACAGTGAAGAGCGGCACTGCAGTGCAATTCACAGTGTTCTCTGAGTTTCTCTACAGTAATGAAACAGCAGGGCATGAAAAGAAGTGAATGTGGGTTTTTGGCTGAGTGTGATGGCAGATGTTAAAAGACAGCATGTTTTCCTGCCTTACCTGTCAGGACATGCTAAAAAATTCTCAAGGAAAGCAGCATTCCTGTAGACAAACGCCTGAGTACAGACAGAGCTTTTTCTGATGGATTTGCAAAGCCTCCTGTCAGAAAATACCACTCAGTAGCATGTGAAATTTTCTCAACAATAGTGAAGCCTTTCATGGATAAAATGACCAAAGCAATTATGTTTCCATTGATGAAACATATTTTACAAGTTGATTTATCAAGGAAAGGAAGCCAAAACTTACCCTTTCTGAAAGTTTTCTGTTAACTGCAGGTAATCAAGATGGGAACCAGATTTACCCAACTTCTGAAAATTTTTGACTGCATCACTAAATCTGCTCTTAGCAGGCAATGAGGTCAGACATGACTAGGAAACAAAAATGCTTTTTGCTGTCACTGTGTGTAACCCCAGCTGGCACTCAGCTGTCCATTAATTCCCTTAGGGAACAACTGCTGATTGCATGGGTTCTTCCTAACTTCGGATTTGATGATCAATCAGCAAGTACCAGCATATTCCCTGTAGCTTTTACCCAGGTGGGTCATGTAGCAGGTCATAGAGCAATGACTGGAGGGCAGCATTCCAGTGAGTGTGGAAGGGATTGAAAGCAACCTCTGCAGGCACAGAGTTCCAGAAAAAAATTATAATTATTTGCCCACTCAAGTGAGAAAGAGAAAAAGAACGTGTGGCTATGCAGCTAGAGAAGAAAAGAGAAAAGAAAAATCTAAAACTTTTTCCTTTGTTTGATTACGACCTTACATAGAAGTTAAATTAAAATCATATACTGGCTGATACAAAACACAGCACTGACTCACAGAAAGAAAATTAAGGACATAAAACCATCACAGAAAGGACCATGAACAAACCTTGAGAGTACACCGCAGGTTCCAGTATCTTGTATAATATCAGCACAATCTCAAGTACAACAGTCTTCAACAGGAAGGTATCACACAAAGGTTGTAATTCCTGTAATGTATAGACAGCCAAAATTACTCTCCTATTTAGTGCACCTTTGTGGGACTCTGATTCCACCGGTTCCTAGTAGTTTCTGGAGAAATAAACCTACAACCTACAGCTGTCTTCATTCTTAGTGAGGAGATAAGAGGAAAACATGAAAGAATCACTGCAAGATTTTGCCTCACTGATGGTGCTGTTCTGCTGGATGACTGAGAAAGGGAATGAAAGTGGCAACGTGGAACAGGAAGCAAAGTCAGTACACCACCTGTTTAACTGGAATATTTACTCTTATCTTGATGACATTTACTTTAATGTCCATAAGTATTTGTTACAATTAAGGATTGAAAGAAAACTGACAAATACAGCATCAACTTTGAGAACAGCCCAGGAATCTCCTCTCCTGGTGAGCGTGATTGGAGGATGAAAATATTCATTCAGCTGCACTGAAGGAAACTGCTCCTTAAAAGCATAGAGGAAAATGTGGTTAAAAAAAAAATCAAATATCTACCTATATTATAGGTATATTTGTCTATAGTAAGTACTGTAAATTATGTACCTATAGTGTCTGAACTGTTCCTAGACTTTCATTTGTTAACAGAGGGAGTTGGGATTTTCCTGAGAGCTTAGCTTTCATTCATTGAAAGGAAGTGATGTAGAAAAACTGCTAGAAAAAGCCATGGTGTGTAACAATAAAATGGAAGTAATAAAGGGATTAGAATCTGAGTTGATTCCAGAGTACTGATTCCAGTGTCACTTTGCCTACCTAGTGTTTCCACTTTGTCACTTACAGCTCAGTTTACCCACTTGAGTTTGATGCAGAGATTTTTTTTTTTCCAAATGTCCCTAAGGTTGTGAGCTACCACTTCAGGAAAACCTACTAATAAGCCTGTGTTCAGTGGGGCTGTCTAAACAGCTTTTTTATTCTTTATGAACCCTTTAAATTTCCCATGCTTCATTAGTTATGAAGAAAAAACATTTATCTTTTTCCCGAACAAACTTACTAAAAGAGAAAAGTTGCAACAGTAGTCTGTGATGCTGAACCCACCTGCATTTTCCTTAGTTTCCTAGATTTTGTCTCCAACTCAAAAAAGTCTTCTGCAAACACTTCTAAACTTTCTTCATCGTTGCCTTTTACAACATTCTCTCATAGTTTGTATAGTTATTACCTTCCTCTTCACATTCACCTGCAGCACTGCTATGATACTAACTGGATTTTGCTTGTTCATTTTAGTTTGTCAGATGATGAAATAAAACTATTTTATTTCACAGAATTACAGAATGGTTTGGGCTGAAAGGGACCTTAAAGATGACCTAGTTTCAATGCCCCTGCCATGGGCAGGGGCACCTTCCATCAGATCAGGTTGCTCCAAGCCTCATCCAAACTGGCCTTGAACGTTTCCAGGAATGAGGCATCCACAGCTTCTGTGGGCAACCTGTTCCAGTGCCTCCCCACCCTCACAGTAAAGAACTTCTTGCAAATATCTAACCTAAACCAACCCTCTTTCAGTTTAAGGCCATTCCCCCCTTATGCTATCACTACAGGTCCCTTTTCTGCTTCCTTGTAGCCCCTTTTAGGAACTGGCAGGCTGCAATAAGGTCACCCCAAAGCCTTCTCTTCTCCAGGTTGAACAGTCCAGCTCTCTCAGCGAGTCTTCATAGGATGAGGGGCTCCAGCCCTTTGATCATCTTTGTGGCCCTCCTCTGGACTTGCTCCAAAAAGTCAATGTCTTTAATATCCCCGTTCAGGATATTAAGTTTGAATATCTTAAGCCAGGTGAGAAGTTTAAAATGAAATCTTCCCTGTAACTAAGTCTTGTTCATTTTTAAAGAATAATTTCCATTAGCCATTGGAATAGCCTGAATTGTACTGCCTGTGTAGCATTCTTCCTTATAAAGTGTCTGTCACTCCAGTAGGTCTATTGCTGGGACAGTCTCTCTGGCAATGTCCTTACACTTCATATGGTTTTACCTCCACAGCCAAAGCAAAAGGAAAAGGAGGACTTCTGTGAAAGAGTCTTCCTGCTACATGGCTTCTAGCACAGCCACCTGGAACAACAAAATTGCCCTCTACTCCATTCTCTGAGGTCTCTGTGTCTTCCTCTCTGTTTAGAGCTAGTTTTTGCACTGTGCACTCTATCTGTGGGGCCTTCCTCTCTCACTGTCTTAACTGAGATCTTTATTGTATATGCTGCCAAAATGTCAGTTACTTCCTTTTGCCTATCAAAATACTTCCTGGTACCCCAGGCCAGGCTCTCTGTTAATCCTTTATGCCGGTGTGATTTGCCTTCTGGTGAAGCAATATGGTTCCTGCTGGAGAGATGGTGTGCTCTAAAAAAACCCTTGTTCCACAGGCTCAGCATCTTTTGTGGCTACCAGAAGAAACAGATGCACACAGAAACCAGTCTAAGAAAGGAAATTAGGTTTGGGGGGTGAGAAAAGAGATGGTTTAACTTTGGCATTACTGTAACTGTAATGGGATTCATGTGAAAATTCCTACTGTTGAAATGGTCTCAGTGTTTTATGTCTAAAGGTAGCAGTGTTAAATACACACTGCACAGCAACAGACTTCTGGCTTTCCCAAGCTGTGGTCTCAAGTCTCCTCTGGCCTCTGCTTTCACAGAGCCTGTTGGTCACTGAACTCATTCCCAGCAACGGCTAGTTTTTTCAGTCTCTACTGCCGGTGTAAATTCAATCATTGCTTATCAACAGTTGGTTTAACTGCATATGCAGAACAACTTTATAGTATTCAACATATTTATGAACTACAGTTTAAACTCCAGTGTTGTAACAATGTTTTCTGTTCTTCCATTTCTGATCAGTGGTAGAGTATGTTTCTTTGCTTTACAGTTTTAGTCCTGTTTACTTGAGCAGTGTGTATGTGGGGGGGAGGAAGATTTGTGTCATGTGTTTTTTTAGAAATGGATATAAAAAAGTACTACATTTTAGACCATTAGTTTGCTAACTCCTTGTTCCCACCTAGGATTTATTTAGCCATCTTTTCTACTAAGACCTCATTTTGTCTGTCTAAATTAATATATATTTTAAATATAGGTAGTAACCAAAACAGAACACACATTTTGCCACTCTCTCACTTCAAATGTGCATGACAAATTTTCTTGAGTGAAGTAAAAGAAAAATCTTAATGTCAGAACTATCATGTTTTCATTTTGGTCAGTGAACATGCATAATTTCATATAGCATCATTTTAGCTTAAACAGAGTTGTTAGGGCTTTGATTGAAACATAGCAGGTTTAATTCATATTCTGAAGTGCAGGATAACATTAATGAGTTATACCAAAATACAGTCTCTCCATTCTCTTTTCCCAAGTATGGCTGGAGTTGAGGCACTTCAAAATAATTTTTGTCTCTCCACAGATCTTTGAGTTCATTATGTTAAAGGACTCCCTTGTTTCGAGAAAACATTCAAAATTAAGTACCTTCTAGATTAATGCCATACAGTTCTGTCATTGAAAGTGTGGCTTAGAGTTTCCAAAAAGCATTCAATGTTTTACCTCTCAAGACTGTTCCAGAGTTAAAAAACCTCATATTTATCAAAAGCAGAGAAAGGCCAGAGCTGTAACTGAATCCCTGATTTTGTTACTCTTGTACTCTTTATACAGATTTCACTTTTGAAGATGTGTTACAATTAATTTCTCCTTGATGTTGGAAGAACTGATGCATTTGCATCATTATCTGATGTTCTTAATCTGTATCGGATGAGTGGAACAGACAGTATGTGGTATCTGGGGAAAAGAAATCTTGCTAACTATAGTCCAAGGGAGTTGTTCATTACACAGGCTTTCACTGATTCAAATAATTGGAACATTTGCAGCTGTCTTTAAATATTAGGGTGAGAGCTAGGAAGAACAGGGCTTTGCTCTTGCAGCTTACAAGATTTTAAGAACCTTTTACTAACAGTTCATCCAACTGGCATTGCTTCAATTTTGTTTCATATCTCATTCTTCAGTAGTATTCTGGGCAAAATTCCTACTGAAATTAAAGGACTCTTGCATAAGGTAGGACTAGGGAATCTAGATAATTAGTATTTTGGAATAAAAAGAAAACCCTTGTGAGTTTTACAAGCAGGTCTGGCCTGCAAGTCTAGAAACAGGGTGACCTTTCTATTGTTGAAAGTCCTTTTGTAAATCTGTGGATTTCAGTAGAAGAGTAAAACTAATTATCTTTTCACTGGTGGACTGATTCTGTTCCAGAACACAAAAATCACCTCCAGCAAACAAAAAGCTATTAAAATTTCCTGGGTCATGTAAACGGTGAATTCTGACTTTCTTTTCAAGGAAGATTTGCAACTCTTGTTCTGCTATGTGAGTCACTACCATTTTAGCCACTTCTTTTCAGGTCATTAATTTAATGTCAGTGCCTTTGAGAATTGTTTAGCTCCATCATGTCTTTTGTGCTTTCTATTCCAAAATTAGGTTCCTGGCTATCTCTCTGTGGGCTGCTCTCCCTATTGGTAGCATAAAGGCAGTAGCATTCCTTGTTTATCTTACGGTCTGCTTAGCTTCATTGTGTACCTCTGTGGTGTTGGGAAAATAAGGAATGGTAGGGTAAGAGAAAAGGGCCCTAATTCATATGTAAATGTATGAAAATAACACAGATACTATGCATGACACATGCTAAAGACCCACGTTTCATATTTAGCCAGGGTGTTCCATCTCACTCTTCAGTTTTAAAACTTACACCTAGCATGGACTTAAGGCTTATACCACAGTGTCCTTGGCCAGCTTCACATCCCTGGTGCTGTCTCTTCCCCGGTGGAAGAAAATTACACCAGTAAAACGCTTGGGCATCAGAAACACCTTCTGGGAGAGCAACAGAGCACTATGGAAGCTTTATCTTTCAAAATTACTATGCCAACACTCAAGTCCGAAAGTTTTCGTGAGCTGCCTCTGTTTATGGCACCCCTGTAGCTAGATGAGTCTTCCTAATGACTGGCAAATTATTCTTAGACTGGTTAAATGTGAGAGGCAGTTATTAGATACCATCTAAATTATTTTTGAAAGAACCTAAATAGTCCTGAAAGTGGTGAGTGGGAGCTGTCAAGGAAACAACTTGCTAATGGAAACACAGAATAATTAACTGCCTTATTTAAATAACTTGTCAGTAAGTTACTGGGAATAGCTGGTAAAGAAGGAAGAGCAGCAATAGAGGATCTTGCAACTGTACTGAGTGATCCAACATTTAATAAGCGACCTTATTACAGAGAAATTAGCTCTCAAATAGAAACAATGTCATTTGAAGGATCATAAGGTCAGATTCACTACATAGTTTATTAAGCTGTTTTGTCTTTTTGTGCTTTTTGGGCAGAAGTGAGGTGCTTGCAGTATACTCCCTGACCCTTGGATACCTTCAGCAACCTTTGGAGCACAGGCGGCATTTTAGAATGAGGCTCATTGTTAAAAACGTCAGTGCCAGATCCTCTCCTGTCATTTCTTGTCTCGAGAGTGTGCAGCCATATCACAGTCATCCTGGTTCTCCATGAAGCCACACCATGGTGATCACAGGAATAACAATGGATGAGTATGAACCGGAAACATCTAATAGCCCTTTTAAGTTTGCCTTTAGGGCTCAGTTTTCTAAGCTGAAAGCTGGAATGAGCCTGCCATGCTAGATGTAGCACTCTGCAAAAATAATACTGCTGAATCAGAAGCTGAGCTCACAGTGTGACAGTTCAGGATTTAGTTCTTGGTGGGATGTTAGGGTCTATTACTATCGTTTAAATGGCAGCAATGGCCAAATACTATATAGACATGGGAAGAGAGAGAGTTTTGACCTGAGGAACTCATAAACTAAGTGGCAAAGTAAGAAAAAATGAAGACAGCATGGGAGCAGATACATGACATTTAGCTATGCATCAACAGTTCCATTGAAAATGCTTTATTAAATTAATTTGATGGATGGAAGAGTCTGTCTTTTAGACCTGCCATTGGTTGGCTAATTCCATGTAAGTGTCATGGCTAGGGTTATTAGCAAGTGAATTTTCAACTGTGAGAAGGCAGTAGCCATGGGATTCGGTTATAGAATCAGGAATCATATTTTCTAGTCCAAGCTGATGATGAAAGCAAGACCAACACTGAATGCAGACTGGGTTGCTCACAACTTAATCCAGTCTGATTTGTAAACTTCCAGGGTTGGAGATTTCTTAGCCTCTCTGGGGAAACTGTTATATTCCTACTTGCCTCATGGCAAATGGCTGGATAATAGGGAATTATTTTGCTTACATCTGGTCTGAATCTTCCCCTTTGGATTTTATGACTGTTCTGTCTTATTCATCCTCCATGCCCATCAGTACCTAGCACTGTCATCTCAGTAACCTCTAAAGGCACTGGAAGGCTTCTACTACATTTCTCCAAAATTTTCTCTTCTGCAGGCTAAACAAGCCCAGTGCCCTCAGCCTCTCCTCATGGGGCAGGTGCTCCGGACCTCAGCCGTCTTGGCTGCCCTCTTCTGGAGTCACTCAAGTTGGCAACTGAAGAGGAATAATCGCAGCCTCTTTATACTGGCTGCATTCTGTTGGTGCACCCCAGAGTGCTGTTAGCCTTTATTACCTGGAGAGCTCAGACTAACTCAGGTACAAATTGTTGTGCTCCAGGACTCCTAGATCCTCATCAGTAGCACCATTTTCTCAGCCAGTTAGTCACCAGCCTGTACCAACACACACAGTTAGCCCATGCTAGGTACGGGAATTTGTATTAATCCTCACTAAATTTCTTTCGAGTCCATTCTGCCAGCCTCTCCTAGGTCCCTCTGAGTAGCAGCTGTGCCTCCAAAGTATCTGTTTTGGTGTCATGTGCAATCTTGATCTGTGCTTCTCCAGAATTTTGATAATATTGAAGAGGATATATCAAATTAATTATTAAACACTAGTTCTGGAGTCTGATAACCCGGTCAGTTTTTGACCCACTTATCTAACATCACAACTTGGATAGAGGAATACTCAGGGAGACTGTAACAAAAGCCTTGCTAAAGAGTAGGTGATGTCCACTGGTCTTTTCCCACAAGAAGACAATCAGTTTGATTAGACACAATCTACCATCAACCGAACAACATGTGTGAAATGACATGCCCTTTGACTAGAAATGTGTTCCAAGAAGAACAGTCCGTGATTTTCCCAGGGACTAAAGTGAGGGTCTAACTGATTGCCCGGCCTGTAGTTTATCAGGTTGTCTCACTTGTACCATCTGAAGATGGGTGCAACATTTGCCTTTCTCAGTAACCTTTCAAAGGTGGTAGAGAGTGGCCTCAGGATGACATCAGTCAGCTCTCTCATCACCCTTCAGTGCAGCCCATGGGTTTCAGGAGAAGCAGGCTAGGTCAGGAAAAACATTCTGAATTCAGGGGTATAGAGTAAAATACTGAGGTGTTGTTATGGGCAAAGTGGGAGCCTCAGACTAAGTTTATTAGAGAAGCCCTCCCTCTGAGTCACGAGGTGCAGAAAGGACCCCCTTGCTTTCTAAACTCCTTCTCAGAGAGGAGCCTGGGTGTGGCTGCATCCAATCCTACCACAGATTTAGTCAATGGTTTATATCTGAAGAATTATACAGGTGTAACTGAAGTTTTATACAACTTCTTCCTGCAGAATTAAGGATGGCAGCCCAAATATATTTATATAAATAAAATTATTTATTTATTTAAATTTATTGCAAAAATTATTAGGGGGGAAAAACCTTAATCATAATTATTTATGATGCAGTATGAATAACTGTAACTACTAGTATAGTGCACTGGTTTTGAAGCAATATTAAAGCAATTATAGTAAAGCTATTATATTGAAGCAATTATATTAAAGCTAACAAAACAATGATTGAGTAGAGATTGTTACTTACTCATACCAACAACCATGGGCAAATATGTTTCATTCAGCCTCAAGGAATAACCATCGCTACTCAAGGGCAAGATCTTCATGTACCTTAGGGAGGTATGCTAGGAACCCTTGCTCTGCAAAAGTGGGACTGGCCTGTATAGTATAAAAGGACTTACTGTCATTCATATGCATTTTATAGATTATGTGTTATCAGGCTTACTCCACAAAATATATTTTGTGCTGGAAAAGGTGTTAGCAGCATTTTAGTTTCTTCTGCTCAACACTTCTGACTCTCACTTCTATATCAGGACATGCACATCCATGCTGCTCCCAGCCTCAGTCAGAGAGCCTCTGTCTTGCACATCCTTGTGGTGGGTTTGATAGTTTGGTCAAGTTGGTCTCATCATTCTTCAATGCTAAGAACAGCAGACTCTTCTCAAGCTTATCACTGATCAGTAGAACCTCCTTGCTCAGGCCATCACTGATAAACTTGTAAAATTTTGAGCTGCTGTATCCATGCTGAGGCAGAGAGTCCCGCCACTGCTATCTGTGAGAGAAGTGATCTAATGTAAAATTAAGACATGGATCAATATTTCTTTTTGTCTTTGCTACTGTGTCATTTTCATGTAAATAAGTGAGTTATTCTTGAGTTCAAATCTATTAAAGCTGCATCTCAGATTTCAGTTTTATTCTCAAGTGTGAAAGAGCAGGGACTGCAGGTCAAGCTGAATTCCTACTGGTGAATGATGCTAGGTATCACATCTTGCCAAAACAGGATCCCATTGCCACCTCACAGTCTATGTGGATTCCATCTGCTTTACTTCTATTATTAGGCCATCTCAGATGATTCAAATATTTACCTCTTTATCCTTTCTAATTCAGGATTTGTCTTGAACCCTCCCCCCAATGAGTTGCATGTTTTACTCCTCTTTTGCTGGTCTGTGAATTCTTTGTTTGCAGCCTGGCAATGCACCAGTTCTGGGGTGACAGATGGAGCAGACTGCAAACCAGGCAGTTGCCTCCTAGCCTGAATGATATTTTAATAAGCACAGAGAGGTGACAGAGAGAGAAGCTTCTCACTGGAATGACTGGCAGTTTTGTTTTCAGTCTGAAAGCATTAATAGATAATTTTTGGCCCCAGTCCAAAAAAAAAACAAAAATACACAGAAACTAGAAACAGAAAATGCTATTAGTTCCTAATTTATCCCTCCTTTTTCAATGGTCAAAGAAGTTTTTTATGTCTGGTCTGTTATCTGGAAAGGAAGTTGTTTCCCCAGTTTTAGTATTTGAGTTCTCTCCCAGGAACTGCATACTTTAGAAGACTTCCTTTTTATTTATCATTTTGTTTTCCTTCCTTTTTTTATTTTTTCACTCATTTTCTCCATTGTCTTCCTTTCCTAAATGTTCCCTGTTCTTCATATTTCTTTACCCTCTTCACAGATTCATGTTGAAGTCTGAATAATGGGATCTAACAACTTACTTGGCTTCCAGCTTCCACATCCTGTCAAACAGCTAGTGCAGTGCAAGGCAGTGGCATCTGCACGGGAATCTCTAGAGCATATGTCCCCTTCTCCCTGCCCTTCAGCTGTGTCTCGATTGTATAATACAGGGTTTGTGTAGGGCTTTGTTTCATCCTTGGTCTTACAAAGAAAAGCACAACAAAGGGAGCTCTGGCAAAGCCCCAACAAGCTGTGAGATTCCTCTGCATTGTGAACAACACAGTGTTTTGCAGACAAGCTGTAGGATAGTTGGGCTTTCAAAGGAGGAGATTCTTTTTCTTCCAATGAGTACACGTTAATAAAGATCCAGCTTTCACTGGGAAAACATAAAACTGGTACTGGGATCTGAACTCAGGTATGGTCCCATACACTGCTCCAAGAACACACTGGAAACTTCTCAATTCTTGGGCACAGACCTTCATGTCTGCATAGCAAGTCTACAGGTCTGGATTTCAACTGGTGTATGAGCTATAAATGAATGGGATTCCTGCTAAAATGTGCTTCTTTTTCCTTTCAGATACAATGATGAGACTGAATGTTCAGGTCTTCTTTGGCTTCCTCTGCTGCATGATTTTTCTTCCTACTGATGGGTTCCCCATAGACACCAGTACAGAATTTCGTTCTGCTTTCTCTGTGGCCAGAACCAACAGCATGGAAGGAAGCTCCGAGATGGTTATTACCTTTGACAAAGTGTATGTGAATATTGGCAATGACTTTGATCCCAAGACTGGATTGTTCCGCTGTCGGATCCCTGGAGCCTACTACTTCTCCTTCACTGTTGGGAAATACCCAAAGAAAAACTTGTCTGTCATGCTGATGAGAAACAAGAATGAGGTGCAAGTAATTGTGTATGATGAACATCACCGCAAGGAACGGAAGGTAGCCAGCCAGAGTGCCATGCTGCAGCTTGACTACGGTGACACAGTTTGGCTACGCTTGCATGGAGATCCCAAGTATGCTCTTTACAGCAACGTGGGCCCCTATACAACTTTCAATGGCTACCTAATCTATCCAGACACTTCTGCCTTCTTCCAGAATGCTCTGAGCTCTCAAGAGCTGGGGCCACACCCTCACAAAATTCAGCAGCTTCCCAGAGAGCAGAGTGAAGCTTCACAGCGACACATGTTATCTGAGCAACCAAACAGGGTACAAGACCCTCGCTCCGCATTTTCTGTTGCCCGCTCACAGAGTCTCCTGGGGACAGATGACAAGCAAATCCAACATGAGCCAATCACATTTGACACAGAGTTTGTGAACATTGGAAAGGATTTCAATTCCTCCACTGGTATCTTCTCATGCCGTATACCTGGTGCATACTATTTCTCCTTCACCATTGGCAAAATGCCCTTTAAGACTATGTCAGTGAAACTTATGAAGAACCACAATGAGGTGCAGGCCATGATCTATGACGACAACCACTCCAAGAGGCGAGAGATGCAGAGTCAGAGTATCATGCTCCCTCTGCAATATGGGGACACGGTTTGGCTCTACAGCCATCAGCACGATGGCTATGGTGCCTATAGCAACCATGGCAAGTACATCACCTTCACGGGCTTCCTGATCTATCCAGAGGCTCAGCCAAAGTGGCTTCCAGGTGCCAGCTCACTTCAAGGAACAAATAATTAAATCCAGTTGTGAAAGAAGCATAAGAAGAGCCAAGGTGCCATGAACTTGGATATAACTCCTCTTCGAATATCATCCTCTACTTTGAGCATGCTGTCATGTGTCCAGTGCTTTCCTTATGCTGCACGCTTGTGCCCTCTGTGCAGGGCCATTGTTCAGTCTGCCATTCATCTATAGAGAGGCCTTTCAGATTGTAACTGTGTGTCCCGTGTTGGTGTTTGATTTAAGCATAAAGCATGAAGTAGTTTTGGGGCAGGAGTGGGGCAGTGAAGTGAGAGGCTGAGGATCAGAGAACTATTGCAGTCATGTTACTGCAGATCCCCAGCATTCAGAGAGCAAAGGATGTGGTGACATTCCTTGTATATCTGGGGAGGGAATAAATGTAATGGAAATGAATGTAATAAAAATACAAAAGATGTAAAATGCTCTCAGTTTGGAATTTTTTTGTTAATTTGTAGCTTATGTGCTTGTCACTGACGGAGGTACCAGCTCAGGTAAGAAAGAAGCATGGTGATTGTATGAGCTGCATTATGTGTTACTGAGCCAGTCTGTCTGTGTACATTCTTTTTTATCGCTTATCTCTTGTGTGTGTGAAGGGTTGGTACCTCTTATGATTTTTTGCAAGTTTCACAATATTTGGTTTTTTTCTTTATCTAATGTAGATGAAGTCAAGAAGCTGTGTTTGAGAATCTCAGCTTCCATTTAATAAAAAGAATACATTTGGAAACCAAACAAAAAAGTAGGGTTCTAGCCTTGTAGATGAGGGCTCAAATCCAGAAACAGCCCATCGTCTGAAAGATCAGAAGCAAGGTAAGTAGGAAGAATAAAAAGGTATTTTTAAATCTCTGAAGATCTGGGTCAGGAGCAGGCTCATAATGTACAAATGTGAGTAGTATCATGCCATGCAGTGGCACTGCTGACTGCAGGGGCATTACATTCCCTCAGAAATGAGCCCCTTGAATACAAGGGTACTGCTAACCTGCCATGTGCTATAACGATAGCCTAGTGCAAGCATGATCAAAGGAACCATGGAGTGGTACTTTCAGGACCTGTGTTCCAGCAGTTTCTTACACACCATGTTCTGCCGAGCTGCAGTGCAACTGTAGAGAGGCCTTTGTGGCTGTACAGGACCCTGCTGTGTTCCTACAGTCAGACAGACAGAGAGACAGCCAGGCGGCCAGTCAACAGGATCCACCAAGGAGGTAGTAGGACCAGAGAATACTGGAGGCTTCATTGTGGCACCATTGGTGCTGTTTCAGTTGAGCTAAACCCTGGTTTGTCTCCCAAAAATACGTAAACTGCAAAAATGCATAATTTCAAGCATGCACCAAACTTTGCGACACCAATTGAGTTTAACTTAGAACCTGCTCAACAGATAGCAATGCTCTTAAACTGCTCCTAATGAATTTCTGAGTTCAAAGCAGTGTATTTGCACCTGAGTCACAAGCCAGCCCACTCAGCCTTTATCCATACATTTGTATGGCTCAGACTGTATATTATCCAGCAAGACAGTATTTTCATGCATTAGTGCCGTGTCAGCTCAGCGTTTGGGTATTTTCTGCTTGGACTGGACTTGTCAGCAGCTACTTACTGTCTCTGTCACTCCATATGTATCCTGGACATTAAAGACTGGGGGCATATTTGGCAAAAGGATGAAGGGTAGAGATTGGGGGTATGTAAAAAAACAGCATAAGAATAGTAAAATATTAGATGGAACAAGTTTTACCTCAAATAAAATTCTGATTTTAATTCCTACATCCCTTGGGGTGGAAAACAAACAAACGAATACAACCCCAAAGCACAAAACAAAATGAAACAAACACACAAAACAAAAACCCATCAGCAAACAACCTGCTTTATTGAACTGTGTAAATCTGTCTCCTCCGGTCACATAGCCCTGACCTGACCTCTAAAACCATTGTCTGTGGCATCTTGCTTCCAGACTTCTTGTTCCTGCCTTACTATTTCTCCTCTCCATCTGTTGGGCTGCAATTGCTTGGAAGAAGATTAACTAGGTCAAAAGCTAACACTTCCCACTTCGAATGTCACACATACCTCTTTTGTGGAGCATGAAAAAATTGTATTTATAGAAAGGGAATTATGGGTCCCATTATCTAAACACAATGTTCAAAATTAATGTATCTATAGTGGCAGCAGGAAACCTAGCAGAAACAACAAAAAATAAAATCAAAACCCTCCTGAGGAGATAATTACATTTATTTCATTCCAAACTGCAATGTTTAAGACAAATGTTAATGATCTTTTTCTCTAAAATAATTATGTTTCTGATTTTGAGGATAGAGATTGAGTATTTATTGTGTTTGGCTTGTAAAGTGCCACAGCTGTACAAAAAAAACTTTATAGAAGAGAGGCAAAATCTGTTGAAGAAATAACTAGGTCACAATCCTTCAGAATTTAAATGAGATTTAAGGAAGTACATTCCAAACTGATAACTGAAACAAAGCTGTGTATATGTGTAAATATGATATGCAAATACTAGAAAGCTTCATGGAATACATACATTTTCAGGTTGCTTTTTGAAGAAAAATTAATACATGAGATGGGAAATTGCTACTGACATATAAAATGTGATGCCACGTGAGCAGAAAAATGAAATTAAATATGTGAGGTATATCACAAAACACAACAAAATCTGCTTAGCTGCATACTGGAGAGGAGAAAAGATTCTGTATTTGGCTGAAATCCCAGGGAGAATATAAGGAGGCTGAACTGAGTGGTCTGAAATGCAGTCAGCTAGGACACCAGGATAACATCCTGGAAAAATACTTCTAAGCCCTCTCCCAAGTAAGCATCAGTGATCAAGATAGATAAGACATCTAAATAGCACTGCCTCCCTCAGCATACCCCACTTGGCGAAAGATCAGGAGAGGGTGAAATACACTTTATAGTTTTGTCTTTTTTCGTTTAAAAATAAAAGCTTGTGTATAAATTCTTAGAGGGTTGCCAGCACAGTGCAGAAAGCAGGACAAAAAGGTGTGGCATATTTGTACAAAGTCCTGCATAATGTAGAAAGCATTGAAAATAACCAAGGATACAGCTGGAGTCAGGTGTGTCCTTTCCTATGGTAGCTTCCCTCATTAAGTGTCTCTCTTGGTCCTGGCCAGGTTAGAATGATAGAATTGTTTCAGGGATGCTAAATGCGAAGGCTTCTCCTTCCAAGGCCAGGAAGCCAGGAGGAGGGTGGTATTTTCAGGGCAGAGCCCCTTGCACAGGTCACGAAAGATTTCATCAACCAGCTGAGAAAATAAATGAATCCAGAGATTTTTATCCAGATCCTGCATGGAACGAACCTGATAGGCAGAGTAAACACTAGTGAAAAGGAGACGATCAAACTCTATTAGAGGCAAGGGGGTATCAGTCAGTGAATAATATCTCAGATGCTGCTCAATCTCTGTCGGTGTTTTGGGAACTTCATCCTCTAAAATCCGCAGGAACCGCCGTGCCGGGCGCAGGGAGGCCAGCTCTTCATCCCGCAGCCGGATTGTCCCATTGGCCTGAATATCCAGTCTCCCCCAGAGCATCTGGAAGAGAGGAGCGGCATGCACACGGAGAGCCCAGCACAAACTCTCCATCAGCTCCGAACGAGCTGTAAGGCCATCCGAAACGCTGCCAAATCTCGGGCGGACCGGGAGGCGGCTGCTCCCTGACTCGCTGCCCACGGCCCGCCCATTCCCACTCCGTGTCCTTCTCTGCCAGCCCCACACCCCTTCTGTGATCAGCCCCACGCCCCGGTTTCCCCGTGGGACCCGTCCAGCCCCTCCGCCCGCCGTGCCGCCCGCAGCAGCTCCGCGGTGCGGCCGCCCTGCGCGGGCACTTGGCCCCTTCTGGGGGAGCCGCCTGACCCAGTGGGGATGGTCCCCTGTCCCACCCTGAGGGTGTGAGGTGCCACAGGGGCAGAGACCCGTTCAGCGGCACCCCGCAATGGGAGGGAGCACAAACACAATTAGGCATCGCTGAGGTGCTCTGAAATCCCTCTGGGATGAGAACAAACAGAACAGGTGAGTTTTTACGTGCAGGTAAGGTGGGAGCGTGGCCACCAACAGTGCCTTGGCCCACAGGCCCCCAGTGCTCAGGAGACCTCTAACATGATGTTGGCGTCCTCTGGGCTGTGTTGAGGTGTGCTGGTGCCGCTGCGAGGATGTTCATCTGAAATACATCAGGAAGAGTTTGGTAGTGCAAGACCTCCCTGTTTATTTTTTGTCATTTGGTTGTCAATAATGACTTCAATATTTCTGAGCTACCACTCATAGCCTGCCAAACATGACAGATGCCGACCATGGGATTCTGATAAGCAAAACAAACTTTTCAAGAGAAGCAGCAGTGGTTAAGTGAGGCAAGGGTAAGTTATGGATATCATGGCCCTTAGTCCCTCCAACAGAGCTAAGGCATAGAGCAGATAAGGCATTTGCTTTGACAGGCAACAAGGAAACCTCTCAGGCCAAGTATGTGTGGGTTTTGAACTGATGGGTTTTGGTTGCTTGGTGCTTTTTGCTGGAGAAAGTAATGCTGCCCAGTGGAACAAGGGAGATGGGAGGCTCCTCAGCCTGCTGGTGGACACATAACCTGATGCTTATCTTGGTTTTATAGTTCTTCCCTAGGCTTCTGCTGCTGGCCGGGACAGAACATGAGGGTAAAAGAAACCTTGTCAGATCTATTATGGCTCATTTCATATCTAGCTAACTACTTGCTGGGCCACATGACACCATGTAAACTGGAAAAAATGGATATGAGGCCAGAGGAATGGTAGGTTTTGAATATGAAAGTCACATTAAGCCTAAGAATTGTTCAATTATCATTTGCTAATACTTTTAGTGCTTTTACTTTCTGCATTTATTTTGCCTTTATTGTTTCTTTCTTTGTGAAAAAGGTTACATGAGCAGTCTTGATCCAGGACTGTGAGGGAGAAGAGGCTGCATCCCCTCCCTTCTCTGTGTTGATCAGTGTCATCACGTAGTCAAGACTCTCTTCTACTTCTTACGGATTCATCCTTCAGATCACAAAACATGAAATGGAAAAAGCTTGTATGAAATAGTAAGCTCTCTGACACATTTCTGTTTGTTTTGTTGTTTTTTTTTTTCATTTTTATACAGATGAAGAGTTTTTTATACAAAAAGAGTGAGAATTTTTCTTGAATACTCCACAGCTAAATTCAGCAGGTACATATAAAAAGTAGAAAAATTATTTAGTACTGCATATGTGTGATGGCTACTACCAAATACTGCTTCCAACTTTCCATTCCTGAGTAAAGCTTTTCAGGGAAATTTATGAGCTGCCTGAAGAAATGCACTGCCACCCTGCAGGCTGCAGAGGTTTGTTTCTCTGCACAGCTGCAGGCTCCATGATCTAAGCCAGCTGTAGCTTTGGAATGTGAGCAGGGATGTAGCTTCTCTTTTCTACTCCTACACAGATGTGCCAGCAAGGCTTTTAGCTCAGGTAAAAATATTATATCATCTGATAATTTTATTGCTGGTCTTTTCTCTACTGATCCTCTGGGTTTACAGATCTCTCTATTGAGAGTCGTCTGACTGGCTGCAAAGTCAGTGCGTTTGTTGAATAGGTGCCAAACTGCCGTTATTAGTAACTGCCTCGTAAATATACACAGTGGTAGATTTTTGAGTAGGGAAAAATTAAAGCATAACAAATGTATTGAAATAATAACATAAATATCCCCTGGGAAAGGGAAAATGGTTCCTTACTTATTTTATCACTCAGCAGGTTTGGGTTTTTTCCCCAAAAACCATATAGAAAATCCACAAACATTATTGTGGAGCAGGTTTTTTTCAGTGCAGACCCAAGAAAATCTCCCCTTGCACCAAAAGTAGCAGCAGGTAATATATAAAAATACCTGCAAGTAGGTAGCAGTGCCTGTCCCAGCAGAGCCCCCAGCTGGACTCCAGCTCTCTCCCGTGCCAGTACAGCTACCTGAAGCCTCTGACTATATTTGAAGAAGCAGGCAAAGCGTCATGCAAATGGCATTGCACCGATGTTTGCCAAGCCAAGAAGCCATGTCGCCAGCAGATACACTTCCTACCTGTCAGCCTCTGGGATCCAGCAAACACACATAGGAACAGCCAGGTGTTGAACTGTGGCTGGGCCATAGCAGCTCTGCCCAGGAGCAGCTGCCACGAGCTCCACAGGCAGTGCCGTGCATGTAGCCTGAGCAGTTTGTTGTGGCGTCTTCCCTTGCTGCTCCTGGCCCCAGCCTCTGCTGGAATGGATCCATCTTTCTGTTTTTCTGGTTGCAGTCCTGGGAAGGGCTTGCAGTTCAGCTTGCTGACCCTGAAGGATATTTTCCATCATATTTTGGAAACTTGGAAAACTTTGTTGTTTTTGGCAGAATTGTTCAAGCTTCTTTTCCAAAGACTGACTTCCCACTGCAATGCCTTATAGAAAGCTATTAGTTGCGAGAAATTACACTACATATGTTTACCTCTGAAGAAGGGAGGACCTTCTAGTCCCTTCCATCTCTGCACAGTGCCTCTCTCACATCTCTTTGACACTTCTGTTTGGCTCCTTGGCTTCATTTTCTGTTTTCCTTTTTCCCAGGTTTGAAAATTTGCAAACAATTCTGAAATGTCACAAACAAATAAGGTCAGCAGACTGCAGACTCGAGGAAGGGCAGTAGCAGCCAAAATATACAAACAGGCAGAAGAAATGTCACTGGTTCAGTTCTGTATCAAACCTCCTGAAGGGAGAACTCAGTATACTGACCTAGCAAACAGCAAGTTTTGAAGCCACTTTGGCTTTAGCACCTCATCATCCTCTCCTTCGACTGGATTTCTGGGTTACATTGAGCACAATCCGCCTTAGATGTGAATAACATAGACAAAACTTCACCTGATTCTCTTTGCAGCAGTATCTGTTCCCTAAACAACTTTACACTTTTATTAGTGCCCAATCCCTAGTCAAACTGTTCTGTATTTCTACTCTGTGTGGCACGGTATGGGATGCCAGGGTTATACAAATATGTAGTACCATCTCTCTCAAGTTAAAGGGAGAAAGAAGTCTGCCCAGAAAACAGATGAGGTAGAACTGAAATGCATACGTTTCTCAGCAAGTCACAGGACATCAGTTTGTAGGGAATAGTGTCACCAGAGAGTTTACTGAGGGTTGGGATGATGTCCCCAGTTAGTAAGTTGTTAGTGTGCAAAGGACCATGTCTTCTGAAACTTTCAGGATCTGTAGCTATACCTGGCAATACATGGACTCACACCAGCTAATAGAAGCAGTACATAATGGAAGAGTCACAGACTGGTCATGGGAGAAGGGACCCACAATATCCAGAGCCACTCTTACCCTCAGTTTGGATTCAAAGTAAGACCTGTATTTCTGTCATACCCTTAGCTATCTTCCAGTCAGGTGGCACTGCTTTCATTTTTAACTAGTTTCTGCTGGTTATGCTTTAGTTGCATCCCTTTCTTCTGGGATGTGGTATCTTTTATTAAACAGTGAATCACAAGCTCGAGAAACAGACAATGGTTGCCCATCTGTGCAGTGAGACTGATGTGCCTTCTGCTTTGTGCCAGACTCCCTTACAGTCCACAGCGTACACATGACTTTGTCTAGAATTCACTAGGCAAAAACGCCTGTGTCTCATGGGCCATGAAATGTCTCCCTTTGGCATGCAGCACATGACACAAGGCGGAGCCCAGAATTTTGGCCAACATCTGCGAGGGCTGTACATGATTTTGTCAACAGGAGAGTTTCCTAGGGACAGCTTGCAGCTGAAGTGCCTAGAGGAGGATATCCATGTTGGTGGGAGGGAGAAGAGAGGAGGCTCAGAGTCTGCTAAAGGTGACTGATACAGTGGCATGTGAGAGACAGGCATCAGTGTGGATGCTGCCTTGAGCTAGGGGAATTTTTTAGAATTACCTCACTATCCCACACAGAAAGGCAATTGCAGAATGGTAAACATATGCCTTAGCTGTCTGTACAGCAGTAATACTTGCAGAGAGACAAGCCTGCATTTCTGACAGCTGCATAGAGTCCCCACGTGCATGACTGCAATGTTTGGCAGTGCTCCTCCTAAGGGATTTTGTCCTTGCCAGGTATTCACTGCTGAGTGAGGACAACCCTGCCCCTCTGTGCTCCCCTGGTTATACCATCTGTTGTCAGAGCAGTTTCAGAACTTCGCAAGAAGCCAGTCTTATGCAGGGGCACCTTGACTGGTTTCATCTTTTTCACCATGACCTCCTGACGCAAGAAGATGGGAAATGGGAATGAGATAAGAGGGATCAAAAGCCGCAGGAGCTGGTTGGATGCTGGTTTGAGGCACAGGATGTGGTTAATACAGCATCAGAAGAGCCTCTTTGGGAGGCAGATTTCTTTGAAATGGGACTGCAGGGAGATAGCATATTCACGAAAGGGAAATTCTGCTTATAGAATTGGAGAAATCACTTGCTTCGATCATCTCACCCAGAACTTGGGAAGGTCATAGTCACCTGGGTCTGTCTGGCAGGTGCTCAGGAGAGAAAGATTAGAAGTTTGAAGAAAGAGGGGAAGGAAGAAAGACATACATGGCTCCCAGGGAAGGTGAGGTTTGAGTCACTGAAGGTGAAGGGGAAAGAAAACCTTGAGGAAAGTAGGAGCAAAGCACTGACTGTAACCAGACAGGACCTCTGTTACACCAGTATTTTCCAGGTATGGTGCTGCCAGTCCTTATGCAGATGCTTTCCTTGTCTTTTTCTTTCAGTTTATGAGCAGCATCCACTGCTTGAAGGAGTAATGAGCTATGTAACAGTGGCAGGGAGGGCCCCATCCCACTGCACCTACTTACACAGCTTGGAGAAAATGCCATGGGATTCAGTGTGATATGTAGCATGCTGTCATCCAGCCTGTCCTTCAGCAGACCCATAAGCTCTGTTCTGCAGGAGCGCTAGGCTCAGCTGAAATCCCCATCTGAATTTTGACTGAAGATCAGTTGTAAGGCCGATACCAACTGTGTGGCCATGATGAAGGTGGACACCCTGACACTGCCTATAGCCACATCCTCAGGGAGAAGCGTCTGCTTCCCTGGCTGTAGGGAGAAATGCCAGAGTTCTGGAAAACACCAGCAAAACCTACTCAGCTGGGGAAGCTCAACATGGTGACTGTGAGTCATCGCCTAGTCTATTTGTCCCTCCAGTACCAGAAAATATCTCTTCTAAATAGCGTGTCTGTAAGTCTGCTACATCTGACTTTAATCTCATCCAACATCCTCCTACACTTGAGGAATCTAACCCAGGCAAACAAACCCTGTGGAGGCTGGCAGTGCAGAACAAGCAGGGACAGAGGATTTGGAAGACAGCTTTGTGCTTGACCAAGATCAACACACCTTACCCAGCCTGACGCAAGTGTCCACCAGCCACAAGGAAGCTGGAGTCAGCAGGCTCCATAGGCAAAAACAGCCCCTGGAACCTGGGAGCAGTGGAAGAGGTAGAGTGACAACACTGGCAGTATTTAGTGAGGCTCTGTAACCTCTTGTGCCCTGCGGCTGGGCGAGTAAATTGCCATCTTTGTCATCTTCCAGACTAAAATAATGAGATTTGGCCCCATTAGCAACTATTCCACATATTAAAAGACCTACTGGAACCAATGCCTGTCCCCATGGGGCTGGCTACATTTTCAGTACACACATTCTTGAGCAAACCTTGCATGTTGTCTAACTTGACAAGGGATTGTGTCTAACATTTCTTGATGTGATGTCAATCAAATTCTCCCTCTGCACAAACATCACGTTTAAATGGCAGATTTCCTTCTGTTCCTGCTACCATCAGTATTCTGGTGTATTGTACTGAGAAATATGTATTTTTTATAATATATAGACCATGAGTTTTGGTGTAGCATCTCAAGCAGCCTGGAGATGAAGGAGAACGCAGGGAGGAAATGTGCCTTATAAGGCATTTTCATGGTAACAGAAGTGGTGCCAGGAACTTTTCTGTCTTGTGCAATAGGCATCAGCATGCTATGAGAGGCTGCAACAGAAAACAGAACCAGCTGTAGAACATCCTGTAGGAAGAATTAAAAGTGCCTTTCCTATTTAATAAGCTCAACTGATAGCAGACCCAAAGTGGAGCTAAGAATTGTATAAAATCCCAAACTTCTGCCATTCTGTGTTCCATTCCTATCCCCATGTAGAGCTTTTAAGGTGAATGGCAAATGCTATTAATTTTAACCAGAAAACACCTTTGAGTCATATCCAAAGCACTACTGGCCACAGCAGCTCAAAATAAAGTTAAAAAAAAGAAAAAAAGAATTTACGCAGCCCATGCTTCCAAGGAAGGAGTGGAAACAAAGACGAAATCCAATTCTTAGCATACAGTTCTCTTTATTCTTGAAAACAGATCACATTCTAATCACAGTGAGTAGTTTTTCTTTTAATTGAATTTACTCTTGTCCTATCCTTTTCTCCATCCCATACTCTAACCTCCTCCAAACCTCTTTTAATTAGTGGTTTTACAATTTAGAAGCCTAAGTAGTGATTCAGGGAATCTCTACAAACAGCTTGTGAATTATTTTATGAAATCTCTTATACAGTAGTTTTCACATCTTAATGAAGCCAGTCAGCTCTCTGATGCAGAACTGTATTATGCATTTTCCAGACCAAGGATAAGGGACATTAGGAGTTGATTACATGACAGTAGTTATCCCATTCAAACAGGTGCTGGGGGGACTGGAACTACAGTATTCTTCCAGCTTTTTTGGAGAAAACTAAGATTTTCCACAAGAACAAAGAAAGTAGTAATGCTATTATATCATAGAGCTCAAAATAATTGGAATAGTGACAAAGGCATAGACTCTTGTCTAGGAGATGAGATGTTTTTGGCTGCAGAAAAAAAGCACAATCTGAAGATGCTGGAGAAAGTAAAGACTCCTTGATTGTGAAGAAAAAGCCAGCAAGGAGTGTCATGAGTTTACCTGCAACTCCCGTTCAGAGAAAAGGCACGTAAACAATGCAGAGATTTCCATAATTGTTTTGGCCTGGATCCAGGTATATTTGTGTTGTCTTAATAAGAACTGTATTAGAACCATTTACAAAAGCTTTGTCTGCTTGCCACAGTATTACCATCTTCCCAACACCCATCCTGGAGCTAAGATACTGCTGTCCCACTGCTTAAGCTCCACAGCTGCTTCAGTACAGTCTGCTAGTGAGTGCTCAGGTTATGACTTACGCCTGCAGGGACTGCTAACAGAAGTAGTGTATACAAAACACCTTAGCCACAGGGAATGCTTGCATTCCATGCAATTTGCAAACCAAAAAGCCAAATCCAGTGTTTTACAACTCAAAGCACCAGATACACATGTAGTTGGATTATCATGACTGTAAATGAGCATTTCCTCACCTTGTGTTTTTCATATAGGTTGAAAACATTCATGAGATCACAACAGGCAAGTATCTCATATCAATTTTTATTATTATAAATACTATGTTAGAACAGAAAGGATGGTGCCGTGCATCCACTCTGTTCTGCTGCTATTTTGCATCTTCTTTCTTGGCTCCTGCTTCTATTTTCAGGGGTTCTGGAGCTGCACGATAGGCAGGAAATGCCTCCCACGGACTATTCAGATCAAACTTGCGAAATTCCTGAGCTAGCTCCACAGGCTCTGCCACTACCCGTTTCACTTCATCATCATACCGAACCTAGAACAGTGCAAAGGACACAGGTCAGTCATCTTCACCCAGTCCCAACAGCAGCACCTCTGCTATTAGCTGTACACAGTCATGACCCAGACCACCCTCTGGTGCAGACAATCCTACTTCTTAAGCCATGGATAGCCCACGGGCCTCTGCCACAGCTTCAGTCCTCCTCATTGCTAAACAAGAGCCCTCCGCTTGCTATCAAGGTATCTGGACTGTCCAGGAAAACTCTCCTCTTTGCTACCGTGCACCTCAGGTGTCATGCTTAACCACCCAGAATTAGGAGTGCTCAGCCTAACAGGCCACACGAAGTTCATGGGGAATAACACTTCTAGTTTGTTGTATGACAAAGGAATTTCTCCTGAGTCATTGAAATAAGCTGGTCCATCCCAGGCCTGGCATAGCTGGGGACTACACTCATGAATCTTTATAATATGGCATTAGTTTGATTTTAGTTGTTCTAATTTTTACCACAACACTCAACATGGGGGAAAAAAAAAAAAAAAAGACAAATAGGAGGAAATGCAGGTGAGTACCAGACTCTTAGGATTGGTTTGTTATAGTCTCACTGTGCCAGTCTAGATTTCCAAACCCTAGCTCAGGAGAAGCTGCCTGGTCCTCACTTCTATAAGTCTGTTGCTTGCAGAACCTCACCATTTCCTCCTGACACTCAACTGAGTCTTAGAACTGCATGAAATATTGTCTGTTTCTGCAAGATGATAATTTGAAATTAGACAGATACCAAACACACTCATTTCACCTGTGGTTTGGCATACAGAGGTAAATGATAAGTTTAAGCAAGAGTTGGTTTAACTAGAATTTTATAATCTGGGCTATAAAAACTCAGCCAAGTGAACTTCTAACTGAATTAAAAATGGTTCAGTCCTTTATCACTCTAGAAATGTTCAGTTTTGAAGTGGAAACTTTAATCTTCTAGAAAACATGCTAAAAGCATTTCAGGCACTTTCTCTGCTTGACAAATACCTTTGGTATATCACACATAACATTTGCTCAATATCTTTGGCCTTAGGCTGCCTTCTTGTGGATAATTCTGTGTGATACTTCCAATTTCCATGCAGGAAATCTATACAACTCCTCTGGAATACATACAAGTGAAACATCCTTAGTGCCTTTCAGACAAGTGACTGTAAAGCAATCACATGTTTGTACCTCAGATAAGAGTACTGGAGAGATCTGGTAAACTTAGACACAACTGTATCTCCTACCTCCACATAACCAGAGAGTGGGAAGTCCTTCCGGAATGGATGGCCCTCAAAGCCATAATCTGTGAGGATTCGCCTCAGGTCAGGGTGGTTGGCAAAGAAAACACCATACATGTCCCAAACCTAAATGAAAGGGAGCCAAGTAAGTTGAATTACATTTGAAAAAAACCAAACAACCAAAACCCTGCATGTATTATGTCCAAAAAATTTCCGTTACGTGCCTGGCTTTGTACAGTGCCAGCAAAAATGATGCAGGAATTCATTCAAAAGTAAATCAAACACCCTTTTATCTCCTACTCTGAAAAGGCAGCCAGGGAAACACTACTTTCTTCCTGAGAGGCCTGGGAAATCAGTTTAATCAGGAAAATACTGCCTCTCTCCACAGACTCTGATCCCAAGCACATCAGCACTAACCTCTCTCTCATACCAGTTTGCTGCCTTGTGCACAGACACTGCTGAGTCAACAGGCGTCAGTTCATCCGTATACGTCTTCACACGGATCCGACTGTTGAACCGCAGGGACAGGAGGTTGTACACAATCTGAAGCAGAATAAAAGGGAGCATTAGTCTTGTACAGAATTTATGCATCTCTCTGCAGTACAGCTACTGTACTGTATTTACTTTTGGCTACGCAAATCCACACAAAGACTATTTCAAATATTCTTTATGAGCAGAATCACATTCTGCACTTCAGAACTGGCCACTAAAAGACACTACTACAACTGAGGTTCCAACAGTTTATCATTTTGGTCCTCAGAAGTGTAATAAAAACAACGTGAAATTTAGAAAACATGACTGATGAAGAAGAGCTGAAGTAAGTGGGGATACTAAATCTTAAAAGAGAGAATACTGGGGGAATGGAAACACTTGACAATAGTCTGTTCTCAAAGAAAATGGTTATCAACCACTATTGCAATTACTAGCAGTGGGAGAAAGCAAAGAAGAAATACACTTAATTTTCAGCAAAGCAGTTGGATACCAGGGAAAATACTAAACTTTTCTGCTGATGAAGTACAAATAAAAAGGCTGCTTACAGGGATTACTATAATCTCTGAAGAGGTAATACATACTACAAGCAGACTGAAAAAAACCCTCAAACTTTGTAAGAAATTTTGTAGCCTTGTCTGATACTGCCTCAGTGACCGGAAAAAGTGAATTCATTAAGGTCTATATTTCTGTTATTTCTATGACTCTACTACCTTGATTTTTGAAAGAAAAATATTGAAGTAAAAGATCCTCAACTTCTTCAGAGACTGGAGGCTTTCGAGTTAAAGAAACTTTCTCTACAATTCTCAAGATTTTTGCATAATCATGAGTCATGTTATTAAAAGTCAAAGATGATACTTGCAAAGTAAGGAGCTGTATCTGAAAACAATAAGCATCTGATTAGCTAATATAGACAAGGCAAACCTGCTGCACCTTACTTTCTGAGCACCTGCTACTAAGTGATTTAATACCATAAGGTAAACCAAAGGGGAAAACAGATCAGCTACTTTTCAACATCCTTCTTACTTGCTGGGAAGTAAAAATCTACCAATTCGCTTCTGCATATAAGACAGTCTGCCCAGACTAGACAAGGGAAGACAGACATCTCTTCATCCATAATGCTGGCTAAACCACAGTCAGTCTCCTACAGCATGTTAGGCTTTAAGGAAAAACTTTTAAAACTAAACAGGGTTTTTTTTGCTTTGTTTCTTTTTTTTTTGGAGGACACATGTTACGAAAATTGATAGTTTAATGAAAATCATGATCAGTCGTGTCAGCAGCAACTGATGGACCTAAGAGGAAGAAGGATGAGGACCAATTCACAACTGGCCAGAAAGAAGTCTAAAGACATTTTGGTAAAGCCAAAAGAAATCAAAGAGAAAAAAAATTAAAAGAAAAAGAAAAAAAGAGAGAGACTTTTAGCAGAGCCAGGAAAGGAAAGCTAGACTAAAAACTCATGCATTATCAGTTCTGCTACTGCTTCCATGGTCAACAAATTAAACAAACACCATCGTTTCAGAGTGGATTGTCTTTTCACTGTCAGAAACCAAAAAGTATGATCAGAGCTGCAACCAGCACCCGCAGCCATCAACCCCTGCAAAACCCTCCAAGTTCTGTACCTACGAGTAGCTCTTACCTCAAAGCGATACTGCCGAGATGGGACATCAACTGCAGTCAAGTCAGCCAAGGATTTGAACTGGGCATTGGTGTGATCACGAAGGAAGGTCAGAACTGGAATGATCCCATCTGGATGGATCAAAAGTTCCAGCTCATTGAAACAGGTCACCTGATGAAAACAGAACAGTGGGTGGGAAGGGCACGAGTACAGACACGAAAAGGACTGAAAATTGTGCTGATTCCAGCAGAACACTCAAAGAGGTATAGAAGACACAAAATTACATTAGATCAAGATGTTTATAACAGCAGTAATTTTCATGCAATTCTGACAGTTTTTATTTCCCAGAAAAACCTCTGAAAACAGTTAACAAACAAACGATGTGTTCACTGGGTCCTGTCCCACCACAAGAGCAATTTCCAAACAGCACCTACCTGTACTTGCTGAATGTACTTGGGCAGAATCTCAGCCACATACTCCCCAAAAGCACATAGCTGCTTCTGTTCTACTTCATTTTTTGGTCTGACAGTAGCTAATGAGAAAAATAAAGTTTTCAAGATGACAGGAGGGAACACAGAAAGCTACAGAAAAAGGAGTAGCAACTCCCATCCCTGACTTAAAAATCTCTTTTACGAGTCGAGCTGTCTGTCAGAGACTGGACTAAAGTAACATACTTGTGCTACAAAGAAGGTAGACCTAGACGCTTTGGTAAGGAATGAAATTTGCATCAGTGCTAGACTACATGTTTTTTGTGGACTCTCAACGGTCCAACAAGATGACAACAGAATCAAATAACAAGACAAAGAAGGAAGCAGCAGAAGTGACAAAACAATCTGGACTTAGATACTGCTCACACCATTCCACCTGGGTCTAGAAAGGACCTTGTTTGCTGGTTTTGTTGGATCTGCCAGTATCTACGCAACCTCCCCATAATGAAAACAGAAACCACACGTTGTTGTTTGGCGTTTTTTTCACTGTCGTTATGATTACAAACCCTTACGATTGTTGTCTGGGGTTTTTTTCACTGTCGTTATGATTACAAACCCTTAGGATTGTTGTCTGGGGTTTTTTTCACTGTCATTATTTACAAACCCTTGGGATTGTTGTCTGGGTTTTTTTTCCCTGTCGTTATGATTACAAACCCCTGAGATTCGGGGCAGAGAGGGGCTATGAAGCTGTTACCCAGGCACAACTCTGCACGGAAAGGGCAGGCGGTCCCACAAGCACGGTTACCCCCTTTTCTGTGCAAGACTCGTGTTTACGCGTGACGGGCCCCCTCCCGCCCCGAGAGGCTCCCTGCGGCGGCGGTCCCGTGTCGCAGGGACTCCGCCGCAGGCAGCCCCGGGCCCCCCGCCGCCCCGGCCCCGCACTCACGGCGAGTCTCCGCGGCGGAGCTCCCCGCCAGCCGGGCCTGCAACGCCGCCGCCGGTGCCGCCGGTGCCGCGCCAGCTGCGGGGACAAACGGACACGTCTCACCGACCGCCCGCTCTGCCCGGCCCTGCCCGCCGCCCCCAGCCCCGAGCCCCCAGCCCCCAGCCCCGGGCGGCCTCACCTCGCAGCGCGGCCCGCGCCAGGCCCCGCGCCGCCGCCGCCAACATGGCGAAGGCCGGGACACGGAGCGGCAAGGGCACGGCGCGGAAGCGGAAGGCGGCGCCGCGCTGCCCCGGGGGCGGAAGCGCCGGAAGAGCTTCCCGGGGCCGGCCGCGGGTCGTGGGGCGGGAGCGCGGAGTGCCCGGCAGCGCCTGGCGCAGGGCGAGGGCGGGAGCGGCCGAGGGGCAGCCCGGGGCGGCGGCATGAAGGGAGGCGCCGCAGGTGGGTGCGGAGCTGCGGGGCCGGGAGGGCCTGGAGGGCAGCCGGCAGCCCCTCGGGCTGAGCCAGCTTGCCGCGGGAGGGAATGCGCTGGCGATTTGCACGGCGTCAGCATGGCCTGATGGGGGCTGCGCTCCTCCGAGGATTAGCCTGCCTGCCTTCTCCCTTCCTGCCTTCTCCCCGCCCCGGACCGTGAGGGCGCTGTCAGTCGTGCTTATGAGTTGCCCGATGCCGGGCGCTGCTGTGGCATCCGCGACCCTGTCAGAAGCAAGGAAGGAAGGAAGGAAGGAAGGAAGGAAGGAAGCTGGAGCAGAAGTCCTGTGAGGAGCGGCTGAGTGAGCTGGGGTGCTTATCCTGGAGAAAAGGTGGCTCAGGGGTGACCTTATCACTCCCTACAACTACCTCAAAGGAGGTTGTAGCCAGGCGGGGCTCGGCCCCTTCTCCCGAGTAACTAGTGCGGGACGAGAGGACACAGGCTTAACCTGCACCAGGGGAGGTTCAGCTTCGACATTAGGAAGAATTTCTTCAGAGAAGGGGTGATTAGACATTGGAATGGACTGTTCAGGGAGCTGGTGGAGTCACCGTCCCTGAAGGTGTTTAAGGAAAGGCCGGACGTGGCACTTGGTGCCATGGTCTAGTTGACATGGTTTGGTCATAGCTTGGACTCACTGATCTCAGAGGACTTTTCCAACTTGGTTCTGTGAAGGAGGTGTGTGCCAGGTGTTGGCTACATCCCTGTTGCCAACAGTCCAGCCTACAGAAGGCAAAGAGTGTAAGATGCAGCTTTATGGGACACTTAACTGCCCTCCACACCGCTTTATCTATAGCACAGACACCGTGGATGCAAAGGGGAGATTTGCGTTGCAAAGGAGGATGTGAGATCTGCAGCAGTCTTTAGCTGCTGTTGGCATTTCTTTTGCAACTCGGCACCATCCTCTGGGAATTTTGCAGGGCAGTGTGGGAAGCTGGTTCTGTCGTGCCAAAAGGGCAGAGTAGTTCATCCCTCTATCCTGGTGCTCTGTGTGGTCTCTTCAGCATTCTAGGCTGCATCTTCTGAGCACCTTTGTAAGGATAAAGAGCTTTAACTGAAGTAGAAGGAAATTTGCAGGATAGGCTCATAATTGGTAAAGCTGGAAAAAATAGTACTGATGTGTTCTGTGCTCATTGCAGTTCCTCAGTGTCTTACAGACTAATGCATGGGTATTTTTCAGACAGATCAGAGCTACTGTAAAATTACGATAAGGGAATAATTAAGATAGGCCATCACCAGAGACAGACTTGTCCAGCCAATAAAGGATGTAGACACTACTTCCCATGAACTGAATTTTAGACTTCCCATGAACTGAATTTTAGCAAAGAATTTAGAAGCCCTCCTGTATCACACAGACCTATTGTAAGAAAAAGGCATGTTTGACAAAATAAACCATGGAAGCGTAACTATGAATCTCCTGGACAAAAATCACATCTTTGGGAAACACTGAACTGGAAATCATGTTCAGTATTGACTGAATGAATTTGTGATATCAGCCACCATGGCTGGTAGTTCAGTTGTAAAAATAGGTTTAAAATGACTGCAGGTAGACAACTATTTGTTCTTAATGGTGTTGAGAGCCCTCTTAAAAAAAGAGCTCCTTCTTATAGCAGTCTTCTCTGTTTCAGAAACTTTTTTGACCTAAAAGCTACCTGGAGCTCTGCAAACAGCTGCAGTACCTACTAAAAGGTGTTTTCTTTAAATTTTTTTGCCCTTTCTGCTTGGAAAACAGTGACTAACAATATCTAACATGTTGTTTTGCATGCTGAAGGTGTCTGGCACATTAAAAAGCAGAGTATAACCATTAGCTATCTCATTTGGTTAGCTTGAAGGACTGGTGATTACGTCTGGCAGACTGCTCGTGCATATTTTTGATAGAAACAAGTTCACCTTACTTGATAACACTGCATAGATTCATCATGTTGGTTTTGGATGGTAATCATCTTGATGATATGAGCTGCTGCCTGTGTTCTTTGTTATACAATACTGTAATCCTTTTTATATCTAGTCCAGCTACGCTGCTGCCACGTTTTTTTTTTGGCTTTACAAGTTTCCTAGGGCAGCTGCTGGACTTTCCACTTGAATGACATTTCTTTGTGTCAGTGAAATGAGTGGTGAAAAGATATGCACATCTCCCAGCTCTGCTGGGATATGATGTTCACTGCACTGGAAGTTTGGTATACATTATAATTTTAATTATGCCAACTTCTCATTTGTTGTTTGAGACTCTGGAGCTCAAGCAGAAGTTTCTGGCTGTGCTAATTATGTTCAGTCTAAAATATGCTGGACACTTACCAATATGTTTGTTTTTTCCCTGTACCCTGAAGTACGGCATAATCTTGTTAGTGGAGAGATAAAGCCATATAATTATTGTGATTTTACAGATTGCTGGAGGTCTGATCTGTGCAGCACCATGGACTCATCAGAAGAGACTGGAGGCTCCTCTGCAGAAGAAAACTACTTTGTGAACTACACCTTCACTGACCGCTCCCACTCAGGCCGCGTGGCCCAGGGTATTATGAAATTATGCTTGGAGGATGAGCTCTTTGCTGATGTTACAATATCAGTGGAAGGCAAAGAATTCCAGCTGCACCGTTTGGTCCTCTCAGCTCAGAGCTGCTTTTTCCGTTCCATGTTCACTTCCAACCTAAAGGAAGCCCACAACCGGGTGATTGAGCTGCAGGATGTTAGCGAGAGTGTTTTTCAGCTCCTTGTGGACTATATTTACCATGGAACTGTTAAGCTGAGGGCTGAGGAGTTGCAGGAAACCTATGAAGTGGCAGACATGTACCAGCTGACTGCCCTTTTTGAAGAGTGCTCCCGTTTTCTGGCCCGTACAGTGCAGGTTAGAAACTGTCTGCAGGTCATGTGGTTGGCAGATCAACACAGTGACATGGAGCTCTACACAGCTGCAAAACACTGTGCAAAGTCACATTTGTCCCAGCTGCAAGACACAGAGGAGTTCCTGCACCTGCCTGTACGCCTACTGACAGACATCCTTACAGGTAAGGAGTTCTTGAAACTAGCCAGGATGTGAATGCAGAAAGACACTTTCAGAGAGTCTGTCAGGAATTGAACAAAATAGATGGAAAGATCCAAGCTTTCATAATTACTGTCTACTCAGAGACTTAGCTAAGCCAAGCAAAGCAAAAGATCCTGGAAAATTTAATCAGAAAAAAACCCCAAATTATTAACTGTTACTGGACATGAAATATCTAAGCTGTAGAAAAGGGACATAGAGGATGCCAGTGATTCCCAGCATTTCCTGAGTCAACAGGTCACAAGGATTACAGGTTTTTTAAACATAATTTCCAAAAATTTTTTGTATTTTTGTTTGCATTAAAACAAAGAAGCCTCTACCAGAAATAAACATCTTATGAAAGTCTTTTTTTTCCCCTTTAGTTCATAATCATTTAACATGGTAATTCAACATTTTAAGAAGGATTGAGCACAACCTGTATTTTTAGACTGTGTTGTGTTATTTACAATTGTATATAATTGTTAGGATTATTTCGGCTAGGCACTCAGCTGACTGAAATAGAGGCATTGAAAGAAATGTCGTAGGTAATACAGGAATTACTCTTCCTGTAAAGGTAATAACCTTCCACAGTAATTGATGCAGTGACTCAGTGTTGTGACGAATGTGTCAATACACAAACAAGTGTTTATTAGTCCAGCTGTCACCAATCCTTAAAGGTCACCTGCTGCCCTCATACGTACAGCCAATACTTGGTTACCCCTCCAGGATGCTGCAGTCACAACTCCATTTTTGTGCATTTATGTATCATTGCTAGAGGAAGCAGAACTGTAGAAGGAGCTCATACCTTCAAATGTGCCCCTTCCTTGCTTTAATTACTCTTTGTAAATGACTAAATAGCTGTACTTTGTGTGTCATGTGTTTTATGTGCTGTTACAACAATAAACCTTCCATGCTTGGCTTCTTTGGAACCCTGGCAAATCTGTCCATAAGGCTTAAAAGAGCCTTTGGAGTTGATGCTATGCATACGAGAGTCTTTACAGATACCGCATTGTATTGCAATTGTATTGTATGCTTCTATTGCATCTAAAGAAATTTTCAATAAAACACTTATTGAGTATATGCACTGGGAGCTCAAAAATATGATAAAATTATAGTAATTTTTATAATCATCTGCTAAAATTTTTTAAGTAAGTTGTGAGTTTATGAAAAAAATCCCTCTAAAATCATGAAATAAAACTCTAGAGGTCAATCACCTTTAAGTTCCTAGGGATTGCGCATAGTAATCATAGTTTAAGGACTATGGACTTAAGTGTTTGTGGTCCTAAATTAAAATAATTGCTCAATAAAACTTTTTTCCATGCATCATCTATTTCCATATATAGAATCACATTACTCAATATTTATGCTGCAACTTAGCTCATAAAATGGATTACTGCTGGTAGGGAAAATCCTTTTCTTTTGCATTTCTGCATCTTTGTTTAGTTAAAGAAGAATTAAATAGCAGAAGCTATTAGTAGAAAGGATTAAAATTTATTTAGTAAAATAGTACCTTATTAAGTTTACCTTTTGTTGCACTCCAGGACCAATTTCAAAAATCCGTATTTTTTCCATTTAAGCACTACATGTGATGGTTAGCTTATAATAAACAGCTTACTAATAAACAGACTTGAAATACCTGCTTTTGTGCCATGCTTTTTCTCCTCCCTGCTGGTATAGAGGAAAGCATTGGAATTTGTTTGGTGCCTTCAGCATCATTGAATTCAGGGTTTGTCACAAGAGCCGACTACAAAATCCGACCACCTTCATAGGGAAGCTTCTCAGTGAATACAGGCATAATTGTTGGCTTTCAAACTAAAAGGAAATACTTAAAATCTTCTAGGTAATGTACTGATGATGATGATGGTGATGGAATAGCATGTGGCTTAACCAAAACTTCCAATTATGTCTGAAGACAGATTGAAATCTGATACAGTCTGTTGAGTCTACTGTCACATGGCTAAGAAAAGCTATAGTAGCTCATTGGGGATTTCCAAATGTTAAGAGGATAGCAGCAACACCAGATGTTCAGTCATGAGGTTCAGCTGTCTGACAGTGCTCAGATGGATTCTGCAGATGACTTTTGCTAGATAGGTTTCTAGGACCAGCCAGAAAGAAAGGCAGGTGCTGAGATTCTGAATAAGAGAATCTTTTTGCCTAAATGATTAAATAAGAAAATATTTGTCATCAACACACACAAGTTCTCTTTCCTGCTCTCTTTCTCTTGGACATAGCATAGGCTCCTTTATTGAAACTCATCCAAAGTGCTTAAGATCTGGCAGCTCTGTCTTCTGATATTTACCGAAACTGATTTTATGTAGTTGTCTGGCTGGCAGTGCTGATCATGCCTGCCAAAACCTATAAATCTCTGCATCTATTTTTCCACGCTAGAAAGTAGGGTTTGTGATGGGAGTGGGAAAAGGCAGTCGCAGGAAAAGGATGTTCCTGAGTACACACACCTTTGTCTAGATATCATAAATGCTTTTCTGTCCCCGAACTGCAGATGGCGTTCCATGTTCTCAGAATCCAACAGTTGCCATAGAAACCTGGATCAACTTCAACAAGGAGGAGCGTGCGGGCTTTTCAGAGACTCTTCGATCGAGTCTGAAGGTATAAAAAGACCTTCTGTTCTGGGGCTGGTGTAGCCCCGGGGCACGGTATTCTGCTCACAGGTGTGACTTTAAATTTGCAAAACATAAATGCCATTGAAATTCATGGTGCTACTGAGAGGAATACTTTCATTGTCATAAATAGCACCTCACGGACAACTTATTTTAATATAACCCGAGGCTGATTTCACTGGTGATAGAAGCAATTCCACAACTACTTTATTTCACCTGATGTTCAGTTACCAAAGAGACCATTCAGAAATCTATGTTTGGCATTCCCCTTATAATAATTGTACTCCATTACTGATGCAACTGGCCCTTACCTAAACCATAAACACTTGGATTCCAGTGACATCTCTGGCTATTTTGCTGTTAGATATGAAAGGTATCTTGAAAAGGCCTTGGGGCTCTGAGTCCTGAATGCCATAGGGTGGCAGGACTTGGGAAGCAGGTTTTACACCTTAGACCCATGGGGGGGTCCTAAGCTGAAAAGTCCAGTGATGTTTGTGTAAACAGATCTAATTCTGCTGACACACTTCTCCTTTCTCTCAGGTGATCGGAGAAAATGTTCACATCTACCTGATTGGAAAGGAGTCATCACGTACACATTCCCTCGCTGTCTCTCTGCATTGCGCTGATGATGACTCCATAAGCGTGAGTGGCCAGAACAGTTTGTGTCACCAGATCACTGCAGCCTGCAAACATGGTAGTGACCTCTATGTCGTTGGTGGCTCCATTCCACGACGCATGTGGAAATGCAACAATGCCACTATAGACTGGGAATGGTGTGCCCCTCTGCCCCGTGACCGGCTCCAACACACCCTTGTCTCTGTGCCAAGCAAGGATGCAATATATTCACTGGGGGGGAAAACTCTACAGGACACTCTCTCTAATGCTGTCATATATTACAGAGTACGAGACAACGTCTGGACAGAGACCAGCCAGCTGGAAGTGGCAGTCTCTGGAGCTGCAGGTGTAAACCTTAATGGTGTCATTTACCTGCTGGGTGGGGAGGAAAATGACTTAGACTTCTTCACCAAGCCCTCTCGGCTAATTCAGTGCTACGATACCAACACAGAGAAATGCCATGTGAAGCCATACGTACTGCCTTTTGCAGGGCGCATGCATGCTGCTGTGCACAAGGATGTGGTGTTCATTGTCGCCGAGGGGGATTCACTGCTATGCTATAATCCCCTCCTGGATAGCTTCACTCGGCTATGCCTCCCAGATGCCTGGAGCTCAGTACCATCCCTCTGGAAAATTGCCAGTTGCAATGGCAGCATCTATGTCTTTCGTGACCGCTATAAAAAGGGTGATGCAAATACTTTTAAACTTAACCCAGCCACCTCTGTTGTAACAGTCACGAGTGGCATCAAAGTGCTGCTCACTAACCTGCAGTTTGTCCTGGCCTAAGCAGAAACCAGGCCATGATAGGAAGGGCAGCAACAGTGCCCTTCTGTGCATCTCGGAGACACCTACCACCCTCAGCACCAGTCCCAATTACCACAAGCTCACAACATCCAGTAAAGACCCAATTCTCTGTACCCATGCAGAGAAGTACAGGCTTTCTGATTGTGGGCCTATTCTTTTACATAGCACTATTGAACTTTATTGAACTCTTGTATCTTAGATTTCAGATGGACTAAATGCCATTACTTTGATTCCTTGATGATAAGCTGCTTGTGTTTGAGGCCCAAACGGCAGCAAATGGCTATTTTAGACTGGAACCAATCCACTAATAACAAATCATAGGGACGACCTCTTCCTTGGCCCAGGCTGCTAGTTGTAACTGCCTAGGAGACCATGTGTTGCTGCCACATCAATCACAGAGTTAGATGTGCACTGCGTCCCCCAGGGATGTCCCCATTTAAACATTCCTATGTCCTATTGCAGAAGGAGGGCCTGGCAGAGAGATTCCAGAGCTGACCTCAGGACCTTAAGTAGGTTGCGTCAAGCACTTCTCCTAGAGAAGTGGTAACCAAGTGGGTACTTGCTTACTGTTCTGTCATCACCTAGCATAAAGGAGGAGATAATTTTTAGAGCACTGGCTTCCTTTACTGTACAGGGAATCCCCACCTGTAATTGTAACATAGTGTTGGTGAAAGACAGAATTATGATCAATTCTTCCTACCCCTCTCTGTTGGCACTGTAACCCTCTGGGTAAGAATCTGAATAAAGTCTCTGCTGAGACAAAGGTATTTTTTTTCCTTTGCTTCAAATACAAGTATTTTCAGCTTCCTGTGGGTTGTAGTTCAGCTGAGCACTGGTGTGTGGAAAAGAACTATGGGGTTCCAAGAGAACTAAGATATTAGGTATAAGAAAAGAAAGCTTTAATGAAACAGCCCAATTTCCCCTTTACTGTCATTTATGGGAAAGCTTCTTTATTGATTGTCAAGAACAACTCTTAAATCTTCATTAGATCATAAATCTTCTTTTAAAGCAGCTGAGATGGGGAGTTTGGTAGTTCTTACTGACATTATGCAGCTGTCCCAGTGATCGTGTTCCTGTGAAATTTCTCCAGGACCTGGACTTGCTTCTGTCGAATGAGGATGTGGGGACGAATCTTGGAAATGGCCTGAATTGCTTCCTGAGGGGTCCAGTGATGCAGCTGAAAAGGCAGAAACTCAGCAAGTGAAAATCCATTCCTTCCCTGCACCACTTAATGGAACCTTCCTGGAGGCTATAGGCAACATTAGGTGTTGGAAAACTTGCTGCTTTGCCCCTTCTGTTTACTTTGTGTTCCTCTCAGAGAAGCCTGAATGTCATGCAGTCATTCATGAAGTGAGTCCCTCAGTTAAAGAGGAGTGGCTGCTGCCAGGGCCCTCCACTTTCTGTCTCGCTCACTCTTCCTTCATGTTGTGAATAGTTTCCTGTCCTACTCCCACTAGACCAGAGCAAAAGTGCAGCTTGCATTTTTAAACTTTTAAAAAACTTTATTGGTACTCATGTCGCACTTCAGCACTTAGTGAGAAAATTTTCCCTTCAGCACTAATAGAAAATTTACCAGGGAGCAACTTTGTAACACCAACTGAAGAATCCACAGGTAGGATTTTGTTCTTAGTGCTGGCTTACCCAGTTGGGTCAGTAGAGGAACTCAGAAAACCGAAGTCACTTCCTTGATCCTGATTTGTATTTATTGAAAAGCATAGGAAGGCTCACCATTTCAGTGAACCAAGGAAAAAATCTGAACAAAAATGGATGTTTATCTCCTCAGTGAACCTACTCTCACGAGTTATTCCCACCTCAATCTGTTCCTCCATAGAAAGAATTCAGAACAGCAGAATCATTCAAAACTTGCATTTGCATTCAAAAAAGCAAGGTAAGTTTGAGGCCTCTCTTAAAATGCGTGTTGAAACTGTGAAATCATGGAATATTATTGAAGCTGTACATGCTCAGGTTTCTTGTGCGAGAGCAAACTATAAAGGATGTCTGCATTTGCCCAGACTGTATGAAAATAAACCCCATTTAGCATAGACTCCTCCTTACTTGAATTAAATACGCTGCTACCATGGTGGCACTGCGGGAGCGTCCTGCCTTGCAGTGCACATAGACAGTGTTACCGCAGGCTCGGTGTTTCAGGATGAAGTCAACGCCCTTGTGGAGGTTTTCCAAGGTGGGGACTCCAGTTAGATCCACAGTGCTGAGGCACAGTTGCTCCACTCCCATTGCCTCCCATTCCTGAAACGGACACAGCAGATTTGGTCAGTTAATTTTGGTGGTGTTTTTTTTTTTTGAGAGAAACCCAAAACTTGTTGAGACACTAGAGGAATTCAGCGGGGCTGTAAACACACTTTGAATGTCAATCCTTTAAATCAGATGCGTGAAAACTTCAGTGTTGACCATCAGAAAGGAGTAGTTAAAGGAAACTGAAAAGATGTGGTTCAGCTAAAGGAAAAGAGGGGAGTTTGGATCTCTTCCCAAAACAAAAGGCATTCCTGCATAGTGGTGTACATGGATTCAAAGCTCCCCGTTCCTCCCCACCACTGCAGCTGCGACAATTCACTCGCATCCTCACGTTTTACTGGTTTGTGCCATAGTTTTTAAAGTCGGGGTAGGTGCGAGAAGTCGCGTCCCCGCTGTCCCAGGGCCGCGGCAGGAGGCGGCTGAAGCCTGGGGCGGGGGGCTCGGGCAAGGCCCGGGCTCACCTGGGGGGAGCAGCAGAAGAAGCGGGTCTCGTAGCTCTCGGTGAGGGTGACCACGGCGCGCACGTTCTCCTCCGCCACCATCTGTGGGCACAGGCTCGGTCAGGCACCGCGGGCCCCGCCGGCCCGGCCCGGCCCGCCCGGCCGCCTTACCCTGCGGCTGCGGCCTCGCAGCGGCAGCGCCCCGAGCAGCACGGCCTCGTCGATGCGGTGGAACCAGGGCCGGCGGGACCCGGGCAGCCGCGCCCGCGCCGCCGTGTACAGCAGCGACGGGAAGAAAAACAGCCGCGCCGCGCCGGCGCCCAGCGCCTCCGCCACCCCCATCCGCGCCGGGGCCGCGCCGCGCCGGGCCGGGCCGCGCCGAGGGAGAGCGG
>JAWWEW010000165.1:23139568-23174988 GCA_035583185.1 Anabacerthia variegaticeps
GGGGGCGCTGCGGGGCGAGCGCGGCCCGCGGCAGCGGCGCCATTGCGGGCGGGGGGGCTGCGGCGGGGCCCGGCCGAGCCGAGCCGAGCCCGCCGGGCGCTTATCGCAGGGAGCGGGGCGCGGCTGCTGCTCGGCACGGCGCGGTCTGCGCGCCGGGGCGGCGGAACGTGTGTGGGGCGCCGGAGGGCGGAGGTAAGTCGGGGTACGAGGAGAGCGAGCAGGGAGATTGGAGTTCGGCACAGCGTGAGGAATTGCCGTCTCGAGTGTGAGAAGGCGTGACAGACACTGCTGGAATGAAGTAGGAAGAGGAATATAAAAGCCAGGGGAGACGGAGCATAAAAATAGATGATAAATGCATGAAGAAGCAAGAAAGGTTGATAACAGCATCCGATTTTTATAGGACTGTTTATGAGTAGGAATTTGAGGGGTAGCATCCTAATAAGGTGTGGAACCTTCACTGCGTTAAATTCCTGAGGAATTGTGGCCAATTTACACCTTTAAGGCACGGGTATTCTCTTCTGCCAGAAGTTGTCGGGGAACATTTTTCAAATGTTGCAGCTTTCTTTTGTGTACTGCTTGAGTTGTGGTCGTTGGGTGTGTTTCACTAGGAGTTTGCTTGATTTAGAAAACTATGTGGTGGGGATTTATATCTTGAAGTATGCTTTTCTTCTGGCTCACACGAGCTTGGACTGAGTATCTTGAATTTCTATTTTTATTTTATTTTTTGTGTGTGTCTGTCTTTCCCATCCCACTCTGTAGCAGTGAGAACAAAAAATTGATAAATTATCTTCTGCTCTGTTTTGCTGCCTTCTCTATTGTTTTCCTATAGGTTAGTTCATCAGATAGATTTTACTGCACTGCCTTGGCATTGCATAGGCATAATAAACCGATAACATTTTTATGCTTTTTTCTGTTCCATTCGGCTGTGTTCTTGGGAGCTATGTATAATGTGAGATGCTGTATCTTCCTCGAGTTGTGTCTGGCCCCAAGTATTTAAGAAGCAGCATTGTTGGAAACAGTACTGCTGCAGTAGATGTTTAAAATTAATACATATGTCTTTAGATTGAGATAGGAAATGTTCGGGTGGGTACAGGTTGGATCCGGGAGCTTAATATGTTCAGTTGCATTCCTGTTGCTGAAGAGCCTCCAGGGCAGAAACACGATTCTTATATCTGCTCAGGGACATGGGTGCAGATATATACAGTAAAATTCCCAGTTAGGCATTTTAAAACACAATGATGTAAAGCGCTATTTTTTCTTAAGGTGCTTACTGTTCCCTGTCAGCCTGTGCTCACATTCAAAATTATTGCTGTTACTTATTCTGGGAAAGTGTTTGCTGTTTTGTGGAGTGTGTTCATCCTTTCTGAATGATCACTCTTGAAGGCTCTGTTTTTCCTTTATCTGTCAAAGTCTCCATTGTTACATTAGTGAAAAATCAGTGCCGAATCCTACCTGCCTAGTTACATGCTGCTTTTTTTTGTTTTTTTTTTTTTTTTTTTTTTTTTTTTGGGAGGAGGGGTGGTGATATGTGAAACAAAATAGTCGATACAGGCCTAGGACATTCTGTTTTCATGAAAAAGAAAGTAGGAACACAGCATCTGTAGAAAAGTAGATGATTGAAAAGTGATTGTCCTGAAATCACGACCATTAAAACATGATGCTTTATGTGTTAGGTAGCTTTGTTTTGAAAGTAAATGGCTTGCAGTAGTGGTATTACTGAGTACTTACTACTGTATCCACGTTTTCGCTAGTCCTTCAAGGTTTGTTGCACTTGTAAGATTATCTTTACATGATGAGGGGAAGGTGTCTGACATTTTTTTCTTCTGCTGTGAGTAGGGATTCTGAAAACGTGCTGCCTGGCACTATTTCTCTAAAAGGGAAATCAAGAAATGTGGCAGTAATTGTCTTTCTCATTAATAATAAATCCATAATTGCAAATAACCTTTACATAAGAGTCATTAGTTGAAGCAAAGTACGGTGCTTTGCCATGAAAGAAGCATAGGAGAAATATTTATAATACTGTGTAAATTTTTTTCTGAAATTATTTCTAACTATGCTCAATTTAGTTGAATTTCATAAATGGTAGATATTTATGTGGTTTAGATATTTAGATTTATATATTTAGGTTCAAGTTGAGTTAAATAATATTCTACCTGTAATACAGTGTCTAATTGAACTTGTTAAGAAAATTGGTTATGAGCAGATTGCTCCTTAACTATTCCTCAGATATTTTTCTGAAATGTTAAGGACTATCAGTCTGAGTCATCTGCACAAGTCTGTTCAGAGTGCCCACTCTAATTTTTTCTTTAGTGCCTTTTTTCTAGACTAGGTGGGAAGTGATACAAATTCTCATAGTTTTTGAGATTGCCTGGTTATTAGTCTCCAACTCTGGGATCTAAGAACCCACTGTTCAGGCTGTTGAACTGGAGACTGTTGTTCAGCAATATTTCCAAGAAACAGTCCAGTTTTCCAAGTTATGTGAGTTTTGTTACTGAAACAGCATCAATAGTCCAACAGACTCAGATCTATATTTCTACATTCTTATTTTTCAGTCTTGCCACAAATATCTTAAATATTTTGTTTCAACTTGGACATGTTCAGTGTTGCTTCTTGTCCTTCAAGAAGCAGAGTTATTCACTCCCTTGGCAACTGCCTTCTGGCATGAAAGTATCATTTTTATCCATTGATCAGGTATTTGGCAGGAAGGAGAGAAAAAAACAGTGTAAATCAAAGCAGACTAAAATACTTCAGGGTTTATTAGAATGGGAGCTGTAAATTGAGAAGAGTTATCTAGGGCCTCTAATGGATATTTCTCCTGAAGTATCACAGCACAGAACCTTGAATTGTGATCCTGTTACAAGACTTCTTGACGTGAGAGAGATTATTTTGACTGAAAAATAGTAACCTGTAGTTTTATTGTCCTTCCTCCAGTCATTAGAGATGCTTGTGTTATATGAAAAAATGCAGGATACCATTTTTCTGCTGTTGCTGTCTACACCTAGTTTAGTAAAGTGCCAAGAAACTTTGTTTGGGATATAACAGTGAAAAGAGAGAGCTTTAGTCTACACATTTTCAAGAGGAGATTTCCCAGACATCAACTGAGCATGGTCTTGTTTGCACCTGATGCAAGATTCATGCATGTAAACCTAAAATATACATTACATCAAAGCAGGAAATTTAGATAGAGCAAGGGAGAAAAATGTGAACTATTTTAAAGCTGCAGTGCCAATAAGCCCACAAATACTTTTCTGTAGGAATAGCCCACAGGTCTGAACTACTATAGACAGAGCAGGCTTGTTTGTTTGACAGCAATATAGTGCAGCAGGCATCATCCCAGGGAAAGGAAGTGTTTTTCTGACACCTTGACTAGTTTAAAATTTCCAGCGGTCTTAGACCTGTGCGTTTTGAAAGAAAAGGCATTGTTGCTAATGGAATTCAGGACAAACAGTGAGCAACTAGATAGATGAATAGAAGTCTTCAATAGTTTTCAAATCTTAGTGAAGAATTTCAGTTTCGATGATGCACTTTGTCACAGAGATATATATATAAGTGGAAACCTTCAGCCAGAAGTGGAATCCTTGTCCACAAACTCTCTTGCCTGTCCACTGTAGGCATAATACTCTTTCATAGTCAGTATACTTAGTATATCATGGTCTGGTTTTTGTTTTGATTTTGGAAAAGTTGTACTGGCTTACTGGTTGCTTTGTTAGTGACAGAGTATTAGAGACTGGATGTGGCGCTTGGTGCCATGGTCTAGTTGACAAGGTGGTATTGGATCATAGGTTGGACTCACTGATCTCAGAGCTTGTTTCCAACCTAGCTGATTCTGTGCTTAGTGGCAAACTGACAAACTGCAAGTTTTGATAATGAATCTATACTGATTTAGAGTAGATTTATAACTGATTTAATGTCTTGGTTTGCAGTGTTAAAAGTCCAGGTAGATTTAAGATTATATAAACTGGGTTTAAAATTATATATCTCTGGAATTTTTATATTGGTTTGACTAAATTGCTTTAAATATAACTTGGAATAACTGGCTCGAGTATTGCTGAAATCCATGCAAATAAGCAGGCACTTTGGGTTCTTTGTCCTTTTCAGCAGCACACCTCAAGGAGATCTTGAATGAGCATGTGGATAAGAGGATGAATGTTGAGTATCTAGTGTCATGCTGGTATGGTATCTGGCAGGCTTTCCTTCGCAGACAGTTTTTTTGAATGCTTGCACACTCTGTACTCTCTCAGAGCTGAATGCTCTCCTGATTCATATAATAACTCTGGTGGATGTCTTACATTATTTTTACTTTAAATTAATGTGAGTTTTTCAGGACCTTGGCTTCTGTTTTTTCACCACCTTCAAAACTGTTCCTTCTGGTAGCTTTCACTTCTGTCTGCAAGCTCTTTTGTATTGCACCTATCACAGAAATAATGTAGTTGTTATCCACTATATTTCAGTATTCACATGTCAAAGTAAAACTGTTGTTCTTCACACATCATTTAGAATTCAGGCTTTGACTGAGCCCATGAATATTCTCTGCTATTTTTGTTGCAAACTGCAGTTCAAAGGTATTGCAACATATGCACACTATCCACAAGTCTTTTAGACTCTGTTGGAAAGGGAATATTCATGTCTGTTTTTTTCCAAAGCAGAGGAGCTGATTATTTATGAAGCTTGTAATATGAATGGAGTATTTAGCAGACAATGTCCAAGTCTACATACAAAAACAATAGCATCCTTCTTAGTCTACAGAAAGATTGCAGAATGGACACCACACATCTTATTATCTCTGCAAAATCCTACAAGATAGAGCTTTGATAAATGATTCTTCAGAAGGCAATGAAATACTGGTCTTTCAGGCAGAGAGGATATATTTTGAATGTCACATCTAGCTTTTGCATTTCAAGTAGGCACAACACAGTGTAAGAATAATTCTTCTCTTATAGTTTCATATTCCTAAGCAAAGCATAATCTTGAAATCTTTTTGCCAAGTTACCTGTGCTTCCTGGTTATTTGCCTTGAAAAATTCCTGTTCTCCATTTAAAGTTCTAAATTAAAAAACGTACAACTGGATGACAGGTCAGTTTAGTGAAGAGTTGTATTTCTTTGGTTTTTTCCTTGTCTTTCCTGTCATTGTTTTATGACTGTACAATGTGTAGCATGATTCATGAGCGAAACAGTAAAGATTCATTGCACAGTCATAAGTGACATAAGTGATATTAAAAATCATCAATATGCAAAATCTTTTGGAGGAAAAAGAGGGTTGTATATTTTCTTTTCTAAAGCAGTTTTCCATTATTATATGCTTTGGTGACTTAGGAAGAGTTAAGTGAGGATATTCTGATATGTATGGAGTAAAGCCACCCATGTTACATTTTGAGTTGTGCATTCATGACCAGAATTTGATCACTATCAGAGGCTGGCTCTAGGTGGTACTGTCTGTATTTCAGAGTGTAGAAGCTGTTTTGGTGCTTATTCTCAGATGCAAAATTTGCTTTACAGTTTCACTGTGTTTAAAAGTATTTTTTCATTGAATTCAATACTAAGTTTAATAGGTATTTTAAGGGGAGCATTTTTATGGGGAAAATAGTTTAGGCTATGCCTAGGTGTAGAGCTAATTCAGAGTATTCTGCTGTCTTCCTGAATTTGCAGGGAACCTAAGACATTATCTCAGTGATGAGAAATTTGAAAAAAATAACAAGATTGTTGGTTTAAATACCAGCACTTTTGTATCTACTTGGAAATTACATTAACAGAACTACCTGACTAGTGTACTTCTCTGAGTTCTGAATTGGCTACTACGTGCCTGATATAGCTGAAAGTTGCAGCTTCCAGTTATTTGTGTGAGAGAACTTTTCTGGTAACCTCTATAAGATAGATTTGTATAGCCATGTAAATGTGGGATACATGAAGTAGAAGAAATAGGCAGCAGCACAGGGTAATAAATGTCTCATAAAAAAATTAGTTTTTTATATAAATGAAACCGCTTTTGAGTTTGCGGACTGTCATACTTACATTCTTAAAAAAAAAAAAGAGTCAAAGAGTGTGCCACTTCCTTAATTTTTTTAATACCTAGGGATTTGGCTTTTCAGTTACACTTTGCGCTTTCCTTGCCAGAATATGAATGGGATGGGCTGGGTGGAGAGAGAAGAGGATGGGATGCTGCATAGATGTGGATTTCTTCTGTTTTTAAGAATGCATAGAAAAACTTTCAGATTGTGTTTAAACACTGGCAAAAAGGACTACTGGGAAAGCAGACATTATATGGCAGGTCACCATAGTAATTAGTATCAACCAATGAGAAAGATCATGCTTGCTGGTTTGGGACAATACTTAAGAAGGGAGAAGGGTTTAAAAACATTGCTATAGTTCAGTTTGGGCTGGGGCGGGGAGAAGAAGGTCAAACCAAGAACTTAATATGTGAAAGTGTGTGTCCAAAAGCAACAAGGAAGATCTTGCCAGCTTAGTAATTCTTGAAATGTTGTTGGATGTAGGGATTCCCCGGAACAAAGATTTTTGTCTTGTTTCCGAGTTGCTGCCCAGATTCTGTGGGTGAATAAAATGAAGTGTGTGTGGAACTCATTTCAAAACAGTAACTTCTTGAAGTTTGTACACTTTAATTCTTTTCCTTCTTGCACAGTTGTGACAGTGAATGAGGGTGGGTGTGTGTGTAAAGGAACTTGTCTTAGCAGTGGTCTCTTTCAGAGACCATGTATGGGTAAAGCAGTTCGGCTGGTTCAGCTCCCTGCTCCTCCCTCTCAGAGAGCTGAGCAGAATCTCTTCTGCTGAAACGGTTGTTCCATTTTCTGCTTTCTATATTTGTCCAGCAGCACACTGGATAACTGGGCAGTGTGGCTGGCCTGGTGGGCATTTGCTGAGCAGAATTGAGAGCCAGGGCTTACAGTCTCTGTTACGTCCGTCTGTTTGTCTGTGCGTCTCTGGGGAAGACTGGTGTTCCAAGTGAAAGGTGATCTGTTTGTGGATGTTGGGGTTTTTTCTAAAATGCAGTTCATCCAAATTTGGTAGTCTAGGGACTAGGAGTGGAGGAGGGAAAGCAGTTGTCTTGCAGGGACAGTATGTAGTGAGTGGCAGTGGCATCAGAAAAACAGATTTAACCTCCAAAAGAGCTGCTGTCTTCTGGGATGAGGATTTTAATCTCCCTTCCTGCTTTGGGATGTGATTAGCCAGGGCCTGTATATTTCCATAAAAGGTCTGTTGTCACTGTCTGCCTTGAAGATTAATGAAAGCTAAATCCTGTCCTGTAAGATCTGAGTGGTGTCTTTGCTTGTTATGGGCAATGAGGATTAATGAGGAGCTAGACCCTGGCCTGCCTAGTTAGGAGTCAGGAGTTGGTGTTGAGGGATGGGGCTTGTGGGAAATACCGTGTTAGGAAGAACTAGAGACTTGTAGCTAAGACTTCCCTGTCTGCGTGCTTGCATAAAACTTTGTATCAAGGACCTGCACACATTGCGATGATGACTATTCACGGATGCTTTTTCAAGTAGTAGATCAGGTGAAGAAATAGTGCAGAAAGTCTGTTAGCTGCTGTCATTGTAGTAAACTTAATACGATGTTCTTTGAGTAGCAGAAAGGTATTCAAAATAGTGGCAGCAACTGGGTGCACCGTTAACATTGGCAATAGTTACCTTGAGAGGGAGAAAGAGGGAAATAGTTTATAGGGTAGTTTTTCTGTATTTTAGGAATACTGTCCACTTAAAAATTCTCCTGCCTTTTGAATATCTATGCAAATAGACATCAGGCCTTTTGGCTCTGGAATCTGAATGAGGAAAACGCGGTTTCATTAGTGAAATAGAAGGCAACATTTTGCTAAATGTGGACCATGTTCCATAAACGCAGTCTGAATGATTTTTCTTTCTTTTAACCACTGCAGTGTCTTCAGTGTATTTCTTCCTGAGAAAGCTATGTGTCTTGAATTTGGAAGAAGCAAATTTTAGTGGCAAATAGGTGGATCTCAGCTGCCTGGCAGTGTCTGAATTGTGCTGATGTCTGGAGGCACGGACCTGTGACAGGAGGTCATCTTCTTGAACTGCTTGAACTCAAATTTGTTGTGTGGCTGTTTTCTGATAATTCTTTATTGTGGGCGCACTGCAGTAGTTGTTCCATCTTCATCTGGAAAACCTTTGGAGTTCATTGTGAATAGGCAGCTTCTGGGATGTTAAGCTTGTAGCCTTAAGCGTCCTGATATTTTTCCTAATTTTGGGATCCTCTGCCAGAATTTGGGCCTCTGCCTGCTTTTTTTCCCACTTTTCCACTCTCTGACACTCTAATTGACATCCTATCATTTATGAGTTACCAGTTAAAGGTAATTCTTGCTACTGTTTGATGCCAGTTGTTGGAGTTTTGCAATTCCTCTGCTTTCAAGTGTCTTTTGGTTTCCTTGTAGTCTTGTAGCAGGAATATGATTAGGCGGTTTCAAAGTGTCTTGGAAGTACCCTATTGCATGTTTAAAAAAATAGTGTCCTTTCTCTGAAAGATATCATGATAAATGGGCAGAACACTGAATAAATACATGTGCACCAAGAGCATTCAGTAGATGAATGGTACTAGGGAATTTAAATCTTCCTAAAGGCAATATATAAGAAAGTGACACTGCTCAGAGCTAAGCTATGCTGTCAAGAAAGGAAATTTTATTTGCCATATATACTTTGAGTTTAAGGTAATCCATTCGAGATTGGCTGTGTTACCATGTTTGCAGAAAAAGTTTAATCAGGATTGGAGACAAATGAAAAATTAACTTTCGTCGGATGTCCTTTGAAGGTACTGAAATGCCACTGGTAGGAGTAATTTTTTATTTTCTTCTTGCTCTATTTTATTTTTTGCACAAATAATTTTTTTTAATGTCATGGTCATGTGGTTTAATAATAAAGTTATTTTAAGAGTGGACATGTGGGAAGATTACAGGAATTTGGAATTAAGACCAGTGTTCGTTTGAAATTAAGGAAATTTAGAACTGTTGTTGAAAAACAATTACAGGTATTAAACTCCAGGAAGAATAAATGAAAGAAAATATTTACCTGTACTTTTAAAAAGCTGAACCATATGGTTTAATCACAGATAGTGAATGCCATGTCTTTAAATATCAGATGCAGTCCACTGATAAAAAATTGGGACAGTAAAGGTGATTATATGAAAGAGCATGTATATGCTTCTTGCAAGTATTGTGGTTTTTTTAACAGAAGCAGTGGAAGCCTTTTTATCACTTGAAGCCTTTAAAAAGAATTAATCAGTAGAAAATTAATGATGTGAAATTCGGCAGCTAAATCTGATTATCTAGTTCCATGAGTAATTTAAATGAGCATTTGCAGTATTGCTCTGGAAGTCTCTTGGCATCTTTGTGTTTTTCCTTTCCTTGGTGCCACTAAGATCATCTGTGTGGTTGTGCGGTGAATTGAATCTGGGGCCATGTTTGGGTTAAAGATGTTTTTTCTTGTTGTTGGTAGCCTTAATCACACCTTGCCCATTTCCTTTCTCAGGCTTGTTATATAGAGGTGGAGATGGATAGTTGATGAGGAAAGAGTTGTGTGCTATTCTTTTGGCAAGAGCATCAGCTTAAATGGATCTATAGTAGGAATATCTTGTTCTATTTCTTTTTATTTCCTCCCCATTTCTATCAAATGTTTAGGGAGAGCTGTACCCGATCCTCTCTGTAATACAACCCGAAAAAATTAAGTAAGAATTGTTTGCATGTATTACCTGCTGTAGCATATGTAGTTTGGTTCTCTTCAGGGAAGTACTAAATGTTGTCTTAACATACTTCTTTATGAGTGCAGTATTTGATGCTGCTGTAGAGAAGCTTGCAGTTCATGTGGGAAGAAATTGGTGAGCTTTTCTGATGTGAGGGCAGAGAGAAAATATTGCGCCAGACAGACTGTTACATGTAAGTTTTGATTCAGGGAAGGTGTAAAGTACCTTCAGAATGTAGGTACAAGATACAGAAACCATGAGAATCCAGCAAGATATATGAGGATTATGTCTATTTTGAGTCCTCATGCAGCCAAAACTATATTTATAGCATTTGGTTTTGCCATAAAGTTTCTGGAGTCTCCTGCTAGCAGTGGAAACCAGCCGATGTTATACTCTGCCTTCCAGGAAAAGCGAATGGAAAGAATTGATGGATAAGTGTGTACGTGAAGAACATCTGAAAATAAGTGCGTAAGACTTCAAATAGTGACTCTGGTTCTTGGCAAAGTGCATTGACACTCTTGATCCTTCTCTCCCACCCAGATGAAGCCTAAGATCAGGTTGCGGAGCCAGCAGGGAGATTTTCTGAGGCCTTGGGAAGAGAAAGGAGCAAGGGAAGCTGCACAGGCACAAGAGTCAGTGAGCATCAATCACCAGAGACAGGCACTCTGGAGAGGGTGTTTCAGGGTCACAAAATAGGCCATGGGGGTAGTTCGTAGAGTAAAAGGCTGGTGATACCAGTAGGAATAGCATTCTATTAGTTGTCTTTAGGTGTTAGTAACTAAGAATGAAAGCTTCTTCAGACACGGAAAAGTTCATCTGAAGTGTGACATCACATTTGTCTGAATGATATTCAGACAAAAATAATGCTTCAAGGTGCTGCATGTGTTTATGCATTCATGTGTTTTCAGTAGATTGTAAATTAATGCAGCTTTTTTTGGAGGCTTTTTCTTTTGTTTACCTCAGATGCTGTATAAAGATACTGAAGGGGATAGTAAATTTTGCAAAAACAGAAATTGGTGTATATACAAATGATGCTGCAGATGATGAAAAATGGGAAACCTTCAGAGCTGGAGTAGAAGCTCAGTAAGGACTGCTTTGCAGTGAATTGGTTAGATTTTATTAAACTTGGGGTTTTGAATAAAAGTTGGGACATTACTAAGTTGAGGCTCCCACAGCTATGCCAGCATGTGCCTCTGATGAAAAGAGATAGTATAAAATATTTTCTTATAGCTTCAGCTCTACACACCCAATATTAAATCTCTTCAGGTGTTAATGAAAATTATTCGCTGCTGACAGTTATTTGAATCAGTATTCATTTCTTATAATAAAGCAGTGACTTCAATTCTTTGCAGATGTAAATGAGTGTGATTTGAGACTTGTATCCATTTACTTCTGCAAAGGGTTTTACTTGTTACAAAATAAAGATAAAAATAATTGAGCATATTTTTACTCTTTGGTTTGCAGGCATGGCAATGGCAGATTCTGCACGGTAGAGTTCATGGCAAGTATTTGTCTAATATAAGCCAAGCGAGATGCACATACAAGCTTAAGGTAAATAAAGCTTAAGGTCTTTCTTAGTGGTGCTTCTTTGAAATAAAATATCAATTATTATGCTTGAACAGTTTGCACATTCGGAATTTCAGGCCTACTCAGGATTTTCATCCAGTTTAAATCTGATCTTCCAAAATTGAGTCACCTCAAAATTATTTTCCTGTTGAAGCTGGCAGCAGATGCCGGAAGTGGCCATGTGCATTGTGTGCTCTTTTGGTATTTTAGGTGTGATAATACAGAATAGTGATTTCAGTCGAGGATCCTTGTGGGGAGACTTGCAATATGCCTTTATTCTGTGCATTTGAATCTATTCCCTTTTGTGAAATTAGAGGAAAGATGTGTAAGTACCTTGAATTTTTAACACAGAGCTACGCAAACTGTGTCTGTCTAAAAATTGCACAGAAATGATTTTCCCTTTAAAATTTTTTGCTTTGCCTTTAATGACAGGTGAGTGAAAGTTAGTATTTGAGTCTTGTGGCTGAGATGGATGAGATTGAAGTTCAACTTAAGGTCAGTTGCTTCTAGGAGTAGGCTTAGTGGTTAAATGGAGAATAGTTTCTGTTCACTAAACCTCAATCTTTTACTCAAAAGAGGATAGAAAACTGCTACATTTGATAGGTCTTCCTGTGGTGTGTACAGTATCCATAAAGCAAAATGTGAATGCATTTTTTCTGAATATTTTGATTCTTCATTCAAAAAGTAAATTAAATGTTTCTTTTGTTTGTACCGTCTGTATTTGCAACTTGTGATACATTTTGAGAGTCCCTTAATGCCATAATCTGGATGGAGATAGCAAGCTTGAATCTTTTGTTGGTGAGATTGTTTGGGGTTTATTAACAGTTAGATGTTTTATGGACATTTTTTGGTGAAGTTGTTTACTAGGTTTTCAACTGAGATGCAACTGAAAAGTGTGATGATACTCTGACTATTATTTGATACATTCTGTCACTAGTTTTCAAAATACCTTTTCCAAAAAGTAAGATGATAATATTGTACAAATGGAAACTCTTAGTACCAAAAAGTGTCTTGTGGAATGCTCTTCAATCCCATAGTTAATAATAGAACTGATATCTTCTGAGTGCCAATCTAATGTTTTCAACAGTAGATCGTAGGATAGTTTTGCATTCTTAATGTGTGTCTCTTAGCACATTTATTATGGGCTGTAAGGCTTAATGATTGGTCTTGAGAATGTTTGAGTTGTAGTTGCTGACTGGGCATGGAACAGAAATACGGTCAACGTTCCAAATCTTAAGTATTTTATGATCTGCTGGTTAGACGAACTTGAAGCATAGAATTTTAAATGTTTTGCTCTCTTTTCTTTTTGTCTTAATCTGCTGTCCCAAAATGTGCACCTCTTCTATTCTTCATTCTGTTCTTCCTATTATATCTTTAAAAAAGTTCCATGCTTATAGTGGGACATACTGTCATGAGTAATTCAGCTGGTCTATTTGCTAACTGCACAGATTGCCTGCTAACCTGTATGCTGTTAGTATTTTTGCTGGCAGCACTGACGAAAACAGTACCCCACAGCTCTGTCTGCAAAAATGAATAGTCACAGTGACTGAGAACTGTGGCCTTGCAGTGAGCATGTAGCTTCTGCTACTGTGAGGTTTAGGTGGTGTACGGATTGCAGTAGAAGGGCATTTCTCAGATACGAAAGTAGGGCTGCTTCCCTGGTAAGGTTTTTATACTACAGGAGTTTCTCCTCACTACCTCGCTATCTGTTCTCTTGCTGCCTCATAAGTAAGGGTTACTAGAAAGTGATGCACTTTCTGTGGGTTGTGGCCTAAGATGTATAGTAATTGAAACTTCATCTGATTTGTATAGGCGTCTGTTCATAATCTGCCTACTGCACTTGCTTCGTCGTTGCCTGATGCAACATTATCTCCCTCCTTTACTTCCTCCAAATGAATATTTCTTTTTCTATTTTCAGATTTTTGTTATTGCTCATATTGGTACTTAAAAATATGCAAATCTGCCGTGAGTTCAGACTAAGTGCTGATTTATGTGAGAGGCTGTTAATGCCAGGATGTATCTGAGGTTGAACTATGTGGTCTGTTTTATCTGTTAGCCTCTTTCGTTGCCAGTGGTAACCTTGACGTCCCATAAACATTAATTCCTGAGAAGTGTAATGAGAAATCAGGAACTAACTGATCTAGACAAGTGCTGACTGTGTCATTAATTTCATTGATCACAATCCATTACATGATTTGGTATTCTCTTAGATGGTCCTGGGTGCTGGCGAGATTGAAGTTTTACCACTCAGTATTAAAGCAGTATCACTAAATTTACTGGGCTCATATCCGTTGTCTAGTACTTAGTGGCTAGAGCCACTTGTCTTCATTACCAGCTGTAGTTCTCTTTATATTATATTGCATATCAGAAGTTGCAACTGTTCAACAGTGAGAGTATGTTTTGTCACTCTTAAATCTGGCAGGGCTAAGTGTTAAATCTAAGTGTTAAACCTTTGTTTTTCTACATGGAGTTGTCACGTGGTGTGGTAGTTCCTCCCAGCTTTGTATAGTAGTTGGAATTGAATTCTGTACTCAGATGCAGCACTTCAGTCAGGAGGCAGCTTCAGGGAAAATCTTTGCAAAAGCTGTGATAAGATGTCTCAGTTTATGCCTGTTAATGGTTTTGCTGACCCCACTGAGAACCTACACTCATGCAACTATGAAAACAGTCAGCTGTCAGCATCTAATGCTGGGGTGGGGAGGATCTAGTTCACAAGAGCTTTCTGCCACGTCAGTTAATTACAGAAATGGCTGTGCTGCACACATTGCACACACTGCATACCTTGATCAGAAGTATCCAAGTCCCAGTGGGTTCTGAAAAGAAATACAGTCGTCAGATTCTTTGGCCTTTGGTTCAAGTTTGTCTGATATATAAACTTAGATAAATGATTCAGTGTATTTACGTTCTGCATGCAATTAAATGAGCCATGCTAAAACAATTTATGATTTAAGAGCATTCTTCTGGGCTTTCTACAGGTGGTTGTCAGATTTGCTGCTTGGTTTTTGAAGTTTTTATTGTCTTGAATTTTGCCTTTGATTCAATGAAGTGTATATTTTTTTCCCAAAGGTGTCCAAGAGTTATGAGTTCCTCTGGCTATGTTAGCTGCACTTTTGGTTCCTTTGAAGTTTTTTAATTAATTCACTAGAGTGTTACATAGTTATGTGCATGAAGGGAAGATTTTCTTTTTAACATAAGTTGTTTATATAGATATTCTTAACCATTTACAAGATCAAGAAATTGTGTATTTAATTTTTTTCTGAAAGCTGATGATCAAAGAAGTAAAACTTAGCATATATGACAACTTTTACAGGACTTAAATACCTGGTAAAAATTTAGTTTAAAAGGAAAAAAAAATTGTATATTTTGAAGGCAGGTTTGTTAGCAGAATCTGAGACTTTTTTTTTTGACCATACACAAATGTTTTGTAATTAAACTTCAAAAATCAAAGGAATGTAGGGGAGGTGGAAGGTGGTGTCCTCAGGTAACATATTTGCCAGAGTTACTAGTTGGAGCTTTCTAATCCAGAATGCTGTTGTGAAACAGAACAAAAATAAGTATGTAAAGTGTTCCATGAACAATAGTCAGTTTTCAGTAATATTCTAGAAAATATAATTTCCTAATTTTGAAAATGCACATTTCAGATAACTGAGTTATGTTTGTCAGGATTTATGGGTTGATTTTATTGTTCTTAACAACTATTATAAGAAAATTATTTTTGTTCTTGTGTTTAGGATTCTTTATTCCCTTAGAGAATATAGTACTTTATTAAATCAATTGATTTAATTGAACAAATAGGAAGAAATTAGAACAATTGAAAATTACTACAAAATAGCAATAGAAAATTCTCAAGAGATATCCCTTTGAAAAAGAGGGCATGAGACATGATATGTATATTATGTGAGACAAGTATATTACAAGGCAAGTTAGAAGAGGATATGGATTATTTATCCCCACGTGTTAAAAAATATAGAACAAAGTTTATAAAGGGTCCAGCAAGTAGTGAAAATGTGGAAGCACAGATAGCACTGAGTAGTTCTTCTTGGAGATGGGTGCAGGTTTTGGTTTGATACCTGTAGATAAGTAAATGGCTTTGGATTTTCTGTGAAATAATGCTAGACTGGCATAAATGTAGTTCTGCAAAATAACCCAGAAGGGAACAGAGAAGAAATTATTTACCAAAAAAAAAAGGGCAACTCTACAACTAAAAAAATCTGAAGTTTATAGTTAAATATATGCTAGCTTGGATTATGGGTTAGATACTGAGTTTGCATGAAGAGAGCTGTGAATCATGAAGTAGCATCCCCATCAGCTGCTACTACAGAAAATCTCTATGGTTCCTGGTTGAAGATTTGCTTAAGATGTAGAAATAACATTTTTTCCTTGAGTTGTTAATTCTTTGTGTTCCCTAATTTGGTGCGTTTTCATACATTTTCATTTATGCAGTCTTACGTCAGAGTTCCCATCTGCAGGTTCACGATCATCTGTTAGTGCCGCAGCTGTCAAAATAACGTAATATAGGAGTTTAGGCTTGTGAGTACTGCTGTTGGTAACTGCTTCTGTAATGACAGTCAAAGAGCCAGACAGGTACGATAAGTCCAGTGTTGTTAGGGAGCTCAAGACTTCTGTTTTCAGCCATGTTGCGGTTTTGCAGTCCTTTCTTTTGCACCCTTTCTTTTACTCTGTTTCTGAACTACACAACTTCAGTTTTGAGTCTAATGAGGGTAATTAGCACCCCATGATGACTTCTGTTATTAAAAATATGCTTTGCTTTCACAGTCCTCAGTGCTTTACGAGGTGGACTTCATGTTGTAGTGATTGTTGTTATCTGATTTTAACTCTCCAGTCCTCAATGCCTGTTTTTTCGTTATCTTTTAGACTGAAGACTGGAACGGCTACGGGGAGGTACATAGCTGCAGGTATGAACCAACTACAGTTTGTATCCCTCAGTTTTGTATTGGATCTTCCTTTCAAAGGTTTAGAGAGAAGTTGTTTTTACATTTAATGATGAAAGCAGTCATTTTCCACTGCAGTGAGCAGTGTTCCCTGAACCTTAAACTCTGCAGTTTCCTGCCTTTGTACTGTTAAAGGGGGCGGGAGTGTTAATGGTTTAGTACTGTTAGTGCCAAGTCAATAGGCGTCTTTAACTCCATCTGTGGTTTAATAACTTCAGAGACATAACTACGAAGTAGAAATGCGTGTCTTCATAGTAATTTTTTGACCAGAGCAAATCTAAAGGATTCTGTAGTACATGAAACCCTAAAGGTAAGTATTAGTGGAACAGCTCCCTCCAGGCTGAGACAAATTTGATTATGTGCAGCAGAACAGGAACTTAGTCTAGTGTGAAAATGCTTGGAGCCAAATGCAAGAATTCTTCTAGTGAAATTTTCTTAATGCTAGAAGTCCAGTGAGGGTGTAGTTTAACACAACAGCTGAGATAATTGCTCTTTTCTTTCTTACCCAGTTTCCAGTCCTGTGTCCTTTGGTTATGTTTTGTTCTCATGTAATTTGCATGGTAGACCAAGTTAGCTTGACAACCAATAAACAGCTCTTCTGTGATCACATTGTTGTTTCTCTGGTTTAGGAATTTGGAATGATTACTGTGTGGTCAGAGAAATACCAAAAGAATAGCTCAGACTGTTGGTAACTGTGTACCTTGAGAGTTTCAGTTCGATTCTGAGGACAATTGACTTGTAAATGCTGTGTTAAATAACACTATCATGCTCAAAGTGTGGTGATTTTTGCTCTTCTGGTGAATCACATCTGCTAAGGCAGAAATATTTAAGGTGTGCTTTGGTATGTAGCCAACCTTGAAGTTTTTACATTGTCTTGGGGAAACCGTTGTTTTCTACTATGGACAGACATTTGCTAAAGTTTGCATAAATACATTGGAAAGGATTTGATTATGTCTGTATCAGAAAGAAAAACAAATTTGTCTTTAAAGTGCAGGATATCCTGCCTCTCCATATGTTGCCCATCGGGGTAGAAAGATCTAAAGTGATTTTAAGAAATCCAGGAACACCTTCATTTTTTAGTGATGTTTTTTACAGAACTGGTGATTGACCTCTGTGTTTGGAAGTACCGGTTTGAGGGCATTTGTCCCCAGGCATTGTGTGTGTTGCAAAACACTCAGTTTCTTTCCTACATGACTGTTGCTTTGTGCTTTGCCCTTCCTGCTCCTTTGCAGCTCCATTAGGACCATACAGAAGATTGGAAAGAGAGAATATTGGTCATTATGTTTGTGGGTTTTGTCTGAAGAGTTTGTATTCTTTTGAGACAGACTAATCTGATTAGGCCTAGTTTTTCAGACTCATGGGATTTCTGCCAATGGCAAAACTCAGGTCCAGAATCAACAGATTTGAATTACTTAAATAACAAAATAATCAGATTATTTCAATAGCAAAGTAATCACCAAGTTTCAGGTTAATGAAAGTAAGTCGCTTCCATTTGCTGTAAAATCCACATTTTCCAGCAAAATATAGTTGAATTCATCTGCCTAAATGTGGATATGGAAAGGTGCTCAAATGAAAGAGGATTCTGAAGGCTTTTCTTTAGCATCTGATAATGGTATATAAAATTGTTTGTATATGTCCCAGTATGAAATGCTTTTTAACTCTGCAGAGATATATCAGAATAAAACTGATGGTATTCTGCTGGTATTCTGGTCTGGTACAGAGAATAAAATTGAGGAGTCAGCTTTGCTTTAAGGAATCAATCAGCTTTTGAAAGAGCACTTGATTTTGTTCCCCGGTCTTCTGGTAGCTGCTATGCTTGAAGTTTTTGAATAGAGAGCTTACTCAGATTTCAGATTTTTTCTTGTGTTTGTATATTTATGTGGCATACTTTGCGTAAGTAGACTAAACAGATATTCTGTCAAATAATACTGTTCCACCAGTGCCTTATTAGCACTGACAGTTTCAAGACTGAGGAGGTCCTACCTTTGTATTCACTCTTGTCATATCCACATTTACCATGCTGATATTTTACTAGAGGACAGAAATGCCTTTTTAGGGTGAATAGAGAGCACTTTGTGGTTTATATTATTCTTACTGTCCTGCCCCTCCCTTGGGGTCATCCTGTTGTCTTCCTGAAGGTAAACTCTAATGAAAACTCCATTGAGACACATTTGTAGACATGTTGTGTGAAGAAGAAGAATAGCACCTTATCTGTTTTCACCTGAAACATGTCTGTGTTCAAATAAAATTTCTGCAGATCTGAGCCCCTTCCAAAATGGAAGTCTTTTGAATGGAGGTAAAAGCCTGTAGATTGTCAAGTGATAGTCATAGAATCTTTAAGGCTGGAAAAGACCCTTAAGATCATAGTCCAACCATTAACACTGCCAAGTGTGACACTAAACCTGTCCCCAAGCACCACATATATGTGTCTTTGCTTACCTTCTCAGGGGTGCCACATCATATTCCCACCTCCACTCTCCTCTTGGACAGTACTGGAGCTATGCCTTTGCAGCCTCGTGCCAAGAGCCATGACTTACTGTGTTCCAAAATGGCGGTCTACGTAGGAATTATTTCAGCAATTACTATTTTGACTGCATAGTGTGCTCTCCTGGAGAGCCCTTGTCTGGGCTACATTTGAACTTTCTTTAGGTAACATGCAACAAAAAGCTTTCCTTTGAATAAAATGAAATGAGAGAAATACTTTTTGTAGTGTAATATTAACTGTTTCTTGTTTATATCTGGTACTATTAGTAGAAACAGTGTGAGATTAAAAGACTTCCCAGAACGGCTTGTGTGGCTGTTCTGATGGCTGTAAAGAACTTGCTGCTTTTAGTCCAAGGGGTCTCTTGAAACGTAACAGAAGAAGAAGAAAAAAGACTCCATAAGAAAAAAATTTAAACAGGTCTGACTGCTATTCTAAGACATTTCAGTAAGGAGAGTAATAATCTGAAGTTTGTTCCTTTGAGTCAAGATAACATGTTACATGTCTTAAGGAAAAGTAACTGTGGCCAATTCATACTTAAAGGCTTTTCTTTACATGTGCACAAGGTGTGTTGCTTGCAAAAAAACTTAAAGGCATTTTTGATTCACTGAGGTTCTCCTGTAGGTTAATATAACAATCTTTGTACACGGTATTGGCCTGGAATTGTTTAGCAGGTTCTGTAGTCCCCCTTGGGTCCAACCATACAGCAATTCTCTGGGTAAATGCAGTTGCTCTGCCCATTGTAATGCTTTATGGCACGTTTGGCTTAAAGACAAGCAGACTGTTCAGAACTTTCCAGGATCCAGTGGATTTCCAGCTGCTTACCAGAGGAATAATTTCTGGCTATCTTTCAATGGTAGAAATCTACTTTGAAATGTGTACTTGAGTCCTTAAAAATCTAATAAATATTGCAAAATGGCAAAATGTTTGTTTCTAACGTATCTTTTTGAGTAAGTACAGAGCTGCAGTCCTATAATACAGGAAGGGACTGCAAAATACAGGCTTATCTGAAAACCATATTTCTAGGTCTTGTCTTTGTATTTACAAAGTAAAAAGGTTCAAAGATAATCTAAAGTTTTCTGTTCTGTAGAATTGCTTGCAGGATTGTTTCTTGCACAAAAAGATAAAATAGCTGAAGGTAAACTTCTAGGCAGTCTTAGAAAAGGTCTTTCTATAAGCTCAGAGGCAACATTTGAGGAGAGAAAGAGGACAAAGACACTGTAAGTGGGATCTGTACCTAGCCTTCAGGACAAGATTGCTTGCAAACACTATATTCTTATTCTTTTCTACTGAAAACTTAAGTTGTAGTGCAAGTGCCGTTTGCCATCTGTATTTGTGTGTCTCAGGCTCTGAATTCAGTCAATAAACAAAAAGAATGAGTGCAAGGGGAAAACTCTCCACTCTTGCCACTGCTGTAAGTGTTTCATCCTGTCTCCTTTTAGTACTTCTTTGTCCTTCCACAGTGTAGAAATATGTGTCCTCACTTCTTATACTCATTTCCTGCCTTGTCTCCTGTTCTGTGTCATACAGCTGCCTTTATTTCCTCTTACTGTTGTTGTGACCAAGCTGCTTTTCCTACTTTCTCAAGAAGTTTTTTCTGTCTACAGTACCAAAGTGAATACATGTCTTTCAGATCTGTTAGGTACTTAAGGTTCCTATAATTTGTCTCTTGCGAAGTACAAGCATTGTTATGTTCTAGCACTGTGATTATGAAAACTCAAAATACTTCTCAAACTATGTCTACTGGAATGTTGGAACATGTTTAAAAAACCCCACAGTTTTAGACTGAAATTTTCTTTTTCATACCTTCCTGAAGGGCTTAAGCAGTACCTGAAATTAGACATTTCACATCTATTTAGAAAAAAAAAACAAAAATGAGCAAACCGCAACCTACAGGTAAGGATAAAGGTATTTAATTTTTGTAATTGTAATTGGTTTTGTTATTGTTGTTTTTAATGTACTAGAATGTGGGGAAGAAACCTATACAAGTCTGCTTTAAAAGCAATTGCCCTGGATACATCAGTGTTATTTCCTAATATCAATTATTAATTGTAAAATGTCTTGAAAAGAGGGTTAAACATGTGGTGTTTACTCCTTGTCTGTTATTTGCCAAAATTAATTATTCTAGGGAACCTCCATTAAGCTCTGTTGTTATCTGTTATCTACAGGAGCAGATTCTCTAAGAGGTTGCCCTGTATTAATTGCTCCAAACTCAAGATTTAGTCTTTTGGCAGTTTGTTTGTCTGCTTCTTTGCTTCATGTGTAGTAACTTTCATGCAGTATCTTCTCAGCCCAACCTTTGTTGTTTTCTTTGCATCGCAGTGAATCTCGCTGTGTTGTGTGTTTCAGTTTTAAGTTCACACTCTCCATTTCCTTAGTCTGAAAAAAAGCAAGGAAATAACGTAAGATAAAGAAATAAAATTTATTTGTGAAAAACAGAAATTTAATATAAATTTCAGATCACTATTCTGATGGTCATAATCAGGAACTTTAATTACAAAATCAAAGCTAGCAAAAGAAAATAGCTTAGTATAAGGGAAAGAAAACAATGCAGGTACCTCTTATATTTCTATGAAGATTAATGGAAGCGTGTAATGTTTCATTGAGGAACAGGTATAAGAAGGAAATAAGCAAACATCAAAGAGAAGATGGAGTTTCTAGGAAAGTATCATAATTAAAAGATTTTTACTTACATGGGTATATTTTTTTATTGATTTCACTGTGCTAATGTAGTAGACTACCTCCCTAGCGCTGCACAAGTATTCGCCCTGAAAGCAGAGTGGGCAGAAAGTGACTGTCTTTGGAAAAAGTCTGGGTATACTAACTGAAATTGTTTTCACTCTGTAAATAACAGTGTTGCAGACTGAGATGTTTGAAGTTCTTTGGAGGTTCTGGCTTTGTGTAAAAAAATAATTAAATAAATACAGATTCTGGAAATAATAGTTGTGTTGCACTTCAAAATAATGCTTTGAAGGCTATCTGGTTGCGTGTTTCTCCCTGACAATAGGGTAATGAGAAATTTTATGGTTGGCGATGGGGTGTGTTAGGTCACTGTCAAGAGGTGGTCTCATGGCCAGTCCATTCAATTTATTTTTCTCTCTTTGTTAATGCCTGTGAAAGCCTTTGTAGGATCAACACTGAAGTAGCAGACACGGCTGCAGAGGGTCAAGCACTAGGTTAGCAACCTCATGCTGCTGTGTGAGCCAACAGCTGTGCCCTGAGAAAGTAAAAGTCACGGTAGCGTCATGCAGCTGTTCTGCCCTAGAGAAGCAGATCATTGTCTGTAGAGCTGTGGGTTGCTCAGATCACAGAATTCCACTACTCACAGCCCTGTCAGGATATTCACAGCACACTCCTGTATCCCCTCTCAGACAAGCAGATGAAGAGACAATATATCAGGAGGAGATGAGGGGAAAATTGAACAAATAAGTAGGCCACTGCCTTAAGGCAGTGAATTCCACTCATATGCTGTAAGAGGGTCTTAAGACTGATAATTGGGCTTCTTCTGTGTTCTTGTTAGATGTCTGGTTAGTATCAGTCACTGGCAGAGCCAGGACCTAGTTGCGGTTTGGTGGTGGTGGGGTTTTATGTGTGGTTGGTTTGGTTTGGTTTGGTTTTTGTTTGGTTTTTTTGTTGTGTTGGTTTGGGGTTTTTTTAGTTTCTCGGATTTGAACAGGTGGTGTAACCGATTTGCTGGTAGGTAAGCTCTCATATTGCAGATTTAGTGTCTGCCATTTGGTGTAAGTTGTCCTCAGGAGTGAGACGGATATTGAGCGTATCATAGATTGTATTTGTTCATCAGTTATGTGGTAGCATACTGAAAGCAATTGCAAGGCATTTTAAAAAGGAGGAAAAGTTTATATAATGGTTGCTGTCTGTGTTGTCACATTTCCTAAAGTCCAGGGGTACGGGTTTTGTTTGTTGTGTGGTTTTGGGGGGGTGGGGTTGAGCGGTGGTATTGGGAACAGTTTAGTATTACTTACTAAAGCAATTGAATATAGTGCAAATAATAGCTGAGCACTTTTAATTGGCGTTGACCTAATGGATATAGTTCAGTTCTTGAGTAGCTTTAACCAGACAACTCCTTTTTTTTACAGTGTTTTTTATTTTGTCCCAACACAAATGCAGAGGCATACTTCAGCATGTTCCAGACCTATCTTCACTATTCACAGAGTCTAATAACCTGTAGTGTTTATTTTTACCACAAAACTGATTTGGTGGTCTCTCAGCCTCTCTGGTTTTAGCTCAGGAGAACCTCAGCTATTGTGGTTTGTTTGGTAGCCTCCGATGGATCTCTTCTACGTACTTGTCCGATTTATTCTTGCACTCATGTGAGTTTATTGCATCTGCACCATCCTGCCAAGGAGTTTCAGATATCTACTACCCTTTATATGAAGTACCATTTACTTTCCTCCTCAGAGGGGTGCTGCTGTTGTATCATTCATTAAGGTTTTGCTTTCTTTGCTGTTATTTGAAAAGTGGTTTGAAGCTACAAACTGCCTAAGAAGGTAATAGCCATGCATAACCTTTTACAGTTGGTATGTGCATTCATGTGCATTCACTTCATTGCTTGTTTGCAGTAAAGGCAAGAGGTACACCTAGACTGCACAGACACATAATAAATGTACAGCAGTCAAAGCAGAATTGTTTGGCATCATGGTGATACCAGTACCACGAGTACTCCAGTACCAGAAGGGAGCCTACAAGAAAGATGAGGAGACTATTTCCAAGAACATGTAGTGACAGTACAATGGGGAATGACTTCAAACTGAAAGAGAGCAGGTTAAGATTAGACTTTAGGAAAAAATTCTTTACTGTGAGGTGGTGAGACACTGGAACAGATTGCCCAGAGAAGTTGTGGATGCTCCATCCCTGGAAGTGTTCGAGGCCAGGGGCTCTGAGCAACCTGGTCTGGTGAACCTGCCCATGGCAGAGAGCATTGGAACTAGATGATTTTTAAAGTCCCTTCCAACCCAAGCCATTACATGATTCTGTAATTCTATTATTCCTTCTTGAAAATGTTGATTCCACTGTTCATAGTCAAATAAATTTGTCAGAACAGTAAATCTATCAAGGCATTAAGTTCCTTATCATTTAGCATTAAGTGAAGAGAAGGTTAAAACAGAATATTCAACTCTTTTCCCACTGGTGTGCCAGTAGCTCTGGCTTCTGGCTGTGGTGTGCACAGCTAAGCAGGGAGAAATCACTGAAGGATCTTGAGACTTACTGGCTTTATTGTAACAAGGTAAGACATATCCACAGAAACAGCCTTTTACTTCTGTTTTTGGTGTGTATTGGCAACTTGTGTTAAGGGTTGCCTCTAGTGCATGAGTTTATTGCATAGCAAACAGTATTCTCAGTTCGCTGTGTCCCAGGAAAGCATCACTGCCTCCAGGTTTGTCTGTGTGATGTATGGAAATTGACTAGCCAAGGGAAGTGCTTGGATTTTTTGCATCGAGTTGCTACAGAGCTTCGAACAGCCCATTCTTTTCTACTACTGCTTTCAGTCCTTTGATTTCACTCTGAAACGTCATTTTCAAGCAGTTAGTCTTTGCTGACCAGCTGAGTTCAAAACCCCTTCATCCAACAGACTTATACAGGTATTGTGGTCACTGTGGTCAACATAGTTGTGATCTTGATGGCCACAGAGAAGCAGTAACTTTTGTGTGTTTAATCCAAGCAGTGTTTTACATACCTATTTTCATGTGAACATTTTGCACTGGATGTGTTGATTTAGAAAGTTGAAATGTTACTACTAAGGACCTGCCACACTGGACATGGTCTGGCTTTTTGTTTCCGTTAGTGCCTAGTACTATGGGCATTAGGCAAATAGATCTAAAATCTTAATAATTGCTGATTAGTCTGTGTTTAAAGATGAAGTTACTTAGTTGTTCCTTCCTAATGTTAGCTAGAAGGTGATTGTTCTTACGTGCAATATTTTCAGACAGGTGGTCCATGGATTGCCTGTTTTAAACACAGTTGGGATTTCTATATACATGCAGTAAATAGAAGTGGAAGAACATATCCCTGCAAATATCCAGCGGTGTTCAAACCTTGTCAGCCTTTGACAGGATTACAGAAGTTACCACCACTAAATATTTGTCTGTGAATTGAGTTAGAGGTGTTCCCTCTTAACAGTTTTTTTGTTTGCCTTTGCCAGTCTACTTTACATATATGAGTAGAGGAAACTACAGCTGCTTTGTGAATTGTTGGGCAGTAGATTCTGTTTGAAGTGAATGTTGTAAAGCACAAAAAATAGAAGTAGAGCTTCCAAAAGAAATGTATGTATTTGAGGAATCCTGTAGACAATTTTTAAAAAAATGTACCTCTATGTGTTTCTCGTCTGTCTTTTTATAAACTCCACTGTTTGGAATTAATTAGAATAATAAATTTGTTCACTTCAGTGCAAAGATTTATCTCCTTTTTCTAGAAAGTTAAGAAAATAAATTTTATATAATTTGCTGTTATAATTTGTGTTTACTGTCAAAAAAAGGAGGTACGTTTAGTTGCTGTTTCATTTTCCCTAAGAGTACTTAGGCAGAGGAAGCATCATCCTGTAAACCAGAGGGATAGGTGACTTGCTGTTAGATCTGCTGGCAGAGAGCTGGGAGTCCTGGGAATTCTTCAGTCAGACAGAAGTTCATAATTCATTCCTTTTGAGCTTTCACAGAATTGATTGAAGTAGAAGCTGCAGAACTTCATTCAGAAGCCAGAGAAGTAGGTCAAGAATGTATTGATTTACCTCAAAAATTTTTCCCCAGAAATATTTTGAGGGAGGGGAGGGAAAAAGCTTATAGTAAAATCTAATTTTAGAATTAAATTTACTTACCTAATTTGTTAAAATTCGTCTAGGTCTAAATCTCATTTATCTGCTCTCAGATAAATGCGTAAGAGAGAGCACTGTGAAAGTGCACTATTTCCAAGATAAAGGCAATTGTCTTTCCTTCCAACCCCTTTTCTTCACCTGGGAACTTCTACAAAAGTTCATATAAATAAAAATGATTTTCATTTAATTTAATCTGAATTGTGGGCTGCCCAAAAACTTCATGTATTTTGGTGGTAGATTTAACATTCTGAATGTGTCAGGTTTGTGTACCCACAGTGCATGATGGTCAAAGAGATTGGCAGAGGAAGAAACTGCAGTTTTGGCAGCTAGGTAAGGGGCTTTTTGTACCCAGTGAGGCATGGGGAGACAGTTTGGATTGTAATACAGGAAGAAAACAGTCTGACCACATGGTTACATGATCAACAGTGAAACCTCAAAATATTGACAAGTAGTTAATGTATTTTGATGCATGTAACCTAGGGGTTATCTGTTTAAAAACAAAACTGCAATTCAGCAGCACTGTAGGAATCTGGATATGCACAGATAATACAAGGGGAAGTTTATTCTAGGACATGTCTCCTTCAAAGCTTCACAGCATCTGATTTCCCCATAGCCTGTGTCCTTTCCCATAGTTTGCTCTCACCATCCCAGTAGTCCCTCAGCTTCAGATTTGTGTATGCTGTCGGAGGTTCAGACTGTATAGAATAAAAGACAGTATTATCTTCAGATTTCAGAGTTAATTGTTCATTAGAACTAGGCTTTCTTAGGAAACAAAATATGATACAGGATTTTTGGTTTGTGGTGGATTTTTGGTTTTGTGCTCCAGGGTTTAATGTAATTCTGTAAACTTAAAAGCGAAAGCTTTCAGCATTTGTACACTGCAATCTCTGAGGAGCACATATGTGCATAGTGATACATTCTGTAGCATTATCTAGGGCTTCAGAAGCATAAAAAGAGAGATCTAATATGTAGCATGCAGAAGTTTTTTAATGTTCTTATTCTCAGATGAGCACCACATTTAAATGTGTAGCTACAGTCTACAAAGCTTGGAATTTCAGACATTGTTTCCGTTATCCTTTGAATAGAAACAGTCAAAGAATGGATCTGGAAGCCAGCAGGAATTTGACATCTGAGCAAAAAAATAAGTGTGTTTAGCTCTTATTTTTCTTTCTTTGTGAGCAATGGTTAGGATGACTTTTGGGTTTTCCTTAATTTTAAAGAAACACAGCATTCTTATTTAATTCTTATTTCTGTGCAGTAGTGAAATACTGTCTTTTTCCACTCTTTTATGATATTTTCACAAGTGAAGTCCATAAGTCATTTAATTTCAGTAGCTTTAAGCCTTCAACTAAATAATGTTAAACCTGTTTGCACACTAGTGTTTCGTCTTTGAAGTTGCCATCATTGCTTCAGTAGTATGGCACCCTGAGGCACTGAGTCTGGGCTAACATACTGTCAGATATTTAATCACCATTCTAATGTTGATTCTTTCCACCAAATTGTGCCTATTACTTTGCAGTTTTGTCTTATTGGAACTAGCAGATAGAACTTTGATTTTGAGGAGCAGAGAGATGTGGGAAAGGCTGAGCACAGGTTCAAATCATAATGGTGTAGTGATTTTCTTCAATAAACTAATCAATCTCAGTAACTTTTTTAAAACCCGTTTTCTAGAATTGCTAGCATTATCTTTCCTCTTTCATTGAGTGGGCATGGCTGCTGGGGCACTTTACTGGTTGCTGAAAGAAGCTAAAGATGACTGAAAGACCAGAAGGAAGGAATTGTGGTCTTCATGGGCAGAGCCAGAATTTACAGTGTTAGTCTGTAGATTTATGTGATCAGTGGCAAGAACGCCACCCTATCATCTGCTGTTTTAGTCATATACATATGAAGTGTTTTTCTCTTCAGGCTCATTTTAGGGGAATGCATGAAGTGGGCTCTGGGCTCCATATAGCATTTGAATATGATGTGTTTTATGCAACATGGCATTTTTCAGGTGGGAAGCCTGTAATATATGTCTAAAGGTAGATTGAACAATTTAATTTACTGAAAGCTAAAAAATAGACCTGTGATCCCTAGTGCCTATTTACATGCTCTTAAAAATGGTGCTTAGCAGGTAGCTTACACCTTTTTCATTAAAGAATAAGCTTTCTTGCACTTACCACATAGTAAGAGCATGCACAAAGTAGTTACTGTTGAATATCTGTTGTGTGAGAAATTCATGTCCTCTCTTATTTTGCAGTAATACGCGTGCCTCTTTGTATTGTAACACCTAACCCCTTTTATTGACCTTTTAATTAACCTCACTTTAGACAAGAGATCAGCAATGTTCTCGTTTTTCAGAGGTTGGAAATGTTATTTATGAAAAAATAATTGACATACTGCAACTGTGCAAGCATAAATAAAGCTGTGTATTTTGACTGGCCAGTCAAAACGACCACAAATACATGTTGCAGTCATTAACAGACAAGAAAGACATGATCACAGCTGCTCCAGCATGCAGTCTTTGATGCTCTAAGGGTTTATTTTATGGTATATCGACTGTATATAAGGCTTATCTGGATTCATGTTGGACTCTTAATTAATCATTGCTCCTGTAGTGCTCAGACACACCCAGCTGCCTCTGCAGTACTTACTCTCCACAATCAAATATTTCTGCATCTCACGCTGCATCCCTTTTAATTCATGTTATTTCCCCATTAGTTTGGCTATTGGAGACTTAACAAGAAGACTGTATTACATGTATAAATACACCTCACAGTTCGTTGATCAACATGTTTTTCCTGTTTTAATGATGAAGCAGCTGACATGTTCTTCTGACCAGCGTTTTCAAAGATTATGAAACAGTTTTCAACAAATCATTGTGGTTTTCCCCTTATTTTAGCATCTGTAGGCTCTGTATATCTCTGAATTTATAGATGGACAAAGTATTGTTTACAGAACAATGTATGTTTTACTCCTGTAAAAGGAGTCAGTTTTGATGTTCTATGGTTGGTAAGGAATTTTTGAGTAATCATATCTTATTAGCTTTGATTTTTTTGGCAAGTTTAGAGAAACATTTTAGTTGGCATTTTTTGCCATAGAATTTAAGAGTGTCAATAATAGAGCACAAGGTGAAGAGAGCAAGATCAGCTATTGAAAATGGTTGTGGTGAAGGAGCCTCTTGACTTCACGGCTTAATATTGCTGATCTAGGAAGTGTCTGTCTGAACCTCAAGGCCGTGGACTGCCGTTTTGGGAGACAAGGAGTTAGTTGGGGATGGAAAGACTGAAGTTTGTATTCTTTCTGCTCTGTTAGCCATTGCTATCTTCATGGATCTGACACTCTGTTTATCTGACAGTGCACTCAGTACTGCTTCGCCAGGGAAAATCACACAAAACAAGCCTAGTGCATCAGCATTTTCATTGTGTATTAAGCTGAGCCTCCCTACACATGGTCACATCCCCTTTTTAATCTGGGATTCCATGTCCCTTTCCCAGTCCAGCCTGTTTCTGTGGTGTCTATTGCTGGTCTCCCTGAGCTTCTGTTTCTGTGATTTGAGTGTTTTTTGTGTGGCTGAGTGTTAAGACCTGCAGGACTTTTGGAAGTGGCGTTATTTGGGAGTTAGGCAATACACTGATTTAGCGTTAGTAGTTTGTCATAGACTGAGGTGATGGCTGCGTTCAAGTTGGATTTCCTCCCAGAGATGATGGTGGATCATTGCTCCTTGAATGCAAGCCCTGTGTAAGTATTTTGTCTTCATGCCTAAGTTATAGCTAAAATGATAGTTGGAATGGCTGTCTCTAAAGCCTTTGCTGTCTGATGAACTCCAGTTGGGGCAGGGGGGGTGAAGAGGAGAGAGAGGAGAGCCTGTAGTTTGTTTTCCTGAAGAAACCCCAGTGGTCATTTACAATTGATGTTGGTTTCTGAGGAGGAAAAATGATCTGATAATTGTGGGGTAGGGGCTAAAGAGGAATAAAGCTGTTTGGTGGTATCATTTATAGTATGCTACAGGTGCTGATATTATAAAATTGATTATTTAAATTGGTTGTTGGAGAGAACAGTTTCTATTCTTCCGTATTGATGACTCCATACTAAACCTCAGTTAACCTAAGAGTTGCTCAGTTAACAGGAGCCATGCTGTGCTTTTGAAGCTACTCATGGCATAGAAGGCGGGGCTGAAATTTATTATTGGAAAAGGGTAAATGATTTCCAGTTGTTTTCAATTGAAGTGAAAAGAGATAGCTTACTCTTTGTAAAAGCTACTGTTTGCCTTGGCTATTTGGAGAGGTGCTGACCCTTTCTGAGCGGAAAGGTAGAGAGGAGTGAAAGGGTTTATGATGATACCTTTCCCTTCTAGTAAGAAGCTTTGTTGTGCCTGAGGTCTGTTCATGCAGCTCTAAAATTACAAGCTTTCCCTGGCATCAGTTTTTTCTTAGATTCTAAACAGCAGCGTATTGAGGGGGAAAATTAAGTAAACATTACCTGGTTTGTATTTTTTTAAAAGTTTTATTCAGTGGGCCTATGATTTCATATTAACAGTGAGAGGAATACTGTCTACTGTCATGTGCAGTTATTAAGCCATTCAAACTATCTTCAAAGGAAAAAAGCAGAGATGAAGTGACCTGACTACTCTGGAAGAAGGCCACCTGTATTCTTCAACAAAGAGTTTGGGGGCGGAGGGAGTCATTGTATAGTTACTATTCCACTCCCCATGTCCTTTCTAGATTATGCAGGGATTGGTCAGCTCTTTTAGCCTACTAATCACTGTAGCTACAATAGGGTGTCGTTACAGTCAGACTTCCACAGAGATAGGTCCTCTGGTACACCAGGTTCTGATTACTGATAGATAACAAGACCTCATATTGCACTTAACAAATAATGAGGAGTCAATATAGAGAGCAGTGTATGACTGTCAACTAGCTGGGTAGAGTGTAACACAACTTTTCTTAATAGATTGTGAAGTGTTTGTATGGGTAGATATAGTGCCTTGAAACCTGTTGGAGGTTCCCATACTCAAAACCTCTGTGTTGTTGTAGTCTAAGAAGTGACTTTTTTTTCTTTGTTAACAACCTGCTATTATTCAACCTGATTGTTTATGACTAGCCGAGTTGTCCAATCCCAACCTGGTCATCTATAATCTGAGCCTGGTTTTTTGCCAATTGTTGAAAGCTCCCTAGTTTCACAAAGGGGTATTACCTTGTAAACCTTTTAAAGCGATTTTTCATCTAGTCAGTTGTATCTGTTTCTCTTTTAAGATGGATCTTCACCTTGGGAAACAGTTACAGTTAGTAACATTTAAAACCATTTTTAAAATGTTATGCTCTCATTTTCAGTGGTTACTCATAACTTCAGGAGTTCACGAGTAGGCTTGCATGTTTAGGTTCCTTTCTGTTCGAGTTTCTTTTTCTATAGAATTTTATATGGTTGAACTAGTGATATTTTTCTGTTATCTCAGCAGATTTGTATCCTGAATCCCAGATGTTGACTACACTATAGGAACAGCTGTGTAGAGTGTGTTCGATTTCCGATTATACAGATTGCCAGTGAATGTGAATATTCTCCTTTGTGCAGTACTGGGAATGTGCAAGAGTCTCTCTTTATGTGTATATTTTAATTGTATACATTTATATATACATAGGCATTTTTTTTTAATCTTGCTAGAATCTGTTGAAGATATAAACCAGAAATTCCGTCTTGTTTTTCGTAGCTCAAAGAAAATGAATGGCACACTGGATCACCCAGACCAACCTGACCTAGATGCTATCAAGATGTTCGTGGGTCAAGTCCCGCGGAGCTGGTGTGAGAAGGATCTAAGAGAACTTTTTGAACAGTATGGTGCTGTCTATGAAATCAATGTCTTGAGGGACAGGAGCCAAAACCCTCCTCAAAGCAAAGGTGAGAACTTCTGTATTTCTCATGTGACACTTGGGGTTTCAGCCAGTTTCCCGTAGTTGCAGTCTTAGCTGTTTGCTTATTCAGAGATCCCTGTGTGTTGGAGCCCTGTGTGACCAGGTGTGCATGCAAGCCTGGGCTTTATAGTCTTTCATTGTATTTGTCTAATTATACTTGAACTCTGATCCAGTCATTAGCTGAGCTGAGGAAAATCGTATTTTTATTTAGAGCTCAGTAGTGGTGAGGATGCTTGAGGAGTATGGAGCAGAATGTCAAATTAATACTCTGTTGCTCCACAACATTGTGATGGAATGCATTTTGCATTGGAAGGATGGAAGTGGGACTTGTAATTTCTGTACAGCATGTCAAGATTTAGTGTTCTTTCCTGGCTAGCATTTTGTTTTAATTGCAGGGTGCTGTTTTGTTACATTTTATACCCGTAAAGCTGCACTAGAAGCACAGAATGCTCTTCACAACATGAAGATCCTCCCAGGGGTAAGAGCAGAGCCCTGCTTTCTTCATAACTCTATCTTGTTTTTCTGAGCTCTGGCACAACTGAAGTACAAACATATGTCATCTTGCCCTCAAATAATGTTTTAGAAGAACTATTCAAAAGAACAATGTCATGAGATTTGTGTGATAACAGATCTTAAGGGAATTTTGGAGCATTTAAAAGAATAATGTGGTAGTGAAGTGGGTGGGCATGGCTTTTATAATACTCTCTGAGGAGGACTGATGGCATATAATTAGAAAAGCCTTTCTTCTAGGAATTTATGTAATGTTACATATGCACCTCTCTAGAGGCAATTTAGGCTCTAATTTCTTTTCCTTCCACAATTCTTATGGGATGTATTTCATATAATACAAAGTGAATGTATCTAGGATTAAATAATATTTTTTACATTTTAGATGCACCATCCTATCCAGATGAAACCAGCTGACAGTGAAAAGAGTAATGGTAAGCTTTACTAAAGTCTAAGTTTGGTGGCATTATTTCTGCTAATGGGGAAGCTTGAGGATTTTCCTTTTGTTGAACAACTTTTGATGAAGTGGTGAATTGGAGGCCTGATTTTTTGAAAGAAAAAAAAATGAAAAGAGAAAGGTGTGTTTTGGATATAGTAGGTAGTGTGAATGATGTCTCTAAAATTCCATGACTCAGAGTATCTCCCACTGCTGCTGCTTGTGGTAGAACCATGTTGTCAGTTAGGGAAACATCCAGTGAGTTCTTCTTTGTACTAAGGTGGTTTAAATCTTTGTTGGATACGTGGACAGTGGGATTGAGTGCACCCTCAGCAAGCTTATGGATGATGTCAAACTGAGTGCTGTGGTTGATACCCTAGAGGGAAGGGTTGCCATCCAGAGGAGCCTTGACAGGCTGGAGAGGTGGGCCTGTGCATACCTCATGAAGTTAAACCAGGCCAAGTGCAAGATCCTGCAACATGGATACAGGCTGGGTGATAAGTGGATTGAGAGCAGCCCTGAAAAGAAGGACTTGAGGGTATTTGTGGATGAAAAACTGAATATAAACTGGCAACATGCACTTGCAAACCAGAAAGCCCGCCATATCCTGGGCTGCATCAGTAGGAGGGCTAACAGGTAAAGGAGGGTGATTCTCTCACTCTAATCCACTGAGACCCCACCTGTAGTGCTGCATCCAGCTCTGGGACCCCCAGCATAAGACATGGACCTGCTCAAGCATGTCCTGGGGAGAGCCATCAAGATGATCAGAGAGCTGGAGCACCTCCCCCATGAGGACAGGCTGAAAGAGCTGTGGTTGTTCAGCCTGGAGAAGAGAGGGCTCCAGGGAGACCTTACAGCAGCCTTACACTACCTAAAGGAGGCCTACAAAGAGGACAGGGAGGGATTGTTTATCCCAGAGTCTAGTGATAGCACCAGGGATAGCAGTATTAAACTGAAAGAGATTTAGATTAGATACTAGGAAGAAATTATTTACTGTGGGGATGGTGAGACACTGAAACAGGTTGCCCAGAGTAGATGTGGATGCCCAGTCCCTGGAAGTCCTCAAGACCTGGCTGGATGGGGCTTTGAGCTGCCTGACCTTAGTGGAAGGTATCCCTGCCTGTAGCAGTGACTTGGAACTAGATGATCTTTAAGGTCCTTTCCACACCAAACTATCCCACGATTCTATGAAATGAAGTGCTTTTTCAGGTACTTGTCCAATTTGAAGCAAGGCCTGCTGCAGCTAGAGTGGGAGTCAAAATTACTTCTTGTAGTATACAAGAAAGGTTGAGAAAAGAGAAGAAAAACTGAGTATTTTTGCACATTGGCCATTTCAGATGGATTAAGAATTTAGCATCCACCATTGAAGATCATTTATCAATGCATTTTCATTTTGAATTTATATACATACGTACATGCATGTTCAAATATATATGTGTATATATATATTGCTGCAACATAAGCAAAGAAAGTGTTTAGCATCTTGTAGTTTCAGCCTTTCTAGGCTTGGCTGAATTTTATTTTCTTCATTTGCAGTAGTTTCTATGAGGTTAGCGTTGAATCCTGGAGAAGGTAATCCTTGTTTCAGAAAGCTTACATCTTAAGATAATTGAAAAGAGAAGATGGAATATATGGGTAACATATAGTAGGAATAATTCCTTCTGCAGATTTCTCCATGTGTATACAGAATAAGTTTCTGTGTAAATATATTTAGAAAAGAGTAGTTCTTTTGAAGTATTTTTGAGAGGAGAACAGAATAGGTTCTCTAAACTAAAACGGATCTTGCTTTACGCACAGACACACACACACGAATATCCTTGGAAAATAATGGAAAGAAAAAAATATTTAATGAAATTTTAGAGTGATAATTCTGAGACTATTGTGTAATTACATGAGTCTTAGTAAAAGGTGTGACAACAATAAATAAACCATTGGTTAAGAAAGTATTTGAACTTGTCACTAATAAAAGGGATTCTGGATCTGCAAGTGAATTGGAAAGCAGCTTTCTGCTCTAAGAGCAGAAAATGAACTGAGTATAAGATTAAGATTTAATAGACAGTTAATGTCATGTCAGCTGGAATAGTCAGGAGTTTTCCCTTCTAGCATCATAGCAGACTCAACAAATGAGTTGATTTGCCCTCACCATGGCACTGAGTAGAAGACTTTATTAAAGCTTCAAATTGTGCTACAGCCTTCATCATACTATATATTGTGATGAATATTATATTTCTAAATTGTGTTATATTTTCAAGTGGTATTCTGCATAATTTGCTTCATCCTCTAAAACAAAGTGTTTCAGCAGTGATTAGCCTTCTTAAATAAGTAAATCAAGATGTAAAAAATTCTGCTCTGAGTTTGAATTTATCCCAGTCCCTCAAGTGACTTCTAACTGACATTAGTAACCACTAACTGAGAAGTTAAGAGAAATGTCTTTCTGAACCATTTATTTTAAAATAATCTGCACACTTAAAGGTATTTTTCAACTCAAATGTGTCTAATAGCATCAGCATTCAGAGGCACGATACGGTATCACGCAGTCTGCAATTTGATTTGAGGTGTTATTTTTGTGCTCTTGATACAGATCAGAATGGACATACCACTAACAGAAGTAAAACTGTTTTGTTTTAGCAACTGCTCTTGCTTGCACTGTTGAGAGAGGAGCATGAGAAAATATACTTATCTAAATTAAAGTGGTTGGTATGATGAAGAGGCTAGAAAGCAGCTTTTTGCAGTTCACTTGCTTGTTTGTATGTGATTAGGTGTGTTGGTAGTCTACAGATAGAAGAGGCAGAGGAAAGAGGATGAAAATAGTCCAATAAACCACATTCAAGTCTTTTCTCACCAGGAACTGAAGAGATACAGGGAAGTGCTGAATCTGATGTATTTTTTCCCTTTTTTTTTTACATTTCTTGCTGTTCACAGGCTTTGCAAGGAAAATATAATCAGCAAATTGTAAACATTTGTGGAGGGTTGAGTTGGCTCTGTGCCAAACCCAACTGCCGGCCACACGGGGGGGGGGGGGGGGGGGGGGGGGGGGGGGCGGGGGGGGGGGGGGGGGGGGGGG
>JAWWEW010000165.1:23175088-23203562 GCA_035583185.1 Anabacerthia variegaticeps
GGAATACTTCCTTAGTTATAACCTGGTTACCAAGGAAGGCCTGAACCAAAACCAAGAAAACTAAACCACCACAACATTAAATGTCATGAAACAGGCATCTACCAGCTTCATTGAAGTATCTCATAGGCATTCCTCTTAAACGGAAAACACAGTCCATTATTGGGAATCTGGTTGTGATAAGCCTGTACCCTAAATACAGGGTAACAGAGAAAACTTGACAAAATAAGATGTAGTAAGCACATATTTGCTGGTAATACTCTTTATCTTTTGATTTGTTAGCAGTAGAAGATAGGAAGTTGTTTATTGGAATGATATCCAAGAAGTGCAATGAAAATGATATCCGAGTGATGTTCTCCCCCTTTGGGCAGATTGAAGAATGCAGGATATTACGGGGCCCAGATGGCCTGAGCAGAGGTAAGCAGGAACCTTTTTTGGCAGTTCGAGAATACTGCCTTTTGCAGCTTAATGTAGTGTTTCGGGTTTTGCTGTGATTCCCACCTACATCCCCTCCCTGCCCAGTAGGCACTTTCATTTCTCTATTCATCCTGGTAATTGTGGATATAGTGAAAGACTTGGTTACTTTTTGTTCTTTCTCCAGGTTGTGCATTTGTGACTTTTACAACAAGAGCCATGGCACAAACAGCAATCAAAGCAATGCACCAAGCACAAACCATGGAGGTAAAACAAGTCAGTGGGTGTCAGAAGCAGATGTAATTTGTCAGGCAGTCACTGTGGAGTTTAAGGGACCAGCGAGCATAGAGAAGGATAAGTGCAGTGTGTGTTTCTTCACAAATACTGCTCCTGGACATTTTTGTGTGTTCTGCTACTATTTTAAGAGTGAGATAGAAACTTCACCTGCAGAGAAAATAACAAAATAGAACTAAAAGCAAACAAGATTCTAAACCTTTAATGAAATGTACTATTTGAATATATATACATTTGTGTATGGCGGGGAGGGAAATGCTTTCAGTGACTGGGTCTTAATGCAGTATTTTTGTGACTGCTGGGGATAGCAGGTATGTAATTGTTTGAATTGCTATTTGCAGGGGTGCTCTTCTCCCATTGTGGTAAAATTTGCAGACACGCAGAAGGACAAAGAGCAGAAACGAATTGCTCAGCAACTCCAGCAACAAATGCAACAGATCAGTGCTGCCTCAATATGGGGAAACCTGGCTGGTCTCAACACACTTGGACCCCAGTATTTAGCAGTGAGTTTCTGATTTGGGGTTGTTTCATCTCTTCAGGAATTGCAGTGTCTGACTGTCTTGCAGTGTTTAATGTATTCATTTTTAGAAGGCTCCTGATAGAAAGGGGAGCCCATTTAGTGGATGAGAAGGCTGAAATTGTTATGTACTAGCATCTTGTCAGGATACATTTAAGGGAGGATTTCAACCCCAGTCACAGTAGCCCTAATTACTGAAACCTCAAGGTTTTTCTCCTGCGTTCTGTAGAATGACTTCATGCTTTTTCTTTATATGTTATAACCTTGAAATTTGCCCACATAAATGCCCCTTTCATGTCTATCTGATGAAATAGTTCTTGTAGTCTTTTATAATTTGTCCTTTTTCAGCCTTTATTTCTCTCATCCTCTTCCAAGGAAATCTGGAGCATTACTCATTACTGTCCAAACAGAAAAGGTGATCAGATTGAAAGCAGAGTAAAAAAAACCAAAAAAGAAACCCAAAGAAATTAACTAAAACCCTACAGAAAGTAGAGACAAAATACTCTCTTTAGCAGAAATGATGCAACAGACAGGTAGACTAGCTGTTTGTCACTGATTTTAGTTGATTTTTCTGGGTCCCTAAAGGATGGACTTTTCATAAACTGATGTGCTCTGACGTATGTGGGTTGCCAGAGTAGCTCTGAGAACTGTGTTCATGCAGTATGAGATCTGAAGAACAGAAAAAGAAAACTTCATCTCATTCGTGATATGGTGTATAGCTGAAATGGGGCAATTCTCTTATTCTTTAGTTTTGGTAGATTGGAATTTTTTTTATAATAACTAGTTAATGGAAAAGGGAGTTGAAAATCTCTGGCTTCTGAGCTGAAGCTTGAAATGTCTCTCATGTCTCTGTGCATAAGGAAAGTGGAAGAGGTTCTCTCTCATGTTTTGTTTTTTTTTTGTTGTTTTTTTGTTTTGTTTTGTTTTTTTTTTTTTTGTTTTGATATGGCATTGCTATTTGTCCCATGCTGGCAGTGTCAGCTGTAAAGACTGCCATGAGGTAGCATATCCTTAGGTGTGGCAATCCTGCCTTAGGTGCTTTGAGTAGGAGTTCTTTCTCACACTACTGATTCTGCTATTTTTGTCTTAGTGTATTAGCTATAATTTTCCTTCACCATTGGTGATGTTGAGTGAGGAAAGCATCGTGCTGTTGCTTTGGCTGCAATGTGATGCATGGGCTACATGGATTTTCACTGTGGCGGTGCTCTGGCTGTATTGCACAAGGGGAATTCTCTTTACGCTTTGCTACAATGTGGTGCATGGGCAGCAGGAATTCATTTGTGACGGCGCTCTGGCTGTGGTGTGATGCAATTTCTCCCAGAAGCAGAGCCAGCCCTCACTCTCACTCTTGTTTTGTTTTTTGGTGTAATGTCTAGCTTTATTTGCAGCTCCTTCAGCAGACAGCAGCTGCTTCATCTGGGAACCTGAACACATTGAGCAGCCTCCACCCAATGGGAGGTGAGTTTTTTCCACCAGAAGACAAATTCAGTGCTAAACAAAAGAGGACAGGGGTAGAGAAAGTAGCCAAAAAGCTTGTAGATACGTTAATATAATTTGACATAAATTGTCCTGAGTTTACCCGCACCCTTGGAATGAATGGAATCCTCTGCTACAAGTGTGGATGTTCCTTAATCTTAGTAAACTGTTGTCCCCAAGGTAAGTGGTGATATCTCTCTAACCTCTGGCATTTAAAATTATCTTCCCTCATGGATAACAAGAAGAGTGCTGTCTATATTTTTTTTCATCCAAACGTGTATATGTGAAGAACTGTGTTTTGAAGTAGGCACTAATGCACAGGTTTCAGTGATAACAGTTTCTTAGTTTTTTCCATTTTCAATGTATTTAAGAGCAAAGTATTTAAGTTGACAATACAGTTTTGTTAGGAATGTGAGCTAGTTCTTTATTCAGGTTCTTTCATTCATTCATTTGAATTGCAATAAATTCTGCCATTGCTTTTAGGGAAATACCAATTTAATAGGTATGAGCCAAATTCCTTGCTGTAGACTGCAAGCCAGAATATTCACTTAAGTATGGCAGTACTGGGGCTATAAGTCGATTGTCCCTTCTGTCTTCCCAGGGTTGGGAATAATAAAACACCTGTTAGTAAATCCATTTGCCACATTCTCTAAATTCTTTTACTGACATAAAAAAATGTAGAGTTTTGGAGTTAATACTGAACATTTCAAGCTTTTAAAATTGCCTTCTGGTGTTTTACAGTAGTTCCCAATATCACATGCCCTGTCTGTGCAGAGGTTGATCTCTGTCTTTGTACATCTGACTTATGTTGGTTGCTGTACCCACCAGTAACAATTACAAGCTTTTGCAGAGTGTTATGTTTTTAATTGTAAGAACTTTGATTTTATACTTGAAGTTGTTTCTAATGTCAGCTTCCTATATTGACTTTCCTGTTAGACCTCTTCAGAGCTCTTAGATCTAAGACACTTGCAAAAAGAATTTTTTTTTAAAAATCAGTTTCACCCGTATCCTGTGTGGTGGTGAGCTATAATGGATTTTGTTATGCATGTGATATTCTTTTTTTACCCCCTCTTGTGTCTGTTTAAAGGCAAGTTGTAATAAAGGAGAAAGTACAGCAATAAGGACTGGGGCAGAGGGAAGGGGCTAACTAGCTGATACTGCCTCTGAAGTTTCTAGGGTAATTCTGTCTTCACTATTAAAAAAAAAAACAAAAACAAAAAAACAAAACTTAAAATTGAGAAATCAGATATATAAATAGCATGTTGCATAGTGTTTTGAAAAAATTATCCCAAGTCTATGATTCCTTACAGGAAAAAGTTGTCGTTTCAAAGTCCTTTTGGTACCTCAGCTCCTTTCTTGAAATTCATAGGAAGAGAAATTAAGTAGGTAGTTATATTGGAAACTAGATCAGACTTTGCAGACAAAATTTAATCTCGACCCTGTTTGAAAGCAGATGGGAAAACAGTGTGATGACGAGAGGACAGGTGCAGTGTGCACATGACAAACTGCTTCACTAGGGTAGCAAGCTGCTCTGTTCTTCATTAGCTCCAGTACTTGCACTTTTAACCCTCTGTAGCACAGTAAAGGCAAAAAATAAAACTGTTTGATTTTAACTTCGTGCTTCTTTGTTACATTGGCACCTTGAATCTAAATAAAGGTAGAATCCCTTTGTCTTGGGAACTAAACTTTATTAGGGAAACAGACCCTGCCACAAAGAGAAAACAATTTAAAAAGAGTTAAAAAGCCAAATTACACTAAAGGTTGTAGAAGTATTTTAGAAAATAATTAGTTTATACTCCATTGTCACGTTTTTATGTCGTCTGTTTACATGCTTAAGTTACAAAATCGAGCTTTTAATAATTTGAGATGTGTACTTTGCCACCAAGTTCTTACTGTGTCCTAAAGATGAAATGCCACCTCTGCCTATGATGTTTTGATGTTGTTAAATGAATGGCAATTAATTTAATTTTGGTTTTAATTATGTTGGGAAGAAATATTAGGGAATACTTGGATTTGTTAAAATAAGCAAAGGTAGAGACAAAAAGTGGAAAATAAGGGAAAAGGGAAGAGAGGCAGAATTGGAAGAATGTAGCTAGCCTACCAAATGTTGACTGATATACAGAATTCAGGAGATCCATACATACATTGGTTGATCTTGTGATCAGGAATTACCACTTAACAATTATCTCACAATTGAGAGTTGTTCCTTGACTGCCAGGGGGACCAAACAAAACATGCTGATGCTCAGATGATGGTAGGTTAAAGGTGTGACTTTGTGGCCACTGTGGTGTGAGGCCTTCTTGAAAGAATTTTGCAGTTACTGCTGTTCCCATTCAAAGGGAGTGGGGGGACATGGGAGTGGAGGAGAATATTGGCCTGGTGTCTAGGCAAGTTCTCCAGCTTGCACATGAGCTGTCAGATCCTGACTTAACTCTCTTTAAAGCTGCTATGCATTTGTGACTGGAGAGAACACAGCTTGAAAAATGACTCTGGAGTCTACATCTGGGATAATGGCTACCTGGCCTTTACCAAATCACATCTATCCAGGCAAAGGAAACCTTTTTTAGTTATAGCAAGGAATCGCGATGTAGAAAAGATCAGTAACTAGCATTTAAGCCTTTTGCTTTTAAGCACGTTCCTGTTACTCTGTTGTGATGTGCTGAGTTTGCTGGATCTGTTACACTTGGTCGATGGTGAATATTACAGGAGAAACTCTGCATTCTTCAATGTGTTGCAGGACTGAATGCGATGCAATTACAGAACCTGGCTGCATTAGCAGCTGCGGCCAGTGCAGCTCAGAACACACCAAGTGGTACCGCTGCACTCACCTCCTCCAGCAGTCCCCTGAGTGTGCTCACCAGCTCAGGTAAGAGACTGCCTCTGCTGTAGTGCATTATGGCATGGGTTGCCATAGGAGTTTCAGGATAAATGTCATCTGTTTTGTCTAACCCTTTTTGTCACTTTCATGTCGATTCTTTAATACATAAACAGTTTTACTCATAGATTCACTGGCTTCTGTTTAGGGTAGATATCTTTGCCACCAGCAAAGGCTTTTTTAACTCCTGTGTTCCTTCCTCCAAATGGTCAGATTAATTTAGAGTAAAAAGAATTTTTGAGGTCATAATGAAGCGTAAAGGTAGGTGACCTCCTTCCCATCGTGTTATTACAATCTCATCACATACTTGGTTTATCTGTGGTTTTAGGCAGGCACTGTGGCAGATGTACTCTGTTCCTCTCAACATGGAAATAGAAAATGCCTTAAGCATGAAGTAATGCGTTCTGTGCACTAGAACAGTACAGTTTATATTCCACAAATGAAGAAAACGATACTATATCAACTTCCTCCTAGAAGTAGAATAATCAGGCACCTAGCATATTTATTGGAAAGCAGTTGCCTAGAACTTAGTGTATGAGTTGCACATAAAAATTAGTCAGTATCTTCCTCTTCTGTGGCTTTTTTGTGTTTTGTTTGGGTTTTTTAACTTGAGGTTATGTATGTTAACCAGAGGCACCAAAATGCTCAATAGTGGTCTTTTGCTGCCTTACTGTTAAATGTGCTCAAGGAGCAAAAAAAAAAAAAAAAAAAAAAAAAAATAAATAAATAAATAAATAAATAAATTCAGTTATGCTTACAGCAGACATGCTCAGTTTTTACCACAAATGAGGATCAGTATTCTACTCAGTTATTTTTTCCTATCCTATTTTGAGTTATTACTAAATCCTGACATGGAAAGGAAAACCCTATATTTCCAGGGTGTCAGTTTTCCAGCATCTGTGTCATCCAGCCTACAGAGTTGACATCCTCACCTATGATTGTGAGAGATCAAAGGGAGTTGGAGTGGGTTTTAAATTTCCACAGGTACCATTTTGAATTGTGTAGGACCAAGGAGCTGGACCAAAAGATTAAGAGATTACAAGGAAAAGCTGTTTAGAAAACTTTGTCCCATGATTGGGAGTTAAATTATGGGCTTGCACAGTTTTCTACTTAGAGAAATCCCTATGAAAGAATTTGGTTCAGAGTATTCTGTTCCTGGACATTTTTTACGTAAAAACTTTGTGGTCTGCATACTTAAAAGATAAAGATTTTAAAATTCATCTTGACTCCCAGCAATGTATTTTATTCTATAATTAAAAACGAACCAAACAAAACCAAACAAAAAATAGCGAAGAGTTGGGACCACAGAAGAGCTGCTTTTATAACCCAGTAATACTTCTTCATCATAAAGGAAGCAAGAAGGTGAATATATCTGACAATTTCTGTATTTACTCATGTGGTAACAGAGCTGAAGTTGTCAGGTTACAATTTGCTGTGAGTGGTGTTTAGAACTAAGATTTCCTCATTGACTATCTTGTCTAATGACTGGAGCAAGTTTGGTCTTTGTTTTGTTGAGGTAGAGAAAGGTTGTGAAGTTCAAATGTCATCTATGCTAGAAGAGGCAGAGACAGCATCTTCTCAGAAATGTGCAGCGAAAGGACAAGGGCAATGGATACAAACTGCAACAGAGAAAATTCTGACTAGATAGAAGAAGAAAATTAATTGTGAGAGTGATGAAGCTCAGGAACCAGAGGTTCCAGTGGGGCTGTGGAATCTCCATCATTTCAGAGACTGAGAGTGCAGTTGGAAAGGACTCTGAACAGGGTGACCAAACTCAGAGGTTAGACCAGCTCTGAGCAGACTGTTATACTGGATGATCCACAGGGGTCCCTTTCAAGTGAAGTTATGCTACTATTGTATGATTCTTTGGAATTGGTTTTCCGTCTGTGAGTTTTGGCTGTTCCACAGAACTCTGCAAGTTCGTTTTCCCTTGATGAGAAACATATTTCAGGGCTCCGTTCCATTTTTGATCATGCTGGTGGACGGGCTAGGGAGTGGGGAGCAGCCCATTTTGAAGTACTTTCTGTGCTGAATCCAAATAACTTTCTGGTCTGTGTCATATGAATAAATGATTGTGTGTCAACAGTTAAGTTATCATGATGAGACATTTGAATTAATGTTCTGTACACATGTATCATTTCACTCTTCACAGTCTTGTAACATGAATCAGGCAGCGTATTGCTCTTTAAACTTAATTTCAAGTATAATTTTAAAGAGAAGAGATGAGCTTTGTTCAAAAGAAAAAGTATTGGAGGATATGCAGTCTATAAGTAATCTCTGACATCAAACTCTAAAACTGTTTCATTGCTTTTCATTAGAGATATGAATATGCTTCCCCTTTTAAAACTATACTTGAGGTGAGGGGAAGCCTCAATATGTACAGACACATTCAATCTCATTATATTTTCTGTAATTATAAAGATTTTCTTAACTCTTTGGTCTGAACTAGTTATCTCTTACAAAAGCAAACTTGAAATTCTCTTATGATTCATGTTTGTATGTGCATTCACTCTATGTATTTAAAGAGAAGGCTGTTGGAATCCACACAGAAAGCATCTCTCCCTCCTGAACAACACTCAGACCTTGAAAAAACTCAGTATATAGCAGTTCAGTACCATGTATTCGTAAATGCCTGCCTTGTCTGTGGGACATATGGCAACATCTACTGTGATAACCTCTTAAACTCAACTACAGATGAGATGACTGCCTCCTTGACTTCTCTCCATCCAAATGTTCACCTGATGCTTTTCGGGGCATCTCTTTTCAAATTGCATAATTGGTGGAAAAATTCAGACAGTCCTTATCCATAGTTACCGTTTTGATTTTCTTTCATCTGCACTGATACCGTTTGTGCCTGGGGAACTTGGCAGTCCACGCAGTGCAGCCTGTGCACTATGGATAGGCTAAATGTCTCAGTGTTGTTAAGTATTGTTGTTGTCCTGTCTTTCTACCCATTTCAGACAACTTTGTTTAGATAGTTCCAAGCAGTATTGCATATTTTGATGTAGAATAGAATGAAGCAAAACCTTCAGCCTTGTTAAAGATCAGCTGGTCTTTGGAACTGAACAGTCCACTGCTGTATCCACGTATAGGTAATCAGTGTTGCAGAGATCATGGCCTTAGATAAACTCAAACTGCTAGCTTGCAAAAGGAACAATCCAGAAAATATTATAGAAGTATCTCAGGATTGGAATGTCTTGTCTGTCATCTTTCTGACTCTGACACCAATATGAATTGTCTGCTCCAGAGCAAAACAGAATGATTGCAAATGCTGAGGTTTGTTTCCATTTCTCCTACTTCTAAAGGCAGCCATCAAAGGTCCAGCAAAGCCTAGATGATTTTACTGGCCTTAGTGTGTCTCCAGCAAAATTGTTTTCAGAGATATCATAGTATTTCTGTTTTAACCTGAACTAACTGAGAAAGTTCAGTCAGATTGATTGCCTGAATTTAAGTTCTCTTCAGCTCATAGCTTGGGTGCTAGATGACTGAATTAGGACAGACTTACTGTCCCCTCAGTTTTCCTGCCTTCACAAGCTGTTAGTTGATGTCCAGGTTTCACTGTCTTTCCTAGCTGTTCTTCATTACATTTTCAAATTTTCTGAAAACCCTTTCAAGTACTTTGAGCTAGTTTTCTTAGTTAGCCTTTGACTAGGTAGAATTCAGTAGAGAGATTTAAGAAAACATAACCTCAGTAGCAAGAAAAAAAATCCCCAACCACCAACCAAAAACTGCACAGAAACAATTTTAAGAATTAGGGATGAAGTAAGAAACATATATAAAGCAATATTGGCTTTCCATGCCCATTGCTGTGTGCTGTTTTCTGATTTAAAATACAGCACAAAAACCCCAGAAGAACAGAAATGATGGCTAGAACTGTGGAATTCCTTCCCTATTAGGAGCAACAACCTGAAAAACGGAAGACTGACATGGGAGAAGGATATGATTAAAGCCTGCAAATACATTAGTGTTGTAAGGAAGGTGAATAGGGAAAGAACAGTCAATAGATATTTCAAGAAAAGAATTGCCAGATATCAGACCAGGTTGTAAGCTGACATTTCAAAAGTTAAAAAAGATATTTCTTTGCATAGTCCACTATTAAATTGCAGTAGTCATGCCTTAGAACATAGTAGAGTCCAACAATTCGGTGTTTAAAAGGCACTGAAAGAGATGAATGAAAATTGTGACTTTTTTACAAAGACATTACCTTTGGCTGAAAAAACCCTAGATTCACAAATGGCTGCTTTGGTCTATAGACTATACATAAAAATCATTCCTTTGTAATTGCCCTGTATTTCTGCTCTACTGTTATTTTTCTGCCTTTAGTCATCATCACAAAAGGGGTGCTGACTTCATATAACAATTCCTGTATATACAGAGTAAAGATAAATATAAACCAAAGTCTTAAATTTTCATTGTATTTTCAGTACTAATGAATGCATTTCTTGTTTTGCCTGAAGAAATGTCGGATCAAGGCAGCTAAACTAAACTGCATGTCCAGCTTTTTATAGTGGTTTAACTGAATTTATTTAAAATTACAACCTTTTAAAGTAGAGAAGGCATTCATTCTCCCTTTTACTTTGCTCTCTAATAGTTTTTCCTTAACTGCTGCTATTTTATTGGGGATGGGTTTGGGACTTTTTTAAATGGTGTTCTCATCTGTCAAATGGGATTTGTTTTTTTTTACATAAAGTGTACTGTGTTGCCTTCATCTATTCCTTACTAGCCTTTTCAGCAGAAATAATAAAGAGGTTGAATTATCAGGACCAAAAAGTATTGCTTGAAGTTTAATTATTTTCTTTTAATAGCAGGTTCCTCACCTAGCTCCAGTAGCAGCTCCTCTGTTAATCCAATGGCTTCTCTTGGAGCATTGCAGACGCTGGCAGGGGCTACAGCAGGCCTCAATGTTAGCTCTTTAGCAGGTAAGTTACATGTTATGGTGGCTTGGGGGAATAGCGGATTATCATTCCTCAGCCTGTGCTAGTTCTGGGGCGTTATTTTTTCTGCTCCCTGCTTTTTGTAATAATACAGAGTATTTGAAAGGTTATCGACCTGGCTCAGTGGAAGCACTCAGTCATCTTTTATTTCCTCTTTCTTACACAGGAATGGCAGCCTTAAATGGAGGACTTGGCAGTGGCGGTCTTTCAAATGGGACAGGTAGCACAATGGAAGCTCTCACACAGGCTTATTCTGGAATCCAGCAATATGCTGCTGCTGCACTGCCCACACTCTATAACCAGAGTCTCTTAACACAGCAGAGTATTGGTGCAGCGGGAAGTCAAAAAGAAGGTAGGCAGAAAGTGGTACAAACAACTTCAGAGGGATTTTCAGAAAGGCAAGCATAGCCCTTATCTGCAGATCTTTCATTTGAAGGCATTTTTTAGAATCCTGGAGTTACTGAAGGTAAAGAAGGAAAATGTGTGAGATCTTTCTGTGAAGAGCTTCCCAAAGTAGTTTTTATACAAGAGGTTTCTCACAGGATTTGCCTAGTTTTAAACACTTTGTAATCATACTCCTCCATTTTCTTGGAGGGAAGGAGAGTGTAAGTCTGCAGCCTGATACATCCTGCTGTCAGAGAATGAGATGTGGTTTTGTTAAGGTTGTTTTCTTGGTCCTTCACCTCTTCCCACAGATACTTATGCCAGTCTCTTCACTCTTCAGATTCAGGTTTAATTTAATATGCAGTGTAAAGTAATGAAGACTGTAGAAGTAAGTTTTCAACAGAATATGTAGGATGTTTAGAAAAGCATCTGTCATTACAAGCAATGCAGCTACCTGATCTTGTATTGAGATTCGCTTAGTTGCTTTTGGGACCACAAGCTTTGCATAGCCATTTGTGGCTTAGTCAATATCTGGGGTTCAAACTTACTGTTCAGCTTTCATTACAGCAAAGATCTGTGAACCACTTTCGGCACAACATGTAAATTACAAGCAAAAATTGTGAGAAAGAGCTAGAATTACTTGAATGATCAATCCCTACCTACAGTCATGCTAATTTATTCTGCAATCAAGTGTTCTGCAGAAGCATAAACAGCAGTTTCATTGTTTTATCTAAAAAATTTGTCTCGAGTGGCTCTTTCGCAGTTTTTTGTGCAGTGGGTGTATGTTATCCATGCTCTTTCTGAATTTATATTCCCACTTGTTTGAAGGTCCAGAGGGAGCCAATCTGTTCATCTACCATCTTCCCCAGGAGTTTGGAGATCAGGATCTGCTGCAGATGTTCATGCCATTTGGAAATGTCGTCTCTGCCAAGGTTTTCATTGACAAGCAGACTAATCTAAGCAAGTGTTTTGGTACGTTGAGTCTACACCTTCTTCACAAGGGGAAGTGGAGGAGCAGGCATTCATCTATTCTTTCTGATAACTCAGGACTCACGGGAACAGCATGAAGCTGTGTCGTGGAGGTTTAGGTTGGATAGTAGGAAAAGGTTCTTCACTAAGAGAGTGGTTAAGCACTGGAACAGGCTCTCCAGGGAAGTGGTCACAGCTCCAAGCCTGACAGTTCAGAAGGTGTTTGAACAACTCCCTGAGACACGTGATGTGATTCTTGGAGCTGTCCTATGCAGGGACTTCAGTGATCCTTGTGGATCCTTTCCAATTCGGGATATTTTATCATTCTATAAATCATTATCTGTAGAAGGATAGCATCTTTTTAGCAATCTCTTTTTCAGTATATAGTCTAGCTTTTAAGTCAAGTAGGGAATCTTTCTCTGCCTTCCTAAAAAAAGAGAAACAGAATGCTTCCAGCAATAAACTATTTTCCTGATTTTCATTGTGACTTTTTGATTTTCCCAATTTCATAGAATTATGTCTCTTTATACTGTTCTGGCCCTAGATAATTCACCCTGAATTTAGCTCAGTGGGTTAGAGCATGGTGCTAGTAACACCAAGGTCATGGCTTCAAACCTCCTGTGGGCCATTCACTTAAGAGTTGTACCCGATGCTTTTTGTGGATCCCTTTCAACTCAGAATATTCTGTGATTATGATTTGTGTTTGCAAACTGTGATCATTGTATAGTTCCTCGTCTTCCCTTTTTCTGTCTTTTCAACAATTGTTCATATTGCTGTATATACTGCTTAGTTCATTATAATTATGTATAAAGATATTGATAGAAATAATTCATAATTATTGTGTCTATCACTTGCATTTTTGTAGTGCTGTAAGCTCTTGTCACTGTTTTGATAGATGGAGATTCCTTGTGATGGAATGGGAGAAGTGAGCCTTTCTCTGTGGTTTTGATAGCTTTGTGTCTTTTGGGTCAAAAGATGTGGACAGTCTGATGCTTTGTGAGAGCACAAAAGTATGCTGTACATTCAGCTGTAACACCTGGATATTATGGACAGGTAGCCATTGACTGGAATGGGAGTTATTTCCCCTCCAGCCACTGACTGCAGTAATTTAAAATAGGCTGCTTCAAAACCTTAGAGGATGTTCTTTTCCAGGAATGATATGCAACTTCTCATCCAAGAGAAACCTAAACATAATAGTGGTACAAGTGCTACACTCCCTTGACATCTCTTTCACTCCAAACAAACCCATTCCTGTAATATCAGTCTTATGTCTTTAGTGAGCTCTTGCGTATAGATTAGCATTTTCCAGTTTTCGTTTTCTTCCAGGTATGGGTTCTTGTAAAACAAACAGCAGTACTCATTTTTGTTGATGGATTAGAAAATGTTGTTTTAATTTCCTGGGCTTTGTGTATCTTTTGGCCAAAGTGCCAGATGTCAGAAAGCAATGCTTTGTTTGAGAACCCTTAGTAAGAAGTTATTATGAAGAGTGTAAAACAGTTCTGAGCTTCTGAAATCAGCATTTCACGCAAGCCTCTCTGACCGTGTGAGTGCCTGCATTTGCAATTGTGAGCGTCTGTTCTAGGCAGCTTTGTCATGGTGTAATAACGTGTTTTCCTTTCTTCAGGTTTTGTAAGTTACGACAATCCTGTCTCTGCACAGGCTGCCATTCAGTCAATGAACGGCTTTCAGATTGGCATGAAGCGTCTGAAAGTACAGCTCAAGCGCTCTAAGAATGACAGCAAGCCATACTGAGCACCCTCCCCTCCCGGACTGGAGTGAGAAGGATCTTCTGGTAAGTTGGAGAGGAGCGCACTTAAGTGATTCGAAGCCCTAAGGCTGTGTTTTTACAGTCCTGGAAGCTGATCCATGCCTTCTATCTGGCACATCTTCCCTTGAAGACTCTGCTGCAGCCTCTGCTGAGAATCCCGCTTCGGATGGAGGACAAGTTTGTGCTTTTGTTTCCAGTGTTTTACTTTGGAGTTTAGGTGCCATATCGCTGAGGTTTTTTGTTTAGGGTTTTTTTTTTCCTCCCTTATTTGAAGTTTGCTGTGTTTGTAACCAGTGTGTGTTGAGAAGGACCAATGCCAGCTCCTTGGGGGTGGGGAGAGAAGGTTAAAGGGAGCAGCAGAAACTGACACCACATCACACTGCCTTGGGTAGAAAGGAGAAGGGAAATCAGAAATAACATAGAACAGCTGATGAAAACAAAGATAGGGAAGGAGAACAGTCCTGAATGAAGAACTGACTCCATATAGCCTTTGTCATGCCCCATCCACTCGTGGAAATTTCCTTAACTGTATGCCATGGTGGGGATTTAGTAAATCATCTCTAAAGCAGGAGACAGGCTAAAAGGGTGAACACATTAACAAGCCAGAGGAAAACTGCAGTGATTTTTTTTTTTCCTGCATATAAAGTAGTGTTTATATAGCACTATGAATGTACACAGCACTTTATAAAATTGTTAGATAATGTCTCTGCCCAGAAAATTTCACTGTCCATTTACAGTGGAATATTAATGAGATGCAGTGAATTTTTCTCTATATAAGAAAACTTATCCTATGTACTTTATCTAGGTTTTGTGGAAAGGTAGAAACAGCTTATTGTGGATGAATACATCTGGAGCTGGAAACAAACTTTTGATCCCTGTTAACCTGCAGAATTTTTTGACAATTTTTCTTCTTAACAGTTGACCACATTCCCCATTTCTGTGGAATAGTGTCCTTTTTTGCAGAGATACCGTAATGTAAGTGCTGATTGTGTATTGAAATGATAACTTCCTGTTTTGTTGGGATTTTTTTGTTTTTGTTGTTTTGTTGGTTTGGGATTTTTTTTAACAAACAAAACAATTTGTGCAGTGACTTGGTCTAGTAATTAGGTGTTTCTTTATACTGCAGTTTTCCTTTAAGGTGGTGTGTACCAGTGCAGAACAGGCTAATCCAGGAGCTGTGGAACCAGAGTATTGAGCCATTCAGTCTTATTCTGCCTTTTGGTACTAGCCATTATCTTCTGTATTGAAGGAAAATTGAACACACTTAAGTGAACACACATTTTTTCTGCATACTAGTGAAATTGCCAATGCGTTGCTAAGGGCCTTTGTTATTCACTGGTTTTAGGAGGCTCAAAGGACTTTTGACACTCTGGCCTGACCTGTTTTAAGAAATCGGTGTAGAGTTCCATTTTATAACACCAAAATCCACCTCTGTCACAAGAGAAAGCTTACAATTTCTGTGTGTCTTCAATGGAGGTTTTACCTCTTATTTTCTCCTTTTCCTTGTTTTCTTTCTACTCCGGGGTTGTGAGGCTCTTTCCAAGGGCACCAGCTAACACTGCAGTCTGGGAGCCAGCTGCTAGATGATGAATGTGTGGGTCAGAGGTGGGGTCAGGACTTTGTGTTCTGCTCCACCAGGAGGAGGAGCACTAAACCCATCAAACTTGAGATCTCAGTCAGAATCCGGACTTGTGTGCTGTGATCTGTTGGGAATGTTAGACATTTCCAGGAACTGGGCCCTCTGGGATCTCAAACCTCAGAAATACAAGGACTGACTTGTAACATCCAAGGGGAGCCCTTTCCAATTCCTAGACTGAAAATCAAACAGTTGACGTCAGTCTGTCTGTATTGATAAATCTGTTAGTATTATTCAAATAATTTTGTGGTGGCAAAGTTTCAAAGGCCAGATTGCCAAATTTCCCAGTTATGCTGGCATGTGGTACCCTTCTATGTTAATTATTTGAAACTCTCTAGAAACATAAACATACACTGAAGTGAACCATGTACACTTGAATTCTGCACCATGGGAAAGATGTGTCCTGGTTTTCTGAGAAAAGAGTGTTGGAGTGTGAAGGCCTCCAGGGTGATAATGGGATTTTTTTATATATATATAAATAATATACTTTTCAAAAAAAGGAAAAAAAAAAAAAAAACAGGAAAAAAAAACATAGTTGGGAGCAACTGCTCCAAGTGCAACCTGCTGTAACCAAGAATGTTGTTTCTATTTTTATAGAAGTTTTATACCGCTCCAGGGTGGAGAATATTTATTACCTAAATTATTTCACTGGAAAAAAAGGCCAGGGTTTTGTAGAATCCTGAATGTGATTGTTTTACACACATAATGATGTGCATGATTGAAACTACTGATTTTCAGTGGCCTGTTTGCAGCCCAACAACTGCTAAATGAGGAAGATGAATGCTGTGAACCAGTGGAGGAGAGCACTGTGCTCTGGGGTCTCTACAGTCACTCTTACCTTCTTTGCATCCTACCCCACTGTACTATCCAAGACCTTTGTCCTGTTTTTCTTTTAACCTGATGCTCTAGCCTGTTTACTAGTCATTTCAGTTGCCCAAAGTAGATATTTTAGCTTCTTCATCCTATAGTGTGTCTTCAATACCGTAACTGACAGATCAAGCTTGACATTGTTGCAAATAGGTGTGACTTCTATTGAATTTAGGAGATTCACCAGATTACAGTGTGGCTTAGTTTGATCAGTGACTCCTCCCAGACATAATCACCTTAAGTCACCTAACTTGGGCTAGCTCTTGTGCCTTACTGGCATAACTATAAGTATTGCCAAAAAGAAAATGAAAATAAATCTATGCAGGTTAAATTTTAAAAGATGTGATCCTCAGATGGTTTGAATCAATGCAGTTCAGCTCTCTCCTCAGTAGAGCTGCATCAGTTTTCACCAGCTGAAGATGTTGCCCTTTTTTATGTATTTGTTTCAGATTTCCCTTTCTTGGTGTATCAATGTGTATGTTGCCAAAGTTAATAAATGTATCAAGTTTGTGACTTGGGCAGATTTTTTTTCTCATAACAGAACTGATCTGATAAAGTCAACATTTCTGTGTGTGTTTGGTGGCTGCCGCTGATTGTGGGGATTTAGGCTGCTCTTGCCTTTCAGTCTTAAGCCAGTTTTCTTCCTCACTCATTGGCAGGAAAGTCTGGTATTTTGGATACTTGGGGCTTACAAATTTTATTATTAATTCATATCATGCTCTCATTCAAATGCAAATCAAATCAGTGTCAAATACCTTTTTTCTTGGATAGCAAGATAAAAATTGATTGAGTTAAATAAACTGCAGAAGGTTGGCTGACGTAGCCGCATAGACAAAATATGCTGTATGCTCAAAACCAAAGAACCTGAATTTTCTACAACAAAAACTAAACAGACTTGTGATGAAATAGAATTATTATGTGTACCACCATGAAGTACTTAACATATTTTTAGTTACAAGTTGGGAATGGTCTACTTCATAGATTTATTTTTTTCTCAGGAGATATTTGATGTTACTGCTATAATAAGGTGGAAGTATTATAAACTTAGTTTGATACTATTTAGTGTCAGCATTACAGTAATTGAAATCATAGTATTTTCAGTCCCCTAGATAATCAACAGTTCGAAAGAGGATAGCTCTTTGTAGTTTAGTTTTTTCTTCCAGTAATACAAACCTTGCATTATTAAAAAATATGAGTCAATAATGGGAAATATCTATTTATGTTTTGTGGTTCAGGTAGTTTCCTAGCTGTGGACATTGTTATCTGGGAAATAGGCACCTCAGAAAAATTTTCAGGGGCAAATACATCTATCTAAGAAAAAGCTTTTCACCTGAATACTGAAAGTTACATAGCATGACAGTTCTGTCATGCAAGATGAATCTTAAGTGAACTGTTTCTTGTTAATAATTGTGAGATAAGAATAGCCAAGCAGAATGAAGCTGTTTCTATTTCATTGGGAAATATCTAAAAACAACTCGTATCAAGCATATTGCAAATGAAGAGTGCAACTGTGAGCATGTAAAATGCTTTGAAAGCTTCTTGTTGCAGACATTTAGACCTAAGGATATTTTATATCCCTGAGCATACCTACCACAAAATATAAAACACAGAAGGCAGAATTATCACTGTTGTGGAAATTAAACAAGGACAAACTGGAATAACTTTCTCAAAGTCATTAAGTTCTTGTCCAGCACCTCGTGGTTCTGTTCCTGTAGGCCAGTCTTTCCATAGGACTTAGAAACTTACTCTTTCCCCTCAACATCGCTGAGTCAAATATTTGAAAAGTCTCTATCAAGAAAAAAACCCAACACCACAGACAAATCACACAGAGGATGTTGATGGTACATGCATAGAAGTCACTTGATTTCATGCTTCTTGTTTCTCGTGCCTCAGTTATGATGAATTTGCCTTTCTGGTTTAGAAGTGAAACCTTACACCTATCTGGAAACTATCTAGAGTATTTCTAGAAATAGAGAAATAACTGCAAGAGTTGCATTGTACTCTGTTTGCTGGAGTTGGTTTAAACTCTATACTTAGTCCTTTCCCTTTATTGGAAAGCATGAAGAGCAAATTAATCTCAGCAGCTCTAATAAGAGGAGTGTTGCCGGTGTAGTGGACAATGTGCTTCTTGTTGCTTTGGAGCTAGAATACAACATTTATTATTTATTTATTATATGCTATAAATGCTGTAAGATAATATGCAAATCTCACCTTGTTCAAGTCTCTAACCAGCAGCTTTGAGATGTGCTGAAGACTAAGGCCACAAACAGGAGCTAAAGGGGATTTTGGGGGGATGGGGAGGCAGAAAAAGAAAACAAATCACTTCCTCTCTCTTCTACCTCCCACTCTCAACCCAAAATGTTCCTTGTCACTTGCAATTCTCAAGCTGAGGGGAGGGAACAGAGGTATTTATATCCCTTAATATAAGAATTATTTTTTTATAAACTCTTCACGAAAACTTCAGGAAACACATCTTTTCTGCTCATCAAACTGGCAACAGTGACTGTAGAGCTTCTCAGAGCCCAGAATCCCCTCCTCATGAAGTCAGGGAGCTGGGGGCTGTTATATAAAGAGTTGGGAACAGAAAATCCCTGTGAAGGTCTAATGGTATGAAAGGTGTGCGGCTGGGACAAGTCTTAACTTGCAGCCAAGTCTTAAGGAAGTCTTCTCTGATGTGTGGTCTTTTTGTCTTGTATAATTTTTTTAAATTTTTTTTTCCCTTTTCCAAATCACCCACCCCCAGTTTCATGGGCTCCTAGGGAATGAGAAGGGACTGTAGCTGAAGGAAAGAACATGGATTTGCTGGGCTACTACTGCCTAAGAACTTCCCATGCTAGAGTGCAAGTCTCAACCGTCAAACCACCTGTGAATCCCTTGTGTCCTCTGTCTTGTCTCTCATGGTCTTAGTCTCTGTGGGCAAATGTTAGCCCTGGAGTCATTTATTTGTTTTAATCGGTCTCCTGGGGAGGGAGCTTGCTCTGCTCTTCTCCTAAACAGAGGTAGTGGAGACACTGGGCATGGGGTAAGGTGAATGCATGCTAATCAATGTGTCACTAGGCTGTGGAATGCTCCACACACTGGGTGTCGAGAGGGAAATCCAGGCCTCTGCTTCCATTTGGTTTCTGGCAGTTTGATGTTTACTTGGTGTCCTTCACGTACTTTGACTTTTACTTGTCCATCGTTGGCATGTGCTGCCCTTCCCTGTCAACTCCCTTCCCCAGGAGATCTCATTGTACAGTGCCCATTCTTGTTCTCTCTCTCTGTGTTTGGATGTACTGCTCTGTGTAACTCAGTGGGTCTCCCTCTTTCTGGTTTGTTTTTTTTTCTAGATTCCTGCCGTTTGTTCATCGTTGTGCCTAAAGCATGTCGATGTGGCGTTCAAGTACATCGTCCAAATCCTTGTCTCTTCAGCTTCTCTGATGCTTGAACTCTCACCTTTGACCTTGTGTTGACCTTTGATGCTGATGTGTATTTTTATTACGTTTGTTTCTTTCTTTTGTTTTTTTTTTTTTTGTTTTTTTTTTTTTTTTGTGGCAAATTGGTTTTTGTAGAAAGACTGCTGAAGGGGAATATTTAAACTGCATTTGAATATAAAAGAATTTCTATTTTTCTAGATCTTCGTAAGATAACCACTTGATTTTGTGAATCTGATTCTTTGTAATTGTCTTCAGAGCAGCCTTGCTAGCATACCTTGTGGAGTATTTGTATTTCTGTGAACATACAGCCAATCACTTTCTAGGCTTAGTTTTTCCTGTGTGCTTAGTTTTAAAAACACAGTTCAAAGAAAAAGTCAGTTATATGGTGTGACTTAATCTTTCAGGAGACTTCCTAGTCACATTTTGCTGATTTGGTTTCTGTGCTTGAGGAGACAGCATGTGTTTTTATGAGTTCAAACTTGTGACTTGAAGTGGCATCAACAGAAAACACTTGAACTACATTTTCCTCTGATTGTAGCTACATTTTTGCCCTGGCATTCACTGATTCTTTTTTTTAATTTTTTTTTTTAATTATTATTGTTTTTTTCCCCACTTCCCTATGTGATTATCAGTCTGCAGTGAAAATTTGATCAAACTTGATGTTGTATTTTGTTAAGCTCCAGCATGCTTGGTTTTTTGTAACTACAATCTCCTCAGCAAAATGTGATGTTTTTGTTTTAATCTTTCAAACTAAGATAGTGTCCAGAATTGTTTTGCATGTTTCCTGCTGTTTTCTTCACACCTTCGTATATATCACCTTCACCTCTCTGTTTTCTATAGTTTGTGCAAAAACTGAGCAATTTAATGGGTTTCAAAGGTATCCTTTAAATTGGTGGTTTTGGTATGACACGTATCTGATCAGAAGCTGCCTTGAGGGCACCTACCTGTGCACTTAGACTGTCTGCCTGACAGAGCACCTGGACCCTGTGCTATCTCCAGTGCTGTCAGAGGCTCTGAGGGTGCTTGGTTGCCCTGTTTCATGTACTGGTAGTTTTGGAGTAAGGGGGTAGCTGGGAGCAGGAAGGTGGGGGAACTTCACAGTATTTCTGTTTCTCAAGCTATCTGAAGCTGAGGCTCCTTTGAAACATTATGAGCATTTTGTATAAGTCAGGGCACATTTCTTTGAAGTCCATCCCCAGTTTAATACCATCAGTCAGAGATTGATGGCAGGATTCTGGAAGAATCTAGGTTAGCTTGTGAAACAAGTGTTTTAAATATCCCAGAGAAAGCATTTGTAAACCTGATCCTACAACTGCTGGCTCTTTTCCCAAGTGACAAGCACAATACAACAGCCTCTGAAGCTGTTACCTGAACAGGGTACCATCCCCAGCTCTCTTCTCAAGGGCCTTAGCTGGGGAATCTCTGCGGAGATTTTTTAATTTTTGTTTAGTTTTTAATTGGGTAATGAGCTGAGCAGTTTTGCTGGCCTGCAGCATGAACTAGAAGAGGTTACTGCTCTCTGGGTAGCAGGCTTCCCCCTGCCCTACATACCATCTGCACAGGTAGAAACTGGGAAGTAGCTTCTAGATGAAGGTACCTGAGGAGTGTGCGCTGTGATGAAGTTTCAGTCAGCAGCAGCAGCAAGCTAGTGTAGGTATCTTAACAGTAGAAATAATGTGAAATGAAATCCCAGGAGAAGGGTTTTTGCTGAGAAAACAAACAGATTGATTGGATAAAACTCTTAATTTTGTCCAGTGTTGAAGATAATGCAAAGACGCAAAGATTTTTTTCTATCCTACTCCTGAGTTGGCTGAGGATATTGTATTCTCAATAGGTATTGACCAGACTTGTGCAGACAGTCCTTAATCTGCTTATGAAACAGAACATGTTCGGATATGGTACATATACCTGGGAGTGAAACATGAGGCTGGGTGAAAAAAGGGTAGAGACTCATTTATTTGGGAAGTAGGGTTGTGGGCTGGCTGCTGTTAGTCCCACAGTCTGAATGCACAGGGCTGTGTGCCAGGGGGCACTGGTACCCTGCAGTGTATGGAGTAACTATCAATACATTTCTGTACATGTGCATTTGGTTCCATAAGGAACTTTGGGCAAACCTGTGGAAAAATATCTGAAGAAAACCAAAATGCCAAATGTTGGGTGTTTCTTTCCTTTCTTCTTTCCTTTTCTTCCTTTGGTTGTTTTAATTGTTCTGTGGTGGTTTTAATGGATTTGAGACAGTGGAGCAGCAGCTGCCTTTCTGATTTTTGGCTGCTTTTTGTGAATAATTTAAAAAGAAAATTTACATTTTGGAGACAAACCTGTGGGCTTTTTTATTGGTACAAACATTGTATTTAACACTAGGGGTTTTGTACAGTTTTTTGCCTTTTCTACTAGAAAACAATGTAAAGTGATTCACAATGTGACGAGAAAACAAATTGCCACTATGACCAAATGTAGAGTCTGTTCTGCAGTAATGGGATTTAATCAACTCAAAGTCGTGGTTCAGTCATAGAAATGCTTTTCTTTACCTTGTTTGAGCTGTTCCTTTTTTTCTTGTTTTGATTTGCAAAACAAAATGTCTTTTTGTGTGAAATTGTGTTGTACTCTGTAGAGAATTACGGATTTTACTTTAATGGTTTAAGAAGCAGAGGAGCGCATGTTGCTTTTCTGATCTGATCACAGAGTTTGTGTAGTGGATTTAAAAATGGAAAGATTTGTTACAAGTTTGGAACAAGCGAGTATGTGTTAAAGGAATTTTCTTCCTTTTGTGTGTGTGTGGTTTTTTTTCTCCTTTTTGTCCCAAAGGGCAACTTAAAGCTGTTTTAATTGCACAGACACACCAACAACAAGTCATTTTGTATATGCCAAGTGTGGTACCTTCCTTTGTTTATTTGCTATTAAACTGTTTGAGAAGAGTCCTTGTGTGTTGTATTTGTCTTAATCTTGAGGTTCTTTTGGGGTCCAAGTGTGGGAAGATGAGGAGAGAACTATTTTCTGGTTTCTTACCTGTGAGCCGCAAAAATTTTCATGGCTCAATACCACTTGTTCTGGATTTTAATTTCCATGTAGATGAGCTACTTTAAGTAGAAATGGAAAAGATTTTTTGGTTGATACACCTCCACTTTGTATCATTTGATAAAGGGGACAGTCAAGTCCCCTTTAGATATTAGATGTGGAAAAGCTGAGAATCTTGGATAATGCAAATACATGCTACACTGGCGAGTGAGGTGTAGGCATATCCAGCCTCACAGAATTGGTGCCATGTGGCCACTTGCCTGTCCATGCACTGTGCTTCATGGTGTTTCAGGGGCTAAATACCTTCAGCTTTACACCAGACTTCAGCTATACAGGAACAGCACGTGTGTGTGGTGGTGTGTGGGATTAGGCAGCAGCTGATACTACTCTCATGAGCTCCACACCCTCCACTGCCTCCTTACCCCTTCCAGGAACACAGCCAAGTTTGCTGAGTCTGTCCTGGTTTTCAGCATGAAAGTATCTGCAGCCCCCAGTGCTCCTGGTCCTGGAAATGCTACACAGGGAAACCCCAAATGGATTTGGATTATTTACTAGTGATAAAAAAAGCTACCTGCTTTGTGGTTAGAACTATGATATCTTTACAACTGATTTTATTTCAAATTAATAAAAAATATTTGGCATAGGCAAAGCATAATTTATTTAGAAACTTGACACAAGTTTGACATTAATATTACCTCTCTCAGAAGGAAAGTACCACAATGGCCATGATTTTGCTGCATTTCTGAAAGCTCCTAAAATTCCGTGATGTTACTCCTTCCTTCTGCTGTCTTGCATCTCGGAGACTGCAAGCATTTTCCGGGCAGCTGTGTTTCTCCTCTGTGTCCTTTTCCTCTGTTATCTGGCATCCTCTGTTGCACCCATTACTTCCTACATGATTGTAAATCTGAGAGCACTTTCAAGCCTCAGGGTTCAGTGCTGCATTCCTTGCCCCGCAGTGCACCAATGGTGAAGCAAGGCACTGAGCCACCTGTTATGGAGTGTGCTGGGATCCCTGCAGTTAATTTGCAGCTGTTGAGAAGAGAGGCTAGAGAGATTTCAGTTCAAAATGACTTGAGATGAAGGATGGAGAGGAACAATTGGATCAGAAAAAGGTGGTTTTTTAGACAGAATGGAAGATTCCAGCCTGTGCAAAAAGTTCAGTAGGCTCATCTTACACAAGACAAAGCTTTGTCAGTTGCATCTTGCAGAACTGACACTAGATCCCCCCCGGTAGGTGTTTTGGGGTTTTTTTTATTTTTGAAGGTTTTTTCTTTTCATTTAAAAGGCTACCACCAATCAGTAGACAACTGAACTACAAATAAGAGCCAGTGTATTCATCCCTGAAAATAATCAGCATTTTCAGATAAGTTGTTACATTTATCAACATCAATAGGAAGTACATTAAGTTGTAAGTGAAATCCTGATATTGAATGGTTTAGGAGGATTTTTGTCCTCTCACATCTGTCTCCACCTTTCACTACTTGTCTTGACTCCCATCTCCAATCTTCCTGACTTTACCAGCCATGTTCCACTGTCTTCATACAGCCAGCAGTCACCAGGCCATGTTATGAAGAGCAGTGGGGAGGAGGACAAGCAGCTCAGCATGGTCACTCCAAAGAAGTGAATGCATGATTAGCCACACTGCCTATATAGTTCTGCTGCATGACAGGTGAGATTCCCTAATTTAGTGTTTCCATGCACCATTCAGGCATACGTATTTGTAGTTCCTGAGAAGAAACTGTGAATCATTTACTGTAGAAGTTGTACCTGAGTCTTGTATGAGCCACAGACATACCATTACTTTTTTGAGGCAGCACAGGTAGGCAGTATCAATCTTTTATCCCTCCTAATTTAGGTAGCTGCACTGGGCTCAGAGTGGTATGTTCCATATCAGAGCATGTTCCTTGTTTTTTGAAAATGACCAGTTTGAACTTGATGGATCTAGCCCTTATTTTACTAGGGTAAGTTTTTATCTCAACATATGAGTTGTGAGTTGATTCCTGAGACACTGTTTCTTAGGAGAACTCAAAAGCAAGGAAGTGTAATGTGATTAAAGCGCAGGACAGATCATTTCGTGTTATATGGGCTTTGTCAGGCTGCAAGGCCTCTTTACACTTTGGCTGTGCTGTGTGGGACAGGCAGCAGTGCTTTGCTGAGTAGTCCAAAAGCATCAGGATGAGTTTGAGTTATGGGCAGGTCACTTGTGGAAGGTTAATATTGCAAAGTAGTCTGATTTAGCAAAGATGCAATTTTTGTTTTCCCCCTTGAGTCCTGGCTTGATTCTGTTATGTAGCTGCAGTGTTGCTTTCCTGGCCTCTGAACTTCTTCAAGTCTAGAAATCTGATGGCCTAACCATTATCAATGCTTTCCATGTGGACTGATCTTCAGCATCTTGTGTCCATCCCACCACCCACCCCCAGAGAGAAGAGAGACTTTTGAAAAGTCTGAATCAGATTTTTATGGAAGTCTTAAAATCTATAAAGCACCTAGGTAATAATTTAACACTGCTGCTGAAGTGATTTTTGCAGATTAAGCAGGTGTGCCTTGCTGCTACTCTTCTTCAGCTTCTGTAGATTTTTGCACAATTTCTACTTCCAGAGTTTGAGGGTACACATAGTCTATGCTGAAACATCATCTAGGACATTACCTTTCTGAAAAACAATGCTAAATTAAATAATGCAAATGTCATAGCATATATAAGCTCACAAAAGAGAATCAGTAAAACACTTCTACAATTTAAAATGCTTTTTAAAGTATTTTTCTGAGGGAATTTTGGATAAAGGTACAGAGGTAATCTAAGATTATAACTGCTATGATGTAAAGCCTCTTGGGTAGACTATGGTTCCTTATTTTGTGTCCTGCTTTTAGGGATATTACCTCAGGAAGGCTCTTCTGGATATGTGTTGACACAGGCCAGGATGGTCCAATTGTGAGGTGATCCTGCTGGTATTTACCTGTGCTTGGGGAAGAACTGCCACCAAATTCACATAGAAGCAGGGAGGAAGCTAGGGACATGCCTGCTTTTGCAGGTGGGTCTGTTGTTAAAACTCCAAATTGCAATTGCTTCTCTTTGCCTAGCAAAAGGACCCTAAAATGGGTTCTTGGGACTTCAGTATTGAATAAACATTAGATATCCCTGAGGCATTCTACACTCACCCTCCCACCCCTAGGTTTGGTATATCTTAGGAAGGGCAGAGTAAATCTATAGACAACCAAGGCTGTGGCCATTAAAAATGCAGTACATCAATGAGGGTATGAAACTTGACTCCTAGAGGAAGCAGTCTAACTTTTGCTTTTCCAATGCAGTGCGGGAGAGTTAAAGCTAACTTCTAATTAGGCTAACAATTCTCGTGCAGTCAGAAAGTGCAGAAATTTGTTGCTGTGTGTTTTTAGCATCATTCATTGTGAAAGATCAGCAAGTTCTGCATGCAGAATTTCAGCAGTGCCTTTGACAACTTCTGTTAGAAATTCTTGTAGGACTGCCACAGGTGTCTGATGGCAGGGAGCAACAGTCAGTCAAGAACAAAGGTTTTCAGGATGGTTAACTTCTTTTCTGTGAAATTGAGAAGTCAGTGCTGTATTTGCAGCAAATCCGTGACAGAACTGACCTATGTCCACAGAAACCATATTGACATGCTGACGTGTTGACAGCTGAGGTCTTCAAAAGGGAGGCTGAATTTTCTGCCTAGCACAGTATTGGCACATCGTTGCAAGTGCAGTCATGTAGTTCATACCTGAGTTCTCAAGGCATGTATTTTTCCTAAAGCTACTGTTCTACCTGAGTCTGCTACCTCCCAGGCTAGCCCACCAGCAGCAGTGCTTGCCAAAAGGGATGGCCAGAGAGAGAGGAAAGACAACTGAGGCATCCCTGTGACTGCAGCCAATTGTCTCTCCCTGGGGTATTTATAATCTGCATACTGGTGGGCAGGGGTGGGCAGTTGGCACGCTGTGACCTTGAGAGCCAGGGAGCCTGACTAGCATTCCTGGGAGCCATGTGAGCTGGACTGGCAGGAGCAGCTGCAGCCAATGGGGAAGAGACCAGCACTGACTGCTCTCAAGATTGAGTTTCACTCCTGTCGCTTGAGATTTTTCTGTTTCTCTCCCTGTTGTGCTTTTCATCTTTGTTTATGGGACTGGACAGACAAGTGCACTGATGGAGCCCTAGCAAGGAAGATTTTGCCTAGTGGATTTGGGAGTCTGCCTTCAGTGCTGAGCAACCACTTCTTGCCATTGCCTACCACAGCTTCAGGCCCCTGACATGGCTGGGCTTTTATGGCTCCGGGCCTTCTGAGCACACAACCGGCCCTTCTGTAGTGGGGCATTTTATGTTGTGTTCTCTTGTAAGCACTTACTTTTTGCTGTCCTTAGAGGTTAGTGTATGAGGCTTTTTAATGCATGGGAGATGGGTCAGGACCAGACAAAGCATCAGATAGAGAAAGGACTCCATCTTTACCAGTCTAATCAGACCGAAAAGGCCCTACGAGTCTGGATGAGGGTTTTGGAGAAGTCTGCGGATCCTGCTGGCAGGTTTCGTGTTTTGGGTTGTCTCATCACTGCTCATGCAGAGATGGGCAGATACAAAGACATGCTGAAGGTAAGGTAAACGAGATGAATGCATGCCATTGTGTCGCACCCACTATGTAATGTGGCTGGAGATTAGAACCTGAAATTGGGGCAGGGGGGCAGGGGCATATTTTGTACATAACAGAAAATACCAGCTATTGAGCGCATGCTGTGGGCTGCTGTAGTCACTGTGCTGACCAATAACTCCAGCCCACAAGATACACAGAACACTACTTTTCACTGGGTCTGATCCTTCGGGATTCCTGGGTTATTTAGGTTCTCCAGTTGATCATGGAGACCTTTTTTGATCTATTTCCCACATACAGGCACACCATATTATCAGGCGTCAGGAAAAGGTATGAAAACAGGGCCTTTGCTCCACTTCAAGCTGTTTGCAGTGTGTATGTCAGCGTAAAAAGAGATCTCCAAGTGGATTCTGTAGAATAAGCATTGGTCTTGTGGAAACATCTATTATCTTGTTTAACTTCTGTCTGATATCTATATTGGGGTTTTTATTGCAATTATTTGTTTCCAAAGGGGCTGATTAGAAGGGAAAAGAGGATGCTTTTTTGGTGGGGGAGTTGAGAGATACTCCAGGAGATCACTGACAGTTGAGGTCAGAGAGGAGCTCCTTGTCAGGAACATAGAAGAAAGAAAAAGGGATATGGTGCTGGATGGAAGAGTGGTAAAAAAGAAGCTGAAGTTATATTTCAAGGGCATGAGGATAAACAGTTTAATTAAATGAACAAAAAGAAGCTGATGTGTGGATCTGAGAAGTAACAGGATGCATATAGAGAGCAGTGTTTGGGAAGGTGACTGAGGAATCTGTAAGACAAAGCAAGAGGATGTTGTAATAGTCTTAAGAAACTATCTTAGCCTGAAATAGGGTCTTACTAAAGGGCCTTCATATTTTTGTCCTGATGTTTTTGGTTGCCACTTACCAGACTGGTAATAATTCAGCATTTAGAATAAAAGGGGAAAGGGGTGTCTTAGATCTCATTGAAAAGTTTTTGTTAGCTCTGTTTAGAACTGGAGCGGAGGGGGGCACATCTTACTAGTAAACCCATGCACCTGTCAAAGCCCTATATTAAAACCAAATACTTAGGATGAAGAAGAAAAGAGGGGTATTAATACACCTGGAAAACATTTGAAGACAATTGTGTTAAGTGGTATGAAATTAAGTGGTGGCAGAAACAATAGACTGATTAGGGAAGAGAGAAGTGAAAAAGGTAAGGTGTAGCTACCTAAGGAAATACTGAAGGCTTCATGAGGAAAAAAACAAACAAAACCAAACAAAGAAAAAGGGGGGGGGGGGGGGGCGGGGCGGAGTGGGGTTTGTATACCTGAAC
>JAWWEW010000165.1:23203759-23238577 GCA_035583185.1 Anabacerthia variegaticeps
CCCCCCCCCCGGAGGGGGCTTTGTATACCTGAACATCAGTTTGTTATCTGAGAAAACAGATAAGAGTGGGATCAGGGTAGGTGCATTTTTGTTCTTCCAGTATTAAGAAGGAAAAATGGCTTCAGTCAAACTAAAGATTTCATACAGCAAGTGAACAAAGATAGATAAAGGAGAACTTAAGCAATAAACCATTGAGAGAGGAAATAACAGGAGAAAAGGGGTCAAAATTAAAGGCATGAAATAAACAGTGATTTAAGCAAGGTTGTGATGCTCAACCTCTTTTAGAAAGAAAAATTGCTTCACAGCAAGAAAAGAGGCTGTGACAATCAGCAAATAATGAAGAACTTGTGCAAAGGTAAGGGAATGTGGGGAAGTATGAGCTAATGCACATCACCGGATCCACATAGCAGCTTTCCTAAACTAAGGAAACTGAGAAGATGTACAAAAAGGAAGTAATTGATGCCCTTGGGAATCGTCATCCATAAGCCTAATTGATAATATCTAATGAAATTGTTAAATATTCTAAATGTTTACCTTTGCTACTGGGACTAATTCAAGCCAGCAGTGTGCTTGGTTCATCACAAAACACAAGTTACTGCTTTAGAAGAGTTTGCGGTCTAAAAGAGAGACTTTCTTTTAGAGAACAAAGAGCAACGAATTTAAGAGAACAATACGCAATGAATCCTGAAGGTTATAGAACAAAAAGTGTTAGGACTGCAATTTATTAGGACTGCAATTTATTAGGAAAAAAATGAGAAGTAGCTTACTTGCTTTCTTTTATTAATAGAGTAATAATTTAAGAATTTCAGAGAAAGTGGAATAAATTAAACTGAGTGAAAGAAAACTGAGCTGCATTGTGTCAGATGTTTTCTGCTTCACCTGCTTCTCTTTAGGGCCATTTAACAGCTGCTTTTTTCCACTAACCACCAGCTGAGTTCATCCTCCCTGCCCCAGAGACTGTATGGAGAGAGGGAGAGGTTTCCTCAGGGTGTTCGGAGGCCTTTTAAACCACCACATAACTGCTCAGTGCCTACGATGCTTCTTGGTCTGTGCTGATAGACTGCTCTGCCCTGCTCAGAGAAGAGCCATTTCTCCAGTATAGGGTGCTACTCTCTGCGTGCTTGAGCTGTATTTAAGTAAACTACACATTTTTATAAACACTGTCTTCTCTACTTAAAGTTTGCAGTGGTACAGATTGACACAGCACGGGAGCTGGAAGACCCAGATTACCTTACAGAGAGCTACCTAAACCTGGCTCGCAGCAATGAGAAACTCTGTGAATTCCAGAAAACAATCTCTTACTGTAAGACATGCCTGAACATGCAGGGTACCACTGTGAGCCTGCAGCTGAATGGCCAGGTGAGCCTCAGCATGGGCAATGCCTTCTTGGGCCTCAGCATTTTCCAGAAGGCCTTGGAGTGCTTTGAGAAAGCTTTGCGCTACGCACACAACAATGATGACAAGATGCTGGAGTGTCGAGTCTGCTGCAGCCTTGGGAACTTCTACACCCAGATAAAGGTGCGGTATCCGAAGAAGGGACAGAAGGGTGACTGTCTCATGGGTTCAGGAAAGAATTGGACATTGTGTGATTTTCAGCTTATGTTTCTCCTATAGGAAGTGAAGCACTGAGATAGCATTGTAAGCTAAAATTCCTTTGTAAAATCATCAGGAGTAGTCTCGTTCACAGTAAGGATGAGAGGATCAATGTCATGTTTCTACAGCACAGAGGAAGCAGCTGTGAATACATGTGTTGAAAACATCAAACTCAGCTTCAAAGAAGACCATATTGGGGAAGATGCTGTCTGCACACAGGGCTGGTAGACAGAACTCATGGATTGTCTATTTCTACCACTATTGTAGGCAAATAGCTGCCAGGAAGCAGCTGTAGGCAAAACCAGGCAGGAACAGAGCACAGGGGTGATTTGCCAGTCTAATTTCTAGTACATACAGCAACAAATAGGTTTTTCTCACAAAGTCTTGATTTTTGTCTCTATGAAACACTTACCAACTGAATTGTGGAAAACTGTAAGTAAACTTCCCTCATAATACCAAAAGTAAAGAAAATAACATTGTGCTGGATACTTTTCAAGTACGAAATAAGAAAGGAGAAAGGAAATTTTTAAAGGTGAGATTGTGTGTTGTGGAAAATTAAAAAAATATGATGACTTCTTCACTTCTGCAGTCTCATTTAACTTGAGAATAGTTTTAGATATTTAGATAAGTTTTACATAATTATTGTAAAATAATATTTATTACTAACATTATTTTATTGCAAATTGATGCTTGAAACTGAAATGTATTATTACTTTTTGTGAATTTGGTGAGGCCATTAGTGATTCTTAGTTCCTGTTTCCTGCAATGACGGATAACAAGCTTCTTGGAGATCCCAACTCACTGTATGGAGAACATGAAAGCTCCATGTAGACGCTGAAAGCAGAGAAGATTTAAGAGCAGAGAAAGTTTTCAGCCTTTGGTTATAGAGGAGGGTAGATGGTTCCTGCAGAGTAAAGCTGATGGCATACTACATAAAATTTATTTGCTGGGTCATTGCCCCAGTGTCCTGAACCCAGAGAATAACATGATTTCAGTATACGGCAATTCTACCTTTCACAGTTTGATATCCACTGAAACACAGCATGTGGGAGAGAAGCAGCAGGATTTTAAAGGTGCACAGAAATCTGCTAGATGTTGCACTGTTAATAACGTTGGGGGTTTTTTCTTCTTCCTTTTTCGCTTTATTCTTGCTGTGACTGCTGCCTGTCTGCTTGTGTGCCTTACAGGACTACGAGAAAGCCTTGTTCTTCCCATGTAAAGCAGCTGAACTGGTGAATGATTATGGAAAGGGCTGGAGCTTGAAGTACCGTGCGATGAGCCAGTATCACATGGCCGTGGCCTATCGGAAGCTGGGGCGCCTGGCCGATGCCATGGACTGCTGTGAGGTACAGGGTGCGGGCAGCCCCGGAGCTGGCACAAGGGCATCTTGCTACAGGACTGGGAGCAAGAGACATACCATGGCATTCACACTTCACTCTAGATGTTCCTGCTGCCTCCCAGTCTTAGAGCTGTGGTTTCAGTAGCCCAGGGGGCTTCAAACTTTGGGTATATGAATGGCCCTTGGTTAGGAACACGTGAAAAAGACTTTCCGTACCTTAAAAGGTGGTGCCATTTCCTTGGAGTTGATCTTTCAGTGGCCAGAGGGCACAGTCACAGCCTTGCTGTTTTGAACCAGGAACAAGCTGTTCTACTGACCAAAGACAATTTCTTTCAGGAGTCCATGAAGATTGCCCTGCAGCATGGTGACCGGCCACTGCAAGCACTGTGTCTGCTGTGCTTTGCAGATATCCATCGCAGTCGCAAAGACGTGCAGGTACAGCTCTTTCCTGCCAAGACGGATAGAGGGAATAGCAATAGGGTATGAAAAGCAGGCCACAGCAAAACATGTGTTTTCCTCCCTGCTTCTGCAGACAGCCTTTCCTCGGTATGATTCTTCCATGAGCATCATGACAGAGATTGGAAACCGCCTGGGCCTCATCCAGGTGCTGCTAGGAGTGACTAAGTGCTGGATGATTCAGAATGAGCTGGACAAGGTCAGTTACAAACTTGTTTCTACAGAAGTTTGTTAGACAAGACTAGAGCGTACATCTGCACTTTGATGGGGGTACAGTTCAGAAGAGACTTGTACCCCTTGGTTCTACCAACAGGGTCTTTTGCTTGTTACATTTATTTGAATGGCCTCTCAGCCAGGAATTTGTTACTAATAGTAGGAACATCCATTCTGAGTCAGACTGCTAAATTACAGAATTGCCTCATTAGTCAATCATGATGACTTTAAGTGCTACACTGAGAAACCAGCACTGGGGGAAGGAAGCCTTATGCTCTGAAATAGATTCCTCTGCCTGCTTTTTAGGTATATGACTAAGCTCACCAATGTGCTAATGATGATGTTTAGACAGCTCTACAGCTCCACCATGTGCTTTGTAGGTAAACATGGCATCAAATTCCTGGAGAAACTTTGAACTTATAAACTGATGTCAAACAGCGAAATGAAAGCACAAAGTCATTTGAGAATAGACAACCAGTCAATATAGAACAAGAGGGATACTTATTTTGAAAATGCTTACGCAGTGTATGTTTGTTAAAGTCCAGATTGCACTAGATGCAGCACATTGCACTGCAGGAACATTATTCAGCCACAGAATGAAATGCTTGAAGCTTAGCCTTGATCCTAGTGCCAAACAACCAGGGATACCTGCACAGTGCCACATGAAGATGCTCGTTTGGGTCTAGATACAATGAAGATTGAATCTTCTCACTCATATTGAGATACAATGAATTTTATCTCAAAGGCATCCCAGACATTAGGATGTCAAGTACATTTCTGTCAGAAAAGACAAGTTCAAGGTGCAGTCAGCATCTGAGTTGCCTACAACAGGGAATCAGCTGGGCACACCATGTAATCTCAGTGAGTAAATACTATGTTAGCAACGGAAGAAGAAACTGTGAACTTAAAAAGTTTGCTCAGCGTCAAAAGAATGGCACGGGACACAGCAGGTAGGCCTCTACAGAAGATAATATTGAGCACTCGTCAAACTCATACATCCACTGATCCCATCTCCAGCCGCTGCCACCCTCTGATATCACAAGCAGCTCTCACTTGTGAAAGCATGTTGACAGCTTTGCACAGAACCTTAATGTCACCAAAACCCACGGAAGAAAAGAATGGATGAATCTTCTATTCTGTTACGGGCATTAGAGGGAAGTCTGCCCTGGTGGGTCAGAGGCCTTAAGCCTGTTGCCCAAATGTGACCTCCTTAGATGTCACAGCCCTGAATACTCACCCAACCCTGTTCTTCAGCTTGCCAGTCCCAGTTTCCATTTCTCATGCTGCTCATCCCGGTTACCTAATAAAGCAATTTGCTAACTTTCCACTTGTGGAGTCCCTGTTCTTGTTCTAGCTTCCTCTGTCTTCCCGCTCTTCTTGGCCAGTTAGTCTGTTTCATTTGCATGCAGTCAGTACAATTGCAGATCTGCCCAGGTTGCTCTCACAACTTGCTTCCCCTTGTTCTTGTGCAGTCTCATACTGCTGTCCAAGACAAACTGTCCCCTGGACTTGTCAACATCTATTCCCCCTACTCCCCACATGCATCACTTTGATTCTTAGTCACAGTCATTAATTTCAGGGGTTTCCAGTATGCACTCAGTCTTCCTAGGCACAGGTCTCAGTTATGTTTTCCCTGCTACCCTTCAATTCCTGCTTTCTTCTTCTGCAAGTTCCTTATCATAGGCTGTTGCTGCCACCACGGGTCCAATGCCATCTCCTCTGCACTCGCAGTGCATTTTTTCATCTCATCTGGTCCTCTTCTCCTAGAAGAGCAATAATGCCAAATTATAGGGTAGAAATTTTATAATGTTTCTCCTGAAAACTACTGCATCACAAGGGAGACACCTTCCTCGTGGACAAATACAAAGCAGATCTCAATAATTCTGGGAAAGAGAGACTAATGATCAGAACAGCAAGGAACACTTTGACATCTAGGGAAAAGCAGGGGCTCACTTGGGATGACAGCTGCTATTCTAAATATTTCCTTCAGATTTAAAAAAATGGATAGCAGAACATTCCTACATCACACCATATGTAAGTAAGGCAAAATGGATACATGAACAGCAGGGTAAAAATGGATGAGCATGATGTATTGGTGCTGCTAATCCCTTTCATTGCCTCTTGTACAAGTGAAATTGGAGTTGCCCAATGATTATTGAGCCTGTAAGGTAGGATGGGGAAAAGGCTTGCTTTGCTTATGCTCCATCCCAACCCCAATGAGCACGTCACTGGGTTTAATTAAGTCTATATTGTCTCAGCTTGGAAACACCAACCTCTGCCAACATTTGCAGTGTGTGACTGGAACAGAATGTAGCTCTTGGATTATTTGTGGTCTTTCGGAAACTAAGCTTCTCTCATGGATTAACTTTTGGAGGGGAGGGAAATGTGCCAGACAGGTATCTTGCATCTCCAGAGTTGCAGTTATGCTTGTTTATCTAAATTTTACTCTGTCCCTTTTTACCTCTTTTTTTTTAATAATTCCCATAGGACATTAATACAAGTCTGGTTTTAATACATTAGACTGAGAACTGATGATGCATTCTCTCCATTCACAGGCTCTGGAAAGCATTGAGAAGGCACAGGAGCTGGCAGAGGGACTAGGGAACAAGGTAAGATCCTACAGCTTCTCTTCAGCACTGTTCATAGTCTTCTGTCAGGCAACATAAGAAGTCAAGCACTGAAGTATCCAGACTTGTTATTGCTTATTAACATGTCTGTATTAACCAGTCAGTGCCTGGGACTTGCTTTGTCATGAAGTGTTTGGTTGTGGGCTGTTGCACAGATAATCATCAGTGTGCAAGTCTGAAAAGTGAGTGAGGGGTCACAACGGGATAAGCAAAGGAGAATGGGAAGCAGTAAGAATGAGGTATGAAACAAGCAGAGAGCTAGAGAATTAGGGGCCTCTTTGAAAAAATACTTTTTCCCTGAGCAGCAAGTGAACTGTATGTTGGCTGGAGGCAAAGGGAAATGAAATACACTGTATGTTGTGGGTAGCTCAGGAAAACCACTGATGAAAGAGCTGCATAGTGCCTCCAACCTGGTGTCACCTTTTGTTGCACAAAGAAGGAGGGTTAATGGCAGGAAGTTCTGAGCAGCCAAATGTCCTTATGACTGATCCTGACCCTTGGAAAGCTTCTCTGCTGATGTTTCTCCAGCTGGCTGAAGGTTCCCTCTCCTGTTTCTGGTCTGTCTTCACCTTGTTGTTCACTTTTCTTATGTTTCTGTCCAGCTTGGCCTGCTGAAGCTCCACTGCCTGTGTGAAAGGATCTATCGCACAAAGGAGCAGCAGCGAGAATTGCGTGACCACGTAGTGAAGTTCCATGAATGCGTGGAGGAGATGGAGCTGTACTGTGGCATGTGTGGAGAGTCCATTGGGGAGAAGAACAACCAGCTCCAGGCGCTACCTTGCTCTCACTTCTTCCACTTGAAGTAATTAACTGGAAGATTCTTACCATGGCATTAGACATAGGAAAGAGCTGTTTATGCCCACAGTAGGACAGTCCTATGCATGCTGTTCCCCAAGTTTTTGTCTTGCTTACCTGTGCATTGCAGGATCCCTTTGAATGGCCTTGAAGGGTGAGATTTAGCCAAAATATCCATCACACTCACTCTTCTGTCCTCTAAGTGATTGTTCACCCATGTCCTCACTCTGTAGGGGTTCAGCCCAGTTCACAGGTTCTTATTTGATTCTTCTAGGGGAATCAGTTCTTCCCTCCCAGGGACAGTTTGGATTTTTCCCAAGACCTCTCTTTCTTGGCTAGTGGCATACAGAGGTCAAGTTTTTCAGTCTGTTACTGTGCCATGAAAGAAGTTAGCTGTACCATCATTTTATTTTTAGAAGAAAGATGAATCTACCAAAACACTTAGTTCTGAAAATGAAGGGTTTTAAAGCACAGCCTCACACTAATACCAAAATTAGGATCAGACTGCTGGGCCGTGAGAGAAGCCCGATGAGCTCCGTGGATGTGCCCCCAGCAGCACGGGAAGGCGCAGCTGTAGAGGCAGTGCCCCTGTGGAAGGGCTGGGGAAGAGATGGACCCTCTGCCGGTGTCGGGAGGGAACCTGTGGGGGAGCCATGCGGCGGGGGAGCTGTGGGGTGGGGGGGCCAGGGAGCCGGGGAGCTGTGGGGTGGGGGAGCTGTGGGGCCGGAAAGCGGCCTGACCCGACCCGTCCTCCCTCCGCAGGTGCCTGCAGACCGACGGGACCCGCGGCTGCCCCAATTGCCGCCGCCTCTCGGTGAAGCCCGGCTACGTCTGACGGACCGCGGGCACCGGGCCCGCCGGCTCTGCCCGAGGGCGCTCCCCCCGCCTGCCCTAAGCGTCCCGTCCCGCCCGGCGCGGTTCGGCTCGGCTCGGCTCGGGTCCGGTCCGGTCCCCTCCCCTCCCCTCCCCGCCGGGCGCTGTGTACGGGCGCTGGCTGCAATAAAGGGTTTCTCCGGAGAGCGCCCCGCCTGCCTCCAGCGCCGCCCCCGGCCCGCCCCGCCATGGCGGCGGCGCCACCATCACTCAGCACTCCGCGGGCCGCCCCGCTCCCGCCCGGCCCGCAGATTCGGCACGGCCGCGGCCCGGGCGGCGGCAGCGCCCGCGGGCAGGACGGGCCGAGGGCAGCCCCGAGCCGGCCCTGCCGGCCCTGCCGGCCGCTCCCCGCCCCGCACGGGGCCGCGCCGCGCCGGGACGAATCTGCCGCCCCGAACCCGCGGCTGGGTGCGCGCCCGAGGCCCGCGGGAAGATGGCGTCGGTGTGGGATGAGTCGGAGGTGAGGGGCTGGGGCCGGGGGCGGCGGGGCCGGGGCTCGGGCTCGGGCTGGGGCTGGGCCGGGGCCGGGGCTGGGCTGGGGCCGGGGTCGAGGCCGGGGCCGAGCCGGGGACGGCGGGGCCGGGGCTCGGGCTGGGCCGGGGCCGAGCCGGGGGCGGCGGGGCTGGGGCTGGTCCGAGGGTGACGCTGCCGCTGTGCCCCCGCAGGACGGCGTCGGCGAGGAGGTGCTGAAGATGTCCACGGAGGAGATCGTGCAGCGCACCCGCCTCCTGGACAGCGAGATCAAGGTAGCGGGGCCGGGCCGGGCTGTCCGCCCGGGGCAGCTCGGGGCGGGCCGAGCCCAGCCGGGGGCAGCGGGAAGGGCAGCAGTTGGGGCGCGGTTAAGTGGGTCGAGAGCGGCAGGTGGAGGAGTACTGAGTCTCGAGGGAGGAAACACGGGAAGAGCAAGGACCCGAGGAAACGGAGGGGGTGGCTTGGCCGGCCGTCCCTGTCCCTCAGGCACAGGGGAGGGGGAGGCCTGTTCTGTGGCCTGAGTCACAGGTAGGATCATCGGGTAATTCGCGTTGGAACGGCCGTGAGAAGACGTCCAGGCCTAGCTCCTTTTCAAAGCAGAGTCAGCCGTACACCAGGCTAGTCAGGGGTTTATCAGGCTGGATCTTTAAAGCCTCTAAAGACAGATACGGCACCACTTCTCAGGATGTTCAGTGCCGCTGCTCGACAGACCTCGTGAGGATAGAGATTTGCTTTACATGTAGGCTGAGCCCCTCATTTCAGTGTTGGTATGTTGCCTCATCCACCTCCCCGTGTACTCCCGTGATTCCTTCCCAGCAGTTCTGTAGCTGAACAAGCCCACTTCCCTCAGCTACCTCTCACAGGGGCTGTTCTCCAGCCCCGTCCATCTTGGTGTCCCTATGAGGAACTCAGTCTAATTTATCAATGTCTTTGCTGTATGGGGGCCCGTCTGGACCGAGTGCTCTAGACAGGCTCTAACAAGTGTTGAGTAAAGGGAACTGATCACTTTTCTCCGCCTACTGCCTTCACTCCCGTTAGTGCAGCCCGGGATGCTGTTTGCCACCCTTGCTGTCAGAGCACATGGCTGGCTCCTGGTCACTTTCTTGTCTATGTACACCCCTAGGTCCATTTCCTCTGAGCCAGTGTCACTGCAAGGTGCATGTCCTTCCAAGGTGTGGGGCTTTGCACTTGTCCTTGAATTTTGTAAGGTTTCTCTGTGCCTGTTCCACCAGTCTCCCAAGGAGTGAGTGGCAGCCCTGCCCTTGAGCATAGAGACTATGCCAACCAATTTGGTGTCATCTGCAAACATGATGAGAATACATTCCATCCTCTTGTCTTGTTCATTCATGAAGATATTAAGTAGAAAGACCTGTGTCAAGATAGATCCATTTTGTAACTTTAGTTTGTCTGCTGCCCAGTGTTAGCAGTAATGAGATAAAATATTTCATAAATTCTGTGGAGCAACTTCATCCTATACTGCTTCAGGCTCCACAAGTAATTCTGACTAACATATTTTCTTATTCTTTAAAGACAGTAAAGGTGAATGTGCATCTTATTTTTAAATTGCAGGATACAGTAAGGAGTAAAAATACCCTTCTTCATTTTATAGTAAGGGCTTCATAATTGCAAAATGTTTATTGGCATCCTTCCTTCATGCAGTTTTCCTTGAATGTTCCTAGAATATGCTTTATTAAATCAAATTTATAAGGTTTTTTGCATTTTTATGTAACAAATTCTGTATTGGCTCCTGTAACAGTTTTGTCCTTTGAAGGTGTTACAGCACAGTATTATGCTTAGGCATAGAGGGTTTTAAAAAGATGGTTTCTTAGAGAACAGTGGATTTCTTTATTAAACAGAATCACATACACTGATTCAGGTATGACCAGTTGTCCTGAGACCTCCTGGTCGCTTCAGCGCGAATCACAAACTCTGTGTTTTCAAACTGTATGACCAACCAGGAAAGGGAGGAAAATATATGTGGGCGTCAGCTAGACAGCACCACCAATACATTTATTGGGTATGTTAGTCGAGTATAAATGTACTTACTGTTGGATGGCGAGTACAGAACTTCTTTTCTTATAGGTTTTTTTCCCTTACAGATAGTGGAATCTTAGTTCGGGTTGCAAGGGACCTTTAAAGGTCATCTAGTCCAACCCTTCTGCAATGAACAGGGACATCTTCAACAAGACTGGGTAGCTCAGAGCCCTGCCCAGTCTGGCCATGAATGTTTCCAGGAATGAGGCATCCACTACCAGTCTGGGCAACCTGTTACACTGTTTTACTAACCTCAGCTTAAAAAAATTCTTCCTTATATCTAGCTTAAATCTACCCTCTTTAAGTTTAAAACTATTACTGCTTGTCCTGTCGCAACAGGTCTTACTAAAATATCTGTCCCCATCTTTCTTACAAGACCCCTCTAAATACTGAAAGGCTACCGCAAGGCCTCCCTGGAGCCATCTCTTCTCCAGGCTGAATTTTAGAATGGTCTGTGTTCTAAGGGGTCTTAAATATCATCAAGTTCCAACCCCCTGCAAAACTTAACTGTAGAATAGGTGTATGTATATGGATGCGTATGTTTCTATATGTAGTTATCTGTATATATTAAGAAATCACAACCAAACCACAGTTGCCTTATCTGAATTCTGTCTTTATCTAGGTCACATTCCAACTCTGCAAGCTGATGCATTGATTAGGCTAAGGCTACCAGGTGACACTGGGAAGAAATTACTTAGGGGTTATTGATTAGAGAACAGCATGGACTGTGTAGCCTTCATTTTGGCTAATTGCTGGGTTTTCCTCTTGTTATATTACATTTCCCTTTATACTCACTGTTTCCTAATACTTTAGTTTTTAAAACTTTAATTTTTTGAATATTAATTTTATCTTGTCTTTTGATGCTATTCCTATTTCTTTCTTCTGCGTACCAAATCCAGATCATGAAGAGTGAAGTACTGAGAGTGACCCATGAGCTTCAGGCCATGAAAGACAAGATCAAAGAGAACAGTGAGAAGATCAAAGTGAACAAAACCCTGCCATACCTTGTCTCCAATGTTATTGAGGTAAGAGCAGCGGGCACTTCTGCAGTGACGTGAGATGTGTGTGCACTATATAGTAAGAGAAAGAAAGACAGCGTAACTCAGCAGTGATTCAAGACACGGAGTATTCTCAAACTACTGATGCTTCCAGAGCCAGGACTTTGAGGTTATTCTGTTGGTTTTGTTTGTGACCTGGAGGTGCATGTCATTTGCCCACTTCTTGTCTGGGTCGTTCCTTAAGCTGTGGCTACTGTTCGTCTGTGTGTAAGAGCCATCACAGGGTGACATGGCCCTGCTAAGTGTAGATTTGGGCATGTGAAATTCTGTATGTGCTCTCTGAAACTTGTGACACGGCAAATGAAAGGCAGTGGTTCTGTTACCACATCACACATTCTTTTTGTAATTCACTAATTTTGATGATAGGAAAAAAAGTGCTGACAGTTCTCTGTTTTTAACAACGGGATTGGTTTGTACTACTGTTTTAAAACTTACTGAACTTGAGCCTTAATGTGAGCTTCTGTATGGGAGGAGGAATCACTACCATTACCAACTACTTTGTTCTGAACTTTGTAGCATCTTTCTATGCACTGTTGTGTGCTGCTTCATAAGGAAAGGAAGAAATTAGTTTTTAAAGGACAGCTTTAATGCTTTCAGGATTCTACTGCTGACAGATGATGGAAAGCTTTATTTCTGTCACTCCATGTAATTCAGAAGCATTAATCTTGGAGTCATCCTCCTAACCTGGTTACATTTTCATGAAAGTCTTTTACTTTGGTTTTCAGCTGCTGGATGTTGACCCTAATGACCAGGAGGAGGATGGAGCAAACATTGACCTGGATTCCCAGAGAAAGGGCAAGTGTGCTGTGATCAAAACCTCCACACGTCAGGTAAGACCCATGTGCCCAGCCAGGTGTAAGGAGTGATGCAAAGCATCTTCTCCTAGTACATCTGGTTTTGCTTACTATGATTTCTTTCCTACAGACATATTTCCTGCCGGTTATTGGATTGGTTGATGCTGAAAAGTTGAAGCCTGGAGACCTGGTGGTGAGTGATGCTGTTGTTGTGGTTAGATATGATGGTGGCCAGAAAATTGGGTATGTCTTGCCCTTTACAAAGGAAACAAATCTGCCCACGGTTCCCCAAGACCGTTTCTTTACTAAAATTTTAATAGAAATATATTATGGGTTCAGTCATATTTGTAGTGTAGAAAAGTAGTTTGGGGTATATGTTCTTTTCACATAAAATTAGGTGCTGAAAATTTAGAGATCACCTAGTAAGTTTTCTAAACCCAATCTTTTGTATTGTAAGTAATTTGGACCACTCTTTTAAAATGCGGTGGGTTAATTGTGGCATTGTCCACTGTGCCAAACTGGTGATTTGATGAGTGCCAGTGTCAAAGCTGGTTATTCCTGCATCCTTGAGGTCTAGTAAATTATCTTTGATTGCATGTTTATTAATTGCTGTTTGAAGGGCCTGTTAAAAGCAAAAGACTTGTGTTTACAGGGGGTGAACAAAGACTCTTACTTGATCCTGGAAACTCTGCCCACTGAATATGATTCCCGGGTGAAAGCCATGGAGGTGGATGAGAGGCCCACAGAGCAGTACAGTGACATCGGGGGGCTGGATAAACAAATCCAAGAGGTGATGCTTTATTTTTTGGTGTGATGGAGAACAAATCTTTGAACTTCAGCTCAAAAGCAGGCAGCCTGGATCTGTGGAGGAGAATGGGTTTATGTTTTAATGTTTTTCTTTTGCTGTAGCTCGTGGAGGCCATTGTCCTGCCAATGAACCATAAGGAGAAATTTGAAAATTTGGGTATACAGCCACCCAAAGGAGTCCTTATGTATGGACCTCCAGGAACAGGGAAGACGCTTTTAGCTCGAGCATGTGCTGCTCAGACCAAGGTAAAAGGAACCTTTGAAAGTGTGTGCTGCTGTAGAACAGTACCTGACAAAGAATGTACCTTTAAGGAGAGAGGGGTTGTCTTGCATACAAATGGGTATTGCAAAAGCTGAGATTTTCTTTTCTGTTACTTGCTTGCTTGTTTTAATTAAGGGCTTCTTATAGTACTCAGGACTGACCCTACTGAGAAAAGAGGCATAGGATTCTCTTTCACTTCCCAGGCTACGTTCCTGAAGCTTGCAGGTCCACAACTTGTGCAGATGTTCATTGGTGATGGAGCTAAGCTGGTACGTGATGCTTTTGCTCTTGCAAAGGAAAAGGCTCCTTCCATCATCTTTATTGACGAACTGGATGCCATTGGCACTAAAAGGTGAGGTACAGGCCATGTTGTAAACCTCTTGGGAGCAGCCCCCTTTGTCTTTGTATGTGAGCAGAACCTTGCTTAAAGCACGGCCTACTCAGAGCATAAACACAGTCACACATAGATAGCAGTTGCCACAATCCTTGAGCTCATGAGTGAAGTTCATGAGACTTGGTATCTATCTGATAGTCTCTTGCTGTATAAAACTGTTTTCTGATCACTGCTGCAGGCACGTGGAGATGTTCACTGTTCTTTAGTACTTGGGCCTGGACAACATGAACCCCATTCAGCTCCAAGGACTTAAAAAGACTTAGGTGCTGCTGACAGTTACTTTAGGCACGGTCCTCATCATGGTTGGACTCCTTGTAGTTTCAAGGAAGAATTTAGAAGACCTTAGCCAAGGAGTGTGAACTGCAGTCATTCTGTCTTTTGATGTAATTAAAAACATCGGGAGAGGGTGGTCAGGTTCATGCTGATAGTTTAACCCTTGTTTCTTCCTCAGGTTTGATAGTGAGAAGGCTGGTGACCGGGAGGTGCAGAGGACCATGCTGGAGCTGCTTAATCAACTTGATGGTTTCCAGCCTAACACGCAAGTCAAGGTTGGGATCTGGCAGGGAGTGCTGTTGAGGTCCAGGGTGCTCTAGGGGATGGAAAATGATGTCTAGGGAAGAAGTTTGGTGGATCCTTGGGGAGAAGAGGCCTGTCCTCTAGGTGCCTCACACTGATGATCCTACTTCTGCTTAGGTGATTGCTGCAACCAACCGGGTTGATATCTTGGACCCAGCTTTGCTCCGCTCTGGACGATTAGATCGGAAGATTGAGTTCCCAATGCCTAATGAAGAGGCCAGAGCCAGAATTATGCAGATCCATTCACGCAAAATGAATGTCAGGTATGGCCTTCTGGGGCTATGTTTGTCACTCACAGTGGTACTCAGGGCTGAGAAGTAGTTGGCAGTCACTTGTGGAGAGCTCAGTGTTAGGTTGAGGAAACTCCCTACCTTGCTTTTTCTGTTTGGTACATATTCAGACTTTTTTTCCCCTTTTCTGCTCATATCAGCCCTGATGTGAACTATGAGGAACTGGCTCGCTGCACAGATGATTTCAATGGAGCCCAGTGCAAGGCTGTGTGTGTTGAAGCGGTAAGTATTCCTCTACAGCAGCCAGCACTGATGGGAGGGAAATGAGAAAGCTAGCGTGGAGTAATTACTTGGAACTGATGTGGTGCTCACATTCCTTTTTCTAAATACTGTCTCATGGGGCAGGGAATGATTGCTCTCCGCCGTGGAGCTACAGAGCTCACCCATGAGGACTACATGGAAGGAATCCTGGAGGTTCAAGCAAAGAAAAAAGCCAACCTGCAGTACTATGCCTGATCTCTGCCCAGTCAAGGTTGTGGCCTTGGCAGAGGACAGGACTACACTGGACTGTATCACTTACTTTCTGTCTGGAAAAAATAAAGCATTTTTTCCCTTTAAAAACATGCCATGATGTGTTGAGGTGGTCACCCTTGCTCAGCAATTCTACATTTGTATAAGGTATGTTTTAAACCTTGTGTGCATGGTGCCCATTTTTCTGCTTTTGGACCCTCCTCCTGCTAGAATTGGATTAAATCCTGCTCTGCTACTTCTGGATGAACTGCAGTAAGTGTACTTTGACACTGATGAGCGGCAGCTCAGACAGCATCCCTGGCTTCTACCTATGCAGCCAGTGAACATTCTACAACTGTGTTAAAGTTTGAAACTTTTGAACCAACACTCATTTTGCAAGGGAAAAGTGAACACAATTCACACATGAATGATATTTTAACTTTGTTACTTAACTGCAAGCTTTAACACCATTGCGGATATGTATGTGAGCACTCTGGTGAATCAGTCTGGTGATCAGTCATAAAGAATTCAAGTTTCCATCCACTGAGCAAGTCTTTCAGTACTTTTAATGCCAGTTGAGAATTACCACTTCCATTTAAAAATTACACTTTTCATAAATACACTGACTTTAGCATTAAGTATCTTACATGCCACTGTATTGTATTTTAAATACAATGTAAACATCTCCAAATGCTGGCCATCTCATCTTTACCTGTGCAGTTTTTGGATGCTTGGGAGAGGGGCAGGGATATGAGGAGAGAAAAAAAAGAATAGATGAATGAAAGAAGAATGCACCCCAAAGTACTTTGGCTGATGTTCCTGAGTTAGCCCTAGTACTTGTGCTGGTATCAAGGTCCTTAGTGTCATTTAGGAGAGGGATCTTGTTCCCACAGAACATGCATGTTCTTGACACACTGCTCAGGAGGTGTTTGACCTTAGAAAGGGGTGAGTGGAGAAGTGAGCAGAAGCCACGTGTTCCTGAGGAAAATACGTTGTGGTTCCTTTGGACGTTAATATTAGAAGGGGGCTGTACATCTGCTGTTTTAGCAGTACTGTTACTTGAGCCTGGGGAGAACTATTCGTCTCCTTTCACAGAACAGGAGTTGCACCCGCAAATTAGTCTGGGGATGAAAGTTGATCCTGGCAGCTCAAACTATGACATATTTTGAGAAATATACCCTGGCCTCTAATGGAATAGTTATAAGCTCCATGATTCTTACATCTCCCCATTAAAACAAAGGTATGTTAGCCAAATGAGTGACCTTACCTGTGTAAGAAGATGAGAAGAACTTTCTCCTCCTTTCCTAATGCCAGTAAGAGTTTTCTTGGAGTCTTGCTGCTCAGTTACAGCTGGCTCCTTTTGAAAACAGCTTTAGTAATGAGTAAATAGCTGATACCACAGCAAAAAATAGCACAGGTTTCTGATTAAAATGAATTAATACTAAGAACGGGCTAATTCTTTGGCCTAAACCTCAGCTTAGATCAAGGTTCTTTTGGGAAAGGATGGCCTGAGCCAACACTAGACGCCTGTTGCAAAAGTGTTCAAGCCAACTTCACTTAGCTCCTTGCCCTAATTTGGGTCTGAATCACGCAGACCTGCAGCAATAGAGTTGGTGCGTAAACATCCCTTACAACTGGACAATAGCAGGACCATGGAGGTACAGTTCAAAAAACAGCACAAAAAAAGACACAGCCTTGGACTTAATCCCTTGTAAACGGAAGAAAAACAAATTGAAAGAACTGTCCCCCTTAAACCATCAATGATCAAGTTGCCCATAATTCAAACCTGGAGTTACTTGCAATGTCCATGTCTGCAACTGGAGGCTGTAGCAGCATCCCATGGGCTGGTGTTCCAACAGCTATGGCACTGCTCTCCATACGCTGACATGCCACCTCTTCCTGGTGTTAACCCACAGCTCTGCCCAGGCTGCGCTTTCCAGAGTCTCTCCTCACTCCCTTCAGGGTCACACAGCCCCATTTTCTTGTCTGGGTTTTTGTACGGATGCCCGGGAAGTGTTGAGTGACGGGGCCAGTGTGCAGAGGAACCCAGCCAGCAGGGTGAGGCCCAGGCCTCCCCAGGCACAGAACATGGACCAGCCATAGCCATGACTGATGTCCTCTGGCAGCCCATAGACGTAGCGAGGATAGCGAGATAACTCAAAATTGATCCCAGCTACGCACGTGCAGAGTGAGATGATACAGCATGTACCTGCAGGAGAAAAGCAAGCAGGTTCTACACTGCCCTCAGACAAGTTAATTATGGGGTTTTTCCTCTGCCTATTTTCAAAGTCATGAATTTTCAAAGTCAATAATTATCTTTGGGGTTTTTTTCCTACCGCCTTACTTATTAGTCACCCTTATAAGGCAGAGAAGAAAAAAAGGGAAAATATGTAGGACTGCAGGATACCTTGCTTCACAAATAACCAACATTGCCTTAGCTCCTTCTGTTGCAATTTTGAACTGTCATGTATAGTTCATCATGCTTTGTTTCTCCTGAGACTATTTCCAATGACTAATGTCACCACATTCCAGACAGTACTTGGGCAGTTCCTCCTATGGAAGGTAAATCCTGAATCCCAGGCCTGCAAGTGCAGCTTGGTTTCTACTAGGGACACCCGAACTTCTGCCAGCTGTACCCTACACCCATAGTGCCCAGGTTTTTGTCATCTGCTACACATTCACTAAACACCTATAAAGAGGAGAAAAAACCTAAGAAACATAATACAAGGCACTCTAGTATGCCTAATATACACTAGTACACTAGACTGGAGGTGATAATTTTATTCTCTCCAGCTGTGCATTTATGTCTAAATACTAATGACAGCTCTTAACTGCTGACAGCATGTCCATCACACTAAGTGCAGAAGCACTTGAAGGGGACCCAGTCTTCCACTTACAATACTTTACTCACTCCCTGCCACATGAGAAAGAAATTAAAATGTTCCCAAAGGAAATTGCAGTTAAGCAGCACATAAGATGATCAAGTACAGCACAAGCATAATTTCCAGCCTTTCTTGCATCACACCATGTCAGCAGGGTGGGTTTTGTGCAACTCTCCAAACACACTCGAGAAGGCTTTATGGCAAAGGGAAGGTTTCTCCACACACCCCACCCCAAAAGCAGCACCAAACACATCTACTTGTTTAGGTGATAGAGATGCTGTTAACCAACAAGTTCCATGCTTGCAGCTATTACAGATGCTGACGCTTGGTCTATAGGGTCAGGGCAGCTCAGGCTTTTAGGTAATTTGCAATTTTTCGTGCTGACCATTTTGGAGCTGAAAAATCTAAGTTCAGAAAAAGCTCTGGCCATGCAGAAAGTCTGCTCCCAGCCAGGACAAGGAGATGTAATACCCTGGCAAGCACTGAGCTCATGTCCTTATCACTGGGCCAACGTTCTCCCAGGCTTGGCTGGGTTTGGACTTCATTATTACACTTCATCTTTGAGTATCAGAAAGGTGCTCTACATCAAACTATTTGTTTATTTGTTATGGTTTCCTAGGGAAAACTGAGCTGAGCTGTCTGACAGGAGCCACAGGCTGTACATTGTGCACATGTCCCTCTGGCTACACACCAGCTGTCTAGAGCAGAAGGCTCATATACGTACGTTGGGGTCTACTCAGAAACACGCAAATACCTATGCAACCACAGGTCCTGCCCGGTGCTGGAAGTGGTAACTCTGCAATATGCTGACAGTTTGCTGCACTGAGTAATTTTGCTGCTTTGTGTGGTTGCTGTGGGCTGACTTTACTTTTACAAGTCAGCAATACTGAATGTGGTGACTTGAGGAGCAGAAGCAAAAGGCTCTCACCTCCCATTAGGAAGAGCAGCCCAGCCACGTACTGCATAAGCTCCTGCTGTTTGCAGCAGCCCAGCACACCAATGATCCACCCAAACAGGATGATAGAGACTGCCATGCCAATGAAGCCAGCTGTCATCCTTCGCAGATCTGAAGACAGAGAAAAAAGAAAAGCAAGAAAGAAGACATGAAGATGGCACCACCTAGACAGGACAGCCAGGGGAGAGTCCAGACAGATGCAGATTTACTGGTTCTAAAGTTTATACTTCACCCATGGACTCCTCCTCCTGTAGCTTCTTTGAAGTAGACAGTTTGCCCATGACACTGAAACTAAGGGAATCCAGATAACTTGGCTCCATTCTGCTGAGCACTGTGCAACTACAGAGCATTTCTGTCCTGCTCAAGAGTAGCACCAGCCAAATACTCCCCAACACAGGACAGAAGAGCTGTATTAGGAACTCAGCACTATGTTCGTACTGCAAGGGTTTCTTTGCTATTTCTGGTGTGGTAGATTTCTTTGGGATAGATTTTGTTGGATGAGTGTCTGCTGAAAATAGAAACAAAAGAAGCAAGAAGGGACACTGAAGAGAACTAAAGGACTAGTGCACAGAAGGCAGATAGTGTGAACTGAAAAGAGGAATAGCGGAAGGACAAAAGCAGATGGCACATGAGCACAGTATTATGGGAACAACTCCAGTAACAAGGTCTAAAAAAAAGGCTTGGGTACCAGTGATATGAACATAGTAAAACTGCTGTTCTTTTCTCCTCTAGTTCAGTCTCTAGCCGATATAGGACTTTGTTGGAACTGACGCTAACATCACAGGGGCTAGGTTGAATTACATGAGGCAACAGAAAAAGAAACCAAACAGAAAAGCAGGAGCAGAAAAAACTAATTAAATCATAATCAGCCACAGGTTACAGGTCAGTTATCTGTGTGGGAAGGACTTGAGCATAAGGCAGCTTGTGGGCCAGGTGCTAGTAACAAGAGCTTAAAAAGACAAATGAAGATATTCCCTAAAATACTTGGTCACCAGAGGGTTGCACCAGGTCACTGGTGTGCACACAGAAAAATGGAACAAGGTCTACAGAGTGATGCAGCACCTTTGCTGTAGGCCAGCTAGAAGCTGTCTGTTCCCAGATCCAGAATATGATTACACCTTGCAACACACTACACATATGCCTGTATTCCTGAATTCACAGCATTTAAGGCCCTCCAAACCTCAGGTCCACCTTTAATTATACTGCTGGCTACTTGCACTTCCTCACTAATAATGTGTATTTATGCTTAGAGCCCAGTGACAGCTAAGTGACTCAGAGCACTCACTTGGCACTGCATTAAGGCATTAAGTAATGCAGAGAGTCTTGTATCCTGCTCTGGGTTACTTACGGAGTGCGTGCCACTCATCCTGCCGGATGGTGTTTGTGATGTTGACGGGTAAGTTGCGAGGCAGAGAGCTGGAGGTGTAGTGGTACTTCACAGCAGTGCAGCGCTGGATAACTCCTGTAAAAGAAACATCGATGTGAAACAGCATGAAAGCCACGTGCCTTGCACTTGCTGTTGAGTCCGTTGGCCCAGCAGAGCTCACACCGGGGAACCCCTACCTCAGTAACAGCGCAAATGTAACCAAAAAAGAGCTGTTTACTTCAAAGGCTTTGGGAGTAGGAGCGGAGGGAACCTTGCTACAAAGAAACTGCAGCAAAGAGGGAGCTATGTGCTGATCCAGGCAAGCTCCACCAAGCAAGAGCTGAAGGTAAACACTTAGGAGTAATCACCAAAACCAACTCCACAAGCTTCCTGAAGGAACTGCTATCAGATGTCTGAGGAGACAAGAACGTGGCCAAGTACCAAGAGGACTGCTTTGTCTCTCAGAAGACAGAACTGAACCACTTTGAAAATTTTGAATGAATGCTGGGAAGTGAACTGTATGGGAGAATCCTTTGAATTCACTTCAATAGTCATTGACTCTTTGCTTCACTTTCAATGAACAATAGTACCCAGGTAGGCTTGTTTCCATTATAGCTTAAAGAAAAGCATGCCCGGGATGAAAATGTGAACATACAAGCATGCTTTTCTTCAAAGGGATTTTTAGTTTAGAAAATGGGAGGGAATAAAGATAGGTGGTGGGGCAGAAGGGAACAGCCAGAAAGATAAAAGAGCTAAATAGTGCAAAAGGTTGCCCTTAAACAATGGTTAATGGGTCATTACCGCTATTTGAATGTTGGGGCAGAAGAACCGTTCAAAAACAATGTGAGTCAGCGAGCTAATTAAGCTGGTGAACAATCACTAGCAGGGAGCTGCAGACTCAGTGATCAGCTTTGCAAAAGACACTAGAAAAGCCAGGAGAAGCAACGGAGTTTGTGAACCTCCCGCAGCAACGAGAAGCATGATTTTGTTCTCTAATGATGTTTACTGGGAGTGTACTGACCTGGTTTCTGCAAGGACCTGCAAAGAGGAAGCCCCCGTTTCACAAGATTAGGAGTCGCATACAAGAGGCCCAGCCAATTCCAGCCGTCACGCCAGGAAGGGAAAGATGATCTCAATTTCTCCCCATTTCAGGTGGGCCCCCATCCTCATATGTGCTTCCCACCACGCCCTTCCCCTGCCGTGGCTCGAAGATGTTTCCCCGACACCGCAGGGCGTTGGCAGCGAGACAGGATACACGGAGCTGCTGCCCTTCACCTTCAGCCATCCGCCCTCACCCCGCGGAGCAGCGCTCCCTCTTTGCACTTAGCTCAGGACCAGTCTGTAGAGCCACCTGAGCAAATGATCAGCAAGACAACCCAGTGACACGGGATGCCAGTTTCTTTGCAAAGGCTGTAGGCATCTCAGCTAAGAACTTAGGCACATCACAGTATCTAATTAAATTTCACCTGTTACTGCTGACTGAATTAGATTTCAATATTGATATGATTTACATGTGTTTGTAGAGAAATACGTACATGGAACAAACTAATGACATCAGATTTCAGATTACAATGCACTGGATTCATTAAAATTATGATCCATGCACTTACATATTCTGATTATAAAAGTAGCACATATAAAGCAGTATTTTTTATAAGAGCAAGGATTGCTATTTTTATAGCTCATTAAAGAAAAAGCAAAGACTAGAGACGTACATCTTTTATGATCAAAGCTATGGACTCCTCAGCTAAAACATCACTAAGAAAAATATTCACTCTGTATAATTCCAAGAATTTAACATGTAAACAAAAACTAAAATCTCTCCACCTTCCTATACGAACCTGGTTATTTAGAGGTTTTCAAATATCAATTCATTCTGCCTCTGCTTTAAAACCCATACTTCTAATCCTTCCTTCCCCATAATGCAAAGTGCTAATTTATTGTAGGCAGTACATACAATTACACTAAAATAGAAAGTTTGTAAAAGAAAGAGCTCAGGAGTTCACAAATTTTAGGGCTCTTACTCAGTGCAGGCCTCTAATCCACAGGCTTGGTGATGGCCTTTGTACTACACCAGGACAAGCCATTTTTCCAAAAAGATTCTCATCTCTCTGAAAGCACAGGCTGGACTCACTCTGGTGCGAACCACCATAAGCGAAACAAGGGAAGCTTCTCTCTGTAGATCTGCTAGGAAAGCTGAAATAGGCAGGCAAGAGAGTCGGGAGACTGAGGAAGCAGTGAGGGGGATCTCTCAGCTGAATACCTACCCACTTTCTCCCAGAAAACTGTAACATGCACCCAGGCAATCTTCAGTAGCCAAACTTTGCATCTGCAGTTGCTAGTTCGTGTTTCCCATTTTCTGAGTGAATCTCTAGGTCTCATTTGTAGAGACGCCATGCACTCAAATATGGCCAGGTACTCCAGAGGGCTGCATTTAAAGTCATATAACACCTTGTTCTCTAAGTACTCAAGAAAAAAAAGAAAAAGTAAAAATCAAAATCAGGTCTGCAGTCTGAAAGTTATTGAGAAGTCAAGGTATTTCACAGGTACTCCAATAAGTCCTTCGACTCGAATTCTTACATTGTAGTCTATAGAACAGGGACAGCATCCTGCCCTCCATTTCAGAGACTTGCTAGCAAAATGATTTCCCTTTTGTTTATAACACTGTCAGACAAGCACAAGTATAAGATAGCCTGCCAAAATTAAAAACTTTGCCTTCAGGCAAGGGCTTGAATAGAAGAGAGTCATGTGGTGAACAAGTAAGCGAGTTTTGTCTTTTTTGGCACACAAGGGAATTAAGAATACAGGACAGAAGGGGGCAGGTGCTCATGTCATTAGCTTAACATAAAGCACATGTACAAGAAAAAGGTTAGATAGACAGCCTAATCCCAGCATTTCTAAGGGGCCTTAAAAGAACACTGTGAAAATTGCATTGCATGTGCAATTTTCTTGATTAAAAAGTAAACACGAACTCCAATGAACCACATCCAGCAGTGTCACACTGACACTTTCATGGCCAAACTACATGTCCATGCCCTCTCACAGCAATATTGCTTCTAACATCTTGTCTTCAATGTGTTTTTTTAGCCTCTCAGGTTTGCAACTGCAGACAGGTTCCTCTCTCCTTGGAACTCACAAAAGCCAAAACAGTACATGTGAATGTCCCTGGGTGAGTCCTTTCTCCTTACTGAATACAAAGGCTGGGAAAGATCAGAGGATGCTGGCTAGAATAGCCAGATACCCAGGCAGAACACAGGTCCCTTGTTTCTAAGCTGCCAGAAATCTGGAAACACAGACCCAGGACTGCTGTGATACATTCAGTTTGTAATCCTGGGCTCAGCACTCCCTGACTTTCTCTCAGTTTAGTTTTAGTCTCTCTCCAACTTTGAAATGTGAGTTTTCTTCTCTACATTCTCTGTGTGCCAGTTGTATAGAGGAAATTGAGGGGTTCCCATTTTCAGTTCTGCTATCTGGCCCAGTCCTATCTTAGAGCAGTTTGACTCTCACACAGCTGGGAGAGACCCTCTCCTGACCATGGGCAGCCACGAGCAGTTAACAATTGATTACCACCTCAGGTCTGGCCCTCCCCTCCCTCACGCCCCAGGACCAAGTGGTCACTGAAGCTCCCTGGTGTATTCCTACCATTTCTGCCCAGGACTGTGAGGAGCATCACAGCTATGGGTTCACATTGTCACCCAAGGGTCACCAGATCACATAAATCAACTTTCCTTTAAGAATACCATAACTCTTACAGATCACACTTACTGACAGATCATACTTACCAAGGACCATGACCAAACAGATCAAGTCTATTAAACATGCCACTAGAGCAGACCCTCTACAGACCTCACAGCCAATCCTGTAACTCTTCCAATTTATTATCAGTCGGAAAGAATGGGAAGTACAGACACCAGGACTGAGTTTTCTCTCAAGGGCCTCATTACTGCCACAAACTGTTGTGTTCCTCTTCTTAAGCATCCAGTGGTTCTCCTCACTTTCTCAGCTACATCATGATACTAAGAAATTTTTTCTGCCCAGTCTATGTGAGATGTACCAATCCCACCCCAGAGACTTTTCAGAGCAATCTTGAAAAGCAATAAAATCCTCAGTTTATCAACAGTGATGAACATTTTCTTAATTTAGTGATGTTAAAACACATGTTGTTCAAATGAATCCACCAAGTTATCCAAGACAGCCTTGTAGAATGGATCTTTCTTAATTAATAATTTTCTACTGTCGCCATTTTCTAAGCAACACTTTCTTCCTCTACTAATAGGTAGAGAAGACCCCTAAACAGGATATAATAACTCCCTCCAGGACTACTTAAGAATTCTCCATGCAGAAGGTTTATGTTGTAGCATCAGTTATTCAGTGTGTAATCCACATAGCACAGGCTCTACAAGATGATGTATTACTCAAGTTCTTACACTCAGAGTCCCTCCTTACACACACAGAGATTCCCATAATGTCCCCACCAAGCGGTTCAGTTCTTTGGCTGCCATCTCTTACTGACTGCTAATATCCATTTTCCCCATGTGGGTTGTACATTATTTCTTCTTTTTCCTTCTTAATTGTATTTTTAAAATGAAACTAGATAATTTTTCACAGTTCCAACAGGGTGATTTTGTATTTTAAGAAAAATCCCACACATCATTCCTGTCTTACATTTTAATATTTCCCATGTCTCAGTTTTACACTACATTTTTGACTCCCGCTTTTTCCTTTTAAATATATGAAGTAAATACATTTTACTTTTTTTCATAACTATTTTAGACACATAAGTGGATGCACGCACATGCATCATTAGCTACAATGCTCAAGTACAAAAGTTTCCAGAGAACTGCTTTGTATAAATAGCAGTAGATAAATACAGGACTTGAAATCCATGCAATTATCTAAAGGGATAAGGCTATTTATGGACTTAGTAATTTATTCAGAATTCAAGAGAGACAGAGAAATGAAAGAAATCTTATTCCAGAGAGACTAGAAAAATGGAGAGTACAAACCCAAGCCAAAATTACCACAGGACTGAGAAAAAAAAAATTACTCCTCTGTCACTAAAAGCCTATAACAATCTAGAGATTAAAGAGTACTAGGAATATAAGAAGGCATCACACATCACCAAAGAGCTAGCTGAAAACTTAATGCAAACTGAGAAGGAAGTAGGACTTTCAGAGGTGCACAGATCTTCAGCTCACACCAGGGAAAAAACCACCTGTTTTTATTTTTTGGAAGCCCCACATCTAGTATCATGCTTGAGAGAACAGCTTAGGCACAGCCACACCTGACCATCAGTCAGAAAGGGCTGCTTAATCACAGCTGCCAGAAAAAAAGACAGACACAGCGGGAATAAGGGAAGGTTGCTAGTAAAGGAGGTCAAAGGAAGGGATAAGAGTCATATATATTTAAAGATCTGATTCTACAAGAACTATTAGTAATAATTTCCCTCTGTAAGATGACACATAAATCTTTAGTAGCAACTGCAGACCTAACAGACAAAGAATAGCAGGGAAGGCTTGTTGGGAAAGGCAAGGTCTCTCTTCAGAACAGCTGAAAAAAAAAAAAAATAAAGAAGATAACCTTTTGGTTTAGAGTTCTTACAGTTACACATCAGACCCTGAAGAAGATAATTCACCACCCATTAATGCCCTCATGCGTATAGAATACAGATTCTAACCTCTCTGTCTGACTGTTGTAGTGTTGGAAAAATACCTCAGAAATAGAAGTACTGAGCACCAAACTAGTATTCTTTCCACCCCTTCTCCCCATCTTAGCCTATCTCAATGGGAGCTGAAAGCATTTTGCTTGATGTGAAGCAAAACAATAGATAAATATTTTACATGGCAACCACAATTAATAGAAAGAAATTAAGGAGCTCCCTTTTAGTGAAAGGAGTTCAATTGGAAATAAAAATGAAAATGCGTAAATAGGATTCTAGGAAATTAAATAGAGAAAGCTAAGATCAGAGCACTAGAGTTTCTAGAAGTAAGAGTCACTGCTGTGGATTGGAAAGAAGGGACAAAGACGAGCTGAGATTCACAGCGCCAGTCTATCCAGCCTCTGCTGTGCAGGACTGGCGTCACAGTTGGAAGCCAAGCTGAAGAACTGCTCTCATTTTCTTAAGATAGCATTTCCATTTTGTGCCTCAATGGAAGCACTTCTCTCAATTCCTACCCTCCCTATGCTAATATGTACCTGCTGGAACAGTAAGTCCTCTAATCTATCATTAACCATATCTGACCCACTGACTTCATAGGTCAGCCCACTACATTTATTGGTACCACTGAACGCAGGAATTTTATTCATATTTCATGGCCTGCTTGGCTTTGTACCATGTGCCACAGTAGTAGAAGGTCCACAGCTTTCTCTTCTGTCACCCTGGGGGCACCAAATGCCATCTGTCACCACGAAAGCCTGGCAATCTACTGCAGCAATGGGAACTCCCCCATGCTAGAACAGGAACAACAGGTCCCTTTCACCTTGCTGCAGAAATCACAGCGCTATAAACAACGCTGCACATCTCTCAGAACTCGTTCCGAACAAAGTGCCGGCGTTAGGAGGATGCCCCCCGAGGGCGGGCTCCAGTGCGGCCCTGCGCCGGGCCCGGCGGGGCTCACCGAGGCCGCGGTCCCACCCAGCACTGCAGCATTTTAAGCAGAGGGGGAGGCGCACCAGACCCCGGGACGGGGTCACGGCCATGCCCGCCGCTTCCCGCACGCCAGGGACACCCGGGGCCACGGGGCTGGCCGGGGCTCCCTCCGTGCCCTCCCTCCCTCCCTCGGGCCCCGGCCCGGCCCGGCCCGCAGAGCCGGCGCCCGGCGGGGCCGCGCTCAGCACCACGGACAGCGGCGGGGCCGCCGCCGCCCCCGCACCTTTCCGGATGAGCTCCTCGCTGTCCGGCTCGTAGCCCGCGCGGTGGCAGCGCCTCCAGAGCCCCGACACGGTGGAGTTGAAGCGGCGGCCGCAGTGCGAGTCCAGCGCGGCGGAGGCGGCGGCGGCGGCCGGGGCGGGGGCCGGGGGCCGCCCGGGCAGCAGCGCCCGCGGGGGCCGGGCGCGGAGCGGCAGGTGCGAGCTGGGCGCCGACATGGAGCCGGGCGGGTCGCTGCGCTTGTGGCCGAAGCCGCGGCAGCGCTCGCGGTGCCGCCGCGCGTCCGTCTCGTACCAGGAGTCGGTGCCGATGGCCACGGCCAGCAGGGCGAGGGCGGCGGCGGCCAGCAGCAGCCCGGTGCCGCTCAGCGCCTGAGCCGCGGCCGCCATCTTACCGCGCCGCGGGCGGCAGGGGCGGGCGCTTCCCTGCCTGCAGCCCGGCTGGGGCCGCCGCCCGCGGCACCGCCCCCGGAAGGGGCTCCGGCACACCGCCCCCGGCCAGGCCCGCACACCGCCCCCCGGGCAGGCCCGCCCGCCGAGGCCCCCCGGGCAGGGACAGGGACAGGGACAGGTGAGCGCAGCCCCCGAGCCCTGGGCGGCCTCCCCCGGCCGGGCACAAGGGCAGAGATCAGCCCTGCGCGCACCCGGAGGCCGCGGCACCCAGCAGGCTGTCAGCCGTGGACCAAGTACAAACACCACCCCCAACACCATTTGATGGCGTTTGGATTATTTCTCCTCAAGCCCTCACTATCGGTTAATGGAAAATAAGGCCTGAAAAGCTGAAAAATGTCAATCTATTTTATGCAATGAGAAGCAGGCTAAATCCAAGCCATTAGTTAAATGCAGCATTTCCAGGGGCACAAAATCCCTTTTGATCCCACCTGTTGTTCCTCCAGCCCCAGCACTATCAGTCAGACCCCAAAGCCAGGTGTTAGGCCATCGTTTTGTCAATTCTGGCCTCCAGATAAAATGATCTAGTGATATGCCATGTCTACATTACAATTCTATTGCCACAGTTTTTAAAACCTTAGTTTTGTTTGTTAAAAGTGCTTTACATTGTTTCCCAAGAGCAAATGGTGAAGTGAGATCCTTCCCCCTGCCCTTGTCACTTCTTGCTCTCTCATGCACACCAAGCACAGCCTAAACACCTTTCCCAGCACTTCTCCGGCAATGCTGACCAGAACTGAGTACTGCTTATCTCCCCAGAGCACTATGCCTGGTGGAAACATGCAGCAGCCACAGCTAAAGCTTGTTTTAACCACATTTCAGCATGATCCTCTTCTGCAGTTTGCACTGGACAGATGGGATTACCATCCATGCAGCTGCACATTACTGCCTTCAAGGCAGACAAATCGAAAGGGCTGCTGTCAAAAGAATTCTTGCACATACCAGCGAAATTAAATCTTCCACATGAAGAATGAAAAATAATTTTCAAATACAATCAATGCTCTAGATAACATGAAAAAAATCCTTCAATTGTAATAGCTCTTTCCTGAAAAAATCCAAATATTCACATTTCCTAAATCTGCAATCCTATTATGTCACCCTACTCTCTATATCAGTGCCTCTGGCTATATTTCCAGGAGACAGGGGCTTCAGCAAGACCATCACCTTAGAAAGTTCCCATGTACAAGACTTCAAATTGTTCTCCCTTCTGTGCTACTACAATTAGTACCAACACAGCCAAAGAGAGCATCTTGGTAAATCCAAGGACAGAGATTCCAAAATGTAGATTGCTGGCAGTAGACTGTGAAATCATGCCTTTGATCACCTACCTGCCTTCATCTTCTTTCAGTTCTTAGGTCATAGTTTTCCTTCTTCTTACAGAACATTTCCAGTAAGAAGTGAGTCACGTACCATTATTTATAGGCTGAAAATCTTCCAAATGAAGAGTGGGATAAGACATGCACTGAATCCATGTTTTTGAAGGGTGAAGAAATTCCTACTAGTCCTTTATGGACGATTCCTACACACAATATTGTCCTGCGTGGCAGGTAACCAGCTTAGTGTTAATTGATACTAAACAGGCCTTGAGGTTTTTTTGATTAAAAAAAATAAGTGATCACAATAAAGTATAGTCGCAAAACTCTCCAGACAGCCAGTTACAATACAAGCTTTCCCCTGAAAGAGGAGAAACTTATTTGGTGATGCTTTTCAGGGAACTCAGACCAGCAGTCAAGAATTAGGATTGGATCATACTGCTCCTGGATGACAGTTTCTTGGCAGCAGGAAGAAGAAACTGGATTAGAACCTTTTTTTTTTTCAATTGTGAAGGTCTGACAGCAAGACAGAGCCCAGACTTCGCTAGACTAACCCAGAGATATGGCTCTGTAATTCAAATGAAATCTGAATTTAGTTTTTAATCAAAGAAAAGTAGTAGCTAAAAAAAAAAAAAACCAACAAAACAAAAACCCACAAAACAAAATCAAACAAAAAAAAAAGCCAACAACACAAACCAACATGGGAAACTATTTATTTCATCTCTATTGTCTCCACGAAGAGCAGACCAATACAGATGAAGGGGGGAAAATGAATAAGAGCAGCTGAAAAAATAGAGCTAGAAAATACAATTCTCTCTGTATTTCCAAAAGTGACAAATGTGGTGGAGTGACGCTCCATTTCCTCCCAAGACTCTCCATCCTCAACCCCAGGGCTGACATAGTAGAAAACTATCAAGCCCCATGCCACCTCCTACCAGGGTATCTTCCCAACAACCACAGACTATACAGGCCTATGGTAGCAGCCAAGAAAAACAGCTCAGAAATTCCTTCTTCAGTGTCATCCACTTCACATTCTTGAACGCTGAGTACAAAATCCTGACTGTGGTTTTCAGTCTTGGCAAGGCTCAGTGCTGATGCAACAACGCCAACTCATGGGCACTCACCTGGCAGTGCCTCAACTTAAATGCCAGCCTTATTTTGGGAAAGAAATCTTGAGAAACAGCAGGCACATCTTTCTGTGCAAACCTGCTTCCTCCAGAGCCCTATTACAGGGTCCAGTTATCTGCAGTCCCTGGGCAGGGGGGAACCCCCAAAGCCAGAACTAGAGGGTTAGCATACTCGCCCAGACCCTGCAGACTAATTGGATTAATCATCCTTCTTGGAAAGTGGGAAGCAGACGCTACCTTCAGACTTCACGACAACTGAATGATAGAGAGAGTAGTTGGCACAGGAAGGCAACTTTGTAAAGAGGAATAAAACAATTGCACTAAGCCTGCCTCACTGTTGCAGTGAAATTAGCTACCGCTGTAAATCCAGGGTAAGGAAAGCTGAAAAAATTTCAGGCAGCAGTTCCTGGGCAGATAGAACTGCAAGCATGAGCTCTCCAGTGCTTGCTGAAAAGTAGGACAGGAGCTGTCATAACAAAGAACTGTGTCAACAGTTCAGGAATCTCTTAGGGAAGAAAACGCCTCTGCTGTGGGCAGCATACCTGCCTCAGTGCTCTGACCCAAATCGCCCTCTGAAGGCATGAGCCTTCTTGATAAGGCCTTGTGCAGACTGGAGAGCTGTAATGATTTACAAAAGCTATTTAAAGACAGAGCTAAGTTGGTGCAGTTGACATTGGAGCACCTGTTTTGTGCCTGATGGCTCCACCAATTAGACCTGTTTTTAAACAAATTTAAGCAATGCAAGGATAAGCTCTGCAGAAGGGATGATCTAGCAATTGTGCACATCTCTGTGGCAATAAAATATCCCTGCAGAATTATGAGCTGGTCAGCCCTGTGAGCTGGGATGTGGGAAAGCACTAGAAATCTTGTTTATTTTTATTGGTCTCAAATTGCCAAAAATTTTATCCCAAGCATCACAAAAGTCCTCTTAAACATACCTATGTCACCCTTTCATATCTCTTGCTCTCCCTACCTAGCACACAACTTTTCTATAAAAATATTTAAAAAGTATTTTCACCTACCGTTTCAGCCTTCCCATTTAAGGGCTGTCAGTATTATTCCCTATCCATTCATCCCCAACAGATGAACTCCACTGTGAGGTAAAAAGTCCAGAAGTAGGCTACCATCTATGTTTTTGGTTATAGCATGCTCTTAAATAGTCCACAGTGAACAGAGGAAAAGTCAACTGGGAGTTAGCTGCTGGCCAGACTGTAGTGTTCAGCTACATGACAGTCTAGGGGTGCTGTAGCATGACGGGCAGGGCTAACAGGCTACACCTCAAGAAAGCTGTGAAATATGGTGCGGGGCAGATGGTGGGTGACTTGGGTCTCAAGAGCAGGCTCAGAGCCATGTTCAACTAATGCTTTTGAGGAGAAGAAGCTCAGTCACAATAGCTACATTGTTTTCCTTCCAGATATAGGTGAGCTGGTAGTATGGCAATAGAAGAAACATTTACTAATCATTTATCAGATAAACAGTTAGGCTGTGCTGGCTCTTGGAGCAGTTAGGGCTGAGGCAAGTAATCTCCAAGTTGAGACATTTACTTGTACTGACCTATCCTAAAGCGCCTCAAGCTTTTGGGTCAATTTCAACATAAAGAAATACAAAATAGACCCAAAGAGCTGGACTGCTGAGGCTAATACTACCTTTAGGAAAAAGCAATGCCAATAAAAAGCCAGAGACTTAAGTTGGAAAGGGTCTTTTTCCCTCTATCTGATAGCACCATCAACTACTCCTGGGTAAGGAGTTCTGGCTAAATCTGTTGGTTTGTTGTTGCTTTGTAATCTCTGTTCTGCCTCCAGCTGTTAGAGTGGTAGGAAAAGTCCTTCATCAGCTACAGGAATCCCCTCTGTTGTTTACACACAAGAGCTTGGGAGGTGCAGTTCCATCAGAATGAACTGAATGAAACATCATTCGTTCACTGTGGAGCAGTTGTTCTGTTTTTCTGCCCAGTGTATCTTTTGCTCCATAAAAACCAATCGACCAAAAAAAGAAGAGAAGCCCTGATGTGTGGATTTTAGCAGAACAGGAATAGGAGAGCCAGGGAATGAAGTCCTGCACACCCAGACCTCTTTCTCACCTGCTTCTCATACTAGCAGCCAGATCTGCATGCACACACATAAGAAGTAACATTAGTGTTCCTTATTGCTTTGTAACAGCTCAGAGTCACTGTGGTGTCTCTGGGAGGCATCATGAGGTCTGCGCAGAGGTCACTCAGTTGTGAGCGCGAGTAGCACCATGACTATAATGCCTGTACACAGGAGCAGAATTTGCTGCAGGGAGTTCCTGGGAAAGAAACAGCGAAATTAGGAGGAGCCATAGACCAATCCCCATAGGCAGCAATGTAGAGGCTCTCAAGTTATTTGTTCTTTGCCCTGCCAAATCTACCACATGGAGAACACAACAGCTGTATGAAATCACTAACAGCTGAGAAGAGTCTTCCCCAGCACCCCAAACAAAGAAATTATGTATAAACTGACATGTACTACTTTTCCCATTCAGCGGCAAGTACTAACTTCAGGTTTCAAAATCAATTTGATTCAGTCATGTAGCTACAGGTATATATTCCAGTCCTCTCACTTACAGGGGAACCAACACTTCTGCAGCACATTCACAGACACTTTAGAGACCTCATTCAGTTACAGAGAGAAAAAAAAAAGACAAACTTATGAATTTAGCCATTCTTTTAGCCCTATCTCACGTTTATGTTGGATTGAAGTGACTGTGTACCTCCCACCTCTGCATACTCTGCCAGCATGAGAGGTTACCAACACAAAGCAAGCTCCCAAACTGGTCATTAACATTCCTATGCCAGAAATTCCTGCGTCTTCAGATATAACTGTGGAGCTGGGTTTTTTTGAGGACTGTTTCAATCAAAATTAACTAGGTGAGCCAAGGCATCTTATTTAAACTACTTTTTACCTGTCTCATTACAACTGAAATAGGAGGGAACATTCAGGTGCAGCTCTGCCAGCAAATCTGAAAGGGCTTTTACTGTGGCACAGCTGGATTTGGACCTGCTACAGCCTTAATTAGACTGCAAGAATCTAGAATAATACACAAGGGGAGGCCAAATATACTGAAATATATATACCAATGCAGAAAAGAGATGATTGAAGTGGCATACAATGACTGACTATGAAATGCTGAATGATTAAGAGAAGAAAACTATTATCTTCTACTCACAAAGAAATACAGTGACATCTGATAAAAAAAAATCAATAAGCAAGAGTGTAAAAACAAATTATTAAGAAACATCACTTAAAACAGCACAGTCAAGCTATGCAAACTGCTGCCAAAGGGAGACTGCAGAAGCCTGAACTAATGACTAAGGTCAGAAATGAATGAGAGAGGCATGTGAAGGATAGAGTCACATGTGCTTACCAGACATACACACCATTATGGGGCCCTGGTTCAGGCAGTCTCTAAACCAGTATATGCCAGAAGCTGAAAAGACAGACTGGGCAGTGGGTGTCCTTTCTGGACAGGTTTCTGAGGAACTTGCTCTAGCTGGTTATGCTACATACTGTGCTAGCACAATATTTGGGACTGACCCAGTTGAAGGCTCTTGTGTTTTATGCAGTCTTTGTAGTCCCATAAATGCAGTAGATAGCACAGCAGTCTATTTTGATTCCCGCCTTGCCCATGGGATTTGGAAAGCTGGCATTCATGCACTTTCAGAACAGGCACAGGGGGGAGGTTATATTCCTGCTCCCTGGCAGCAAGAATTGCTGCAGCAGAACAGGAGGGAACACTTACCAAGGATTCTTTTCCTCCAGAAGATCAGGCACAACATTTACCAAGGCAATATACAGAAATCCTCCAGAAGTGAACGGAAGGATCCAGGCTACTGTTTCACCTATACAAATAGAGAAAGCTTTTATTATTACTGAGACAGATCCATGGTAGACAACACTGAGGGAAAAGAAGATTATACATGTGGGAATGACAAGCATCACCTTCCTCCCTTCCTACAGAGGTCCCAGGGAGCCTTACCTGCTCCTTTTGGTGACTGAGCACATATTGCAAAGCAGGCTCCTAGAATTCCCCCTAGAGCTGTGGAAAGCTGCATCTTGGCTGCACTCCAGCGGTCAAAGCCAGCCCGAAGTAAGATTGCAAAGTCTCCAACCTAAGAAAACCAAGAGCTGACAGTTAATAAATGTCAATATTAAATTCTCAGTCACAAAGGATGTTGGATCCGCAACAAGACCATTGCTTCAAGACTTTTTTCATGTTGTCAGTCTCCCAGAGGGAGCAGCTTCCAAAAGGACAAGAAAATATTAACCAGACCTAGGCCTCCTCTTAGTAGATGAAGCACTTTGTAATCTCCCTCACAATGGCAGGATCCAAAGCCCTCTCACCTCATGTGGGATTTCATGCAGGAGAATGGCCATTGTGGTTAGGAATCCAACCTGCAGCAGAGAGAAAGGGATTAGGAAACAATCCTAATATTCTTGGATGAATCCCTTCACGTCCCATACACTTACTGGGATCCAGCTGGAGCAGCAGATCCCACATAAATTCAGGGTTGACTGGGAGTTTTTCATTCTCACAGTCATGGTCCTCCAGCTCAGAGCACTGGGAACCTCATAGCCCCTCATCAGTGTTGAAAACCCAAGTTAAAAAAGCATTAAACATCTTTGCCTTGTCTATGTCCCTGTTTCTGAGGTGACCATTGTCATCATGTAAGGGGGCAATGTTATTTCTGGACTGGTTTTTGAGTAGATGAGCTAATCCTTCCCCTAATGCCAGTAAAAATGCTTAACATGTCCCAGGTTTGAAGAAGCTCTGCATCAGAGGATCAGGATAGGGTTCATTTTACTGTAGTC
>JAWWEW010000165.1:23242454-23291409 GCA_035583185.1 Anabacerthia variegaticeps
AATGTGTTCAAACAATTTTCTACTGTAATTCTCATACCTGTTTCCACAGCACTGACTTTCCAGAAAGTGTAAATATGATCTGCGTTTTTTCTCTAATCTGTTCCTTAATATTTGCATGTATCAAAACCTGTTAAAATTCAGCACTTCTGGTGAAGTTACTCAGTTTAGCTGCTATCACTGACTTCATGCAGTCACAATGTGCCATTTATGTAATATAGTAGTACCTGCAAATGTGAAGACATACTGTTCTTACAAATAATCACTTAGAAAAATCATATCCCACTAGTGAACAGATTTGAGGGGAGCTGCATTAATCCAGTCCTGATTGATAATATGACTGATTTTTTATACAGCTAATATTTGCATAGTTGATTTCATGCAGTACTAGCTTTATTAGAATGTGGGAGAAAGTTATGTTTTATATACATTTGTCATTATATTTATCAAACAGTTTTATCACCAAATAAAAGGCAGGAGAAAAGGTCCAGTTGATAAGAATTTATCTTCCATAAGATCATACCAATTAGCATTAATTAGGTTATTATTTTTATATTAGGACCACGTCTTGAGCAATCATATCTCTTGCTGGTGTTTCATTTCTACGTGAAATCACTGGTAGACCAACCATCCCCTAAGTCTTTAGTTTCTTATATAAATCTTTCTAAAATAAGGGCACAGTGTTTCATAACCCAATAATATTGGCTTCTTCACTACTATCACCTCTAGAAATGACAATGTGGCACCCTGCAGTTTGTGCAATGTTCTGTAAAAATTACATGTAATGTGACAGATATCAAAAATACTCAGTGACCTCAGCATAACTTTCATGTTGTGTAGGAAGCGCTATAAAATTACAGCAAAACAGTTTTAAAATAGAAAGACTAAAGAGGCTCTCACTGACCACACATTCAGGTTTGGGCTAGTTCATGCAACCACACTTTCTGTTCATAGTTACTCTCATACAATCTCGCACACTTTTATGGGCTTGCAAACTCAAATTATAGGTCCTCCTTCACCAAAACGGTTGTTTGCTCTCTCACTTGTAACGTGCACCCAGACAAGAGTTTCCAGAGTACAAAGATAGTAACATTAAACTGAAAGCAAAGCCAATGTAAAGGTTATCCACTTCCCAATGGTACAGTACTCCTATTCCTCCTCCACCTCCAATTCTATGAGCTTGCTGATCTCCCTTTTCCCAGCACTACAGGCTGCCTGTCTACATGCCAAGCTGATTCAAGTAGTTAAGATGGGAGAGAAATAGACCTGGGGGCGGGAGGTGGGTGTGTGGGTGTAGAAAAAACGAATTCTTTGCCTGTTTAGCTTCCTGAATAGGCTCACTGTGAGGTCAGATGAGACCAATGCAAAGGAAGTGATGGGAAACATAGTTTTGGAGACATAAGTGGACAAGAAGTCATTTTTGGCAGCAGATAAACTGATAATCTGAGAAACTGAACTTCTAAGTTCTACAGTGGATAGCTTCAACACACTTCCAGAAGGTGTCAAAACACTTCCAAAAAGTGCCTTAAAAGGAAAAGCACAGCTCACAATTGGTACAATGTAGGCACTAGAGAACAGAGAAATCATGGCACAAAAAATTAAGAAAATAAAGATATAATGACTAGAAAATATAGAGTAACAAAATGTGAACTTAGATATTTTGGTACCATAATTCAACCAAAATACACATCCTCAGGCTTCTAATTTCATAATATTGATTTGGTCTCTTCTGCATAAGCTGCAGTGTAGATTTTCTCTAAGCCTGCTATTTCCTGCCTGCTGTGACCAGGACAGACATTTTGACAGAGCAAAATTTAGCACAACTCAAACATTGAGTTTCCCACTCAGGTGCAGTTCTTTCCACAGACAATTTGTGTCTGAGATGTGAAGGTGAGTTTGCAGATCTCTTACCTTGATTCTATTGCTTCTTGGACATGACTGGAGAGAGGAGCCATTACACTGAGCTCGTGCTCTTTGGGATTGGCCTGCCACCTTTGGCACAGGACAGCCACTTCCATTGGGAATCTTTCCACCTGGTGCTTTGGAATCACAGTCCTAAAATAAGGGGAAAAGGATTTGTCTCTGATTTTTTGTCAGTGATGAATGAGCATAAATCAGTATCAGAAACTACATCTTCACCCTTAAGTCTTTTGACCTTACAATGTAAATCAGCAGCTTTGGCACTCCAGTTTAATAACAACTGCCAGAAATTAGACAGATTCAGAGAGCATTGTGACATCTGCACTGTAAGACATCAAGAACAAACACCTCCCAGTCCTCAAGAGAAGCAGAGAGAGGAACTGGATTCATGCCTCCAGGTTCCACTAGAAAAAGAAAGGACTGAGCCTGCCAATCCTGCTTGCAGCTGCTGCCCACAGAGATATAACTCCAGCTGGGCAGGAAATGGCAGGGAGAGAGTCCCCAGTCCATCAGAATAACTAAGTCTACAGAATTATTCTACAGCCGGGATCATCATCTTCCAAACAAGATATTTATCTAGGACTTCAGCCTCTCTCTAAATGAGAATATGATGTTCCTTCACACTTGAAAGTCTTGCATTGAGTCAAAGTTAATAAGTAACTGCTCTTATGTAGTGCCTCACCTGCAGTTTCAGCTCTCAAAAGTCATGGCACAACAAGGACTGAACAGTCTATAGGAGATGCAGTTAAGAGTTGTCCAGATGTCTGAAGACTAGCTGCTGTCCTCTATCTTTGAACTACCTTTGGGTACCTTTGTATCCATCACCCCTTTGCAGCTGGGTAACTCCTCTGAACTTAGTATTACCTGGCCAATCATAAAACCCTTCTACCACACAAAGTTACCCAAACTTCTGGTTCAGGCCATAACCAAGAAAAAACACCTTCAAGAAGACCGGTCTTTGTCCTGACTGAGGACCCAGAAAGGGAATGAGTCACAATGGGTCAGTGAAACATGCATCGGCAAGCTGCCATCCCTCAAAGGTAACTTGAGTGAAAGTCTCATTTGCAGAGTGCTCCAGCTTCCAGTCCCCCAAAAAGAACAGCTCTCTTTTACACATACCACATGAAGAACAAAACCAGCCCAGACACGAGAAATCTCAGTTAAAACAACAAAACAAAAGCCTGGAGATGAAACCTTCTAGAGACCAGTGTCAAAGAAGTGGCAAAAAGCTCCCAAAGGGCAATGACAGGGTACTCACAGCTTTAGGAACATTGCTCAGCCTGTCAGATAAGGCAGATGAAGGGTTTAGTAAGGAGCTTCAAATAGAAGAGCACTCCCCTCAGGCTGCTAACTTACCACACCAGGGTAGTCCTTCTCTTCTTTCTCTAGGAAGATCTTCTCTAGCACCAGGAAGGTCAGGAAACCAATAATCACCCAGAGACCCAGTAGCTTCTGCTGCTGAAAGCTCTGCCCTTCTCCTGAAGGACAAGAGAGAAATCTTCATGCCTCTGTTAAGTACACAGCTTTTGACACATGTGAACCCACCATGCCCCAGACAGGGTAACCAGCAGTCCAAGACAAAATAAGAAATGACAATGGAAAGACTCCCTGTGAGGTAAGAGGAGCAAACACATCTCAGAGCAGAGTAGTTTAACTTGCTCATTCTTGATCTAACAGATAACCTCACCTCAGGACATTCAGAGTGAGAACAACCACCTCTTTTTCTTCAATAGCACAACTCAGAATATTTCCTGACAACACTGTGAATTTCTCTGAGCTCCAAAGGCAAATGAAGATTACATCAACAAAAATCCAGCTATATCTACTGAGCAGCAAGCCCTGACATGAAATCTGCCATTAGTGGAGCTACAGACTCACCTTCCCCTTTCTGCCACACCTAGGCAAGTTATTAAGCCCAAAGCTATAAACTTTCGTTTCAATTAGAGCCAAGCTTGTGAGAGAATAATCCATGCAGCCTGGCTGCAGAAATGAAGACTGCATTGCAATGGAAGAACAGAATGACTCTAACAAGGCCTACATGGGTCAAGGAAACATTTATGCTTAAGGACAGTCTGACAGAAGCAAACAAGCTAGAGCAGGAAGACAGAGTAATTTGGGAACCATTGTAGACAGGGATAAAAAAAAGGACAGCAAGTTATGCTGACAATGCTAGAGCTGTAAGGAAGAAGACTAAAGGCCCAGCAGATTTTAAATCCTAGGACATGGGTGCAAGAAAGTCTGGGAAACCCAGGGTATCTCCCCTCTCATATTTTCAGCACGGAAATGATTTCTTGGTTTCTCAGCAGGTGAGATGCAGCAGCACTTGCCTGCTCTCTTATCAGTTTGCTGAAGCAGAGACACAAACATTATAGGTTTTGACAACACTGGCTATCTGAGGAATGAAGGAGCTGCACTGATACAAGTTCTGTACCAACTCAGAGCGTTTAGTTTGCTGGTGAACACAGGTTTCTGTCACCTACATTTCCTTTTTCCTCCCCTGCTCCACCCTCTATGGGTATATAGCTTTACAGGCAATTTCCTCTGACTTCTGTTTGAGCAAAGATTGTGAGAGCAACACGTCTGAGCTCCCATAGATCAAGGTACCCAACAGAAGGACTCCAGTTAGTGCCAAGAAAGAGGCTCTAGGAGTAACAGTGTTATAGGGACAGATTTATAAAAGAGATGCACCTGAACCCCAAGTGAGATGGTCCACATGTTCATGTACCAGAACACATACACATTCATAACCTCTCATTAGGTTAAAGAAGCATTCCCTTTCCTTACAGAAAAGAAAAAGGAAGATCAACAAAGATTTGCAGGAGTCCAAGGCAAGATAGGAAAACCATTACAAGGTACTAAACATAAAGAAACCATGGCCAACTGAGGAAGCTTCTAATCTCAGTCTCTGGAGGACTGCAAAGTACAAAGATGAAATATTACATGTCTGTTTATTGTTCTTACATCCTTCCCTAGGCATGTGCTTTTATATATTGTCTGAAGGAGAATACCAGCCTAGATCAGTTTTTGGGCTGACCCAGACTGGTTGGTCTTGTGCTTTTACGATGGAACAAACTCAAGAAATGTAGCAGTAGGCATAGCATGGGCTGCTTCCAGGCACATAAGGCTTTCATACCTGTTGTTGCAGTGCACGTGTAGGCCCAGGCTTCAGGAAGTAAGTGCAGAAACACATTTCCCAGTAATCCACCAATTGCAAAACTCAACAACTGCTTCATACGGTGTGATCCAGCTAAAGAGAAGAAAATTAAAAAAAAGCCAAACAGACAAACGAACAAACCCCACACTGATCACAGCTCAGCCAGGAGCCAAAACATCTCCAGCTGAGATTTTGCACAAAGAAAATGAAATCTGAAGCATCTGCAAAGCAAGCTTTCAAAGGAGAGAGCACAAAACAAACGCAGTGCAAGAAAAAGATCTTGCACCACTTGCCTGGGACAGCAGTGTGTGGGAGGGACTTGGACTAGCAGGGTGAAAAACAATACTCTTTGTACAAGCTCCATCCGGGGCTTACTTTTGTCCAAGGACTTGCTATCAAATTCTCAGGTATGGACTAAAGCACCAAAACCAGACTTTCTATTTTAGAGAACAATATTTGTGACAAGATCCTGTTCATCACTGTGCTGTTCAGTCACATTCCAGGAACTCTGGCTTCAGAAAGGCCAATGCAGGTGGCAGGTTTACCTTCTGATCGCAGAGCGGCTCCTGTCTCAAATGGGATCACCAGCAAGGGGAAGACCCCACTCAGCCCCACCATGAATGAACCGATGAGGGAACAGATCCAAGCATCCAGCCGCTCACTGCTGAAAAGGTTTCCCCAGGGCTCTGCCTCCTTCTCACACAGCGAACCAGAACTAGCAGCAACATGACTCCTCGGGAGCTGTTGAGCTCCACAGGCCACAATCAGAAACAAGGAGAGTGTCCCATCAAGCAGAAGTTTTTGGCTTGTCATTGCTAAGTGGTCTCAGCCGGGCTGGCCAATCTCTGAAAAGAGAAGGGTAGAGCAGTTCTGAGAGCATGCTCATCTCTCCCACCACCTTGGAGGAAAGGCATTGGCCACACCATCCCTCCCTTCAGCATCTTAGCACAGGTATGTACACATCTGGACATCTGAAACTCCTCCTGATTTCAACACAGCACTAAAGGACAGAGAGGCTGTTTATCACTGAGTATATGAAACACTCTTGTGAAACCATCTGGCTTTCACCACTTCTCTTTAGGTGGGCTGGACAAGGACTCCAAGTACCCTTGTCCTTACCCTTCAGTGTCCCAAGGCTTCAGAAAAAAGTATTGACCAGAGATGTTACTCAGATAAGTCTTCTCTTTGCCATGCAACAGCATCCATGTAAGAAATTAGGATGCAAGATAGGCAACATAGCAGAAATCCATAAACTCATGAGTGGTGTAAAGCTGCTGAACAGATATACAGACTGTTCACCATCTCATCAGATATAAGTACTGACAACCACCACATGAAGCCAATAAGGGTCAGCTTCAAAATAAGCAAATATGACCCTTCATTAGCAGATAACTTGTGTGGTAGTACTTCTCCAAAAATGACAAAAAATTTTACATGGGCTCATCAAAAGACAGAACAAGTACTAGAAAGACAAATCTCTTGATTGTTACTGGTTGAACAGCTCACAGTAGACTCGGGAAATTCCCATATGTGAAAGGAGCTAGAGACTGGAAGAGTATTTGAAAAATACCATATATACTTGTCCTGTTTTATCCTTTCCTGGAAGGATACTGGGTTAGATGGTCTTAGTCAAAATCAGCACAGCTGTTACTAAGAGCTCTGCAGTCACAAGAAAACTGGAGAGAAGTGGGCATGTTAGAAGAGGAAAATAAAGATAATTACACGCTCATTAGCAAACAGGAAAAGAAAGAAAATGATATAAAGACTGAAGTACAAATGCACCTTCAAACATCAGAAGAAAAAGTGAAATGTGACAAGCAAAATTAATTTGGAAATGGGAGGAAACTGTGTTAGAAAAAAATAGCTTAACAAATGTTCACAAAAAAAGCTCTTGATTGAGCAGGAATAACAGCATTCACCTGAAAGCACGTAAAAAACCAGTCAAAGTAATCTCTGAAGCATTAGTGACCATCTTTGAAAATTTACAAGAATATGTGAAGGCCACAAGAAGGCTGGAGAAGCATCATGCCTCACCTACCTTTTTAAAAGGAAAAAAAAAGGTGGGAGAAGACTTAAATTACAGACCAGTAACTTCAATCCTCTGAAGGATTCTTGATCAAATTAAATGATCAGTTTGTAGTTACCTATAAGATAAGAAAGTGATAAAGATATCAAAGCATTAAGTAACAGACAGACAAAAAGGAACCTGAAATTATCAAGACAAAATTCGGGGTGTTGGAGCCAATCAAAGGGCTCATTGCAGATGAAAAGGGTGGTGTTGCCCCTTGTCCCCCCACCCCTTCATGAAGCATTGCCTCCCCATGCTCAAACTGGACTCTCTGAGTGAACGACATCAGAACAAATTAGCAGGAAAAACTAATTTTCTTTTTAAAGGCTTGGTCCTTTGCCAATTTCAGTCCCTGAACAAATACACAGGAGGAAAGCACAGCTGCAGTGAGCAATCAAAAAGAAAATTAAGGGACAGGGTGCCTTTGCTCCTGGGAAGGAGAACACTGATCTCCATGCACAGTGACCATGGACATCAGGAGTGGGGATGCAAGAAGGAATCAATAAAGATGCTGTTTTGGTCTGGCAAGCTGTGCAAGAACCACTAAAACTTTTTGAATAACCTCTCAGGGTTTGGAGTTTTTTTAACTACAAAAAGTAAAATCCCTCAATACAGCAAGTTCAAACCAGCCCAGGATTTTGTGGCATCTTATTGCAGTGTTTTGATCTGGCTGCTAAGGGGGGGCGGGGCTGGGGGGTGGTGGTGTTGGGGATTGGCAGGCATGAGGCAGGTGTGAAATCAAATAGAAATGACAGAACAGTAACTCCAATGTGCCACAAATAAAAAGAATACGTAGACTGAGAAATTAATTCCAAGCCATCAGGCTTATGTTGCCATGAAGTAGGGAAATGTCATCCTGGGACATACTAGTAGCGACATTGTAGGTCTCACACAGTTGAGACTTTAGCCAACAGACTGCACCCAGCCCCACATGTTCTTCATAAAACACAGGCAAAAATCTTAGATGTTGCAATGGAAATGAACAAAAATTAGAGTGTAGAGAGCACGACCTGGAAAAACAACTAAAGGACATGGCTGTGTTTAGTCTTAAAAAGATAACACTGAAGGGAACAGAACAGCCTGCATACATTAAAAGTCACAAGAAAAGGGGAAAGTGTTCAACTCTTCTTCCACATCAGTTCAAATGGTAAATAAGACTGAGCCTGAACATGAAAAAAACAAATCTACATAGTGCCAAAGTGCTGATATACTGAAACAGGTTATCTGTGACGCAGAATCTCCAGCACTGGTTGTTTGGTGTTTTTTTCTTTCTTTAACTCTCATAAAAAGAAACACCTGATGCAGATGCTATTTTATGGCAAATATTAGATCTCTCCTTTGAAGTCCCTTCAGGCCTACACCTGTAATTTGACGTAAGCTGGAGAGATCCTTATTCTACCAGCAGAGCCCTATGAAGAGGGCACAACCACTTTAAAACTATAGGGATGGGAGGTTGGCAGCAAGGGACATTTTCATCTCTCACAGCACTCCATGCACCAACTCAACTCAGACACTGAAGTGAACAGGAACTGAGCTGATGCTTGGAGAGGTGGTAACAAGTGCAAGGACAGTCTGATGGACCAGAGATGCTGCCCTCTGCTCAGCTCCACCACATGAACCTACCTAGGACACTGCCAGGCCCTCTGGCTCCCCTCGTCGGGATTCAAGCTCCCCCTACAGCTATGCAAACAGACATCCACAACTATGGTAAAACTATGCCACATAATCCCCCAAATTTTACCTTGAAAACAAAACAAAACCACAAAAAGACAGGAAGTTCTTAAAATGTTCATTGTCCCCTCACTGAACAGACTTTCTTCTGTCCCAGGTACCAGTACAGGTTAAAGCCATCAGCCACAGAGGCATGTGTCCAGGTGGGTGATGGGACTCTTCAAGCAGATTCCATTAGCCACAGTCTTCTCTCTGCTGACTAACTGCTGCATAAAAACCTGCAGTTTACAGAATTCTCTGCTTTAAAATGGATGAGCACCCTTTCCAACCTGAGAGCAGGCCTGACAGACCTCCTCATCCTTTGTAACAGGATTAGACACAGAAAATGACTGAAATCTTTGTGAGAAGGACAGCAAAAATAAATCAGGATTTATACAGCCACACATTTGCCTATAAAGAGGCAAACACAGAAAAATGACTGCTCTCTGCAGCTTGGCAATGATGGGAAGCAGCAAAGGTCTATTCTGCAACATCAATGTTCCAGCTTTTGAGAATCAATGTGGAAAAGTAATCACTGCAACTGATCCAACAGGTCAGTTTCTTGCATCTCTTTCTCCATATTCATATGTGCTCCAAGGGACACCTGAAAGGGTCTTTGACTAAGTGATCAAAATCATGGAGACACAGTAGCACACAGGAGAAAGGGCATGTCCAGGACTCTGAAAAAGGTTTCATGTCCCTCTTCCAGCAGCAAAAGGATTCAGGTTCCTCCAAAAAGGGATGGTGGGGGACAATAAATTGGCATAAAAGGTTAGAAAACTGATTCCTCTAACTCATATTTGTACCAGTGAACTTTCTGTGGCCCACAGGTCTTTATTCTCCTGTTACTCACATGAGGGAAAACCAGTACATTTCTTTACACCTGTGTTGCCTGACCACCATTACCTCTTGACTCAAAAATAATCCTGTATCTCATTCAATAAATTCCTAATATTTATACAATATCTATAAGAAACTCAGTGTATCACCCAAGACTTACATGAACTGATCTTTGTGCCCAGCTAATTTAGAGCATACTCCCAGCATTTCCTTCTAACACATCATAACCACTTGCTCAAAAAAACAAAAAAAACCCTCACCCCAAAACAAACAAAAAACCCCACTTTTTATCCCTGTAGATCCTTTGCTTCTCTATCTCACTAGTACATTAGTAAAGTCTCTAAATTCTAACTGGTTGCTCCTAAGACAAATATTTAAGAGGATGAAGAGGAGCAGTGAAGATGTGGTCTCAGGAAAAAAAATGACTCAGAAGGAAAATAATACCCTGCCACTACAGTTGCAGAGGGTGGAGAAAGTCTCAACCTACCCTTAATTTTAGACAATAGCATTGTTTTAGGAAGCCAGCTAGAGAACATATTTAGAAATTTCTAGAGAAAGCACCTGCAGGTTCTCAGAGACATCTGTGGTCACTAAAAGGCAGACGCGTAACCAGGTTTAGAAAGATGTTTTTCTCAAGAAGGATGCATCACATAGTTAAGAACATGAATGGGAGAGAAAAAGCAGTGCATCATTTATTTATCAGCTTTGACAATTACTCCATTTGGGATCACAGCTCCCAGCTGTGCCAGATCACAACCTGGTCACCATTGCCACTGCTAGCACTCTCTCCAGAGCATGTATCTGAGCATTCAGGAGTCAGGTCTGCTCAACTCCTTCTGACAGAGCCTCAAGACTGGAATAACCATGAGGTTTTCCCAGCTCAGGAAGAACAAACGAATGAGAATCTGTCATTTACACACTCCTGAGCAGAGGCAGATGGAGGTTGCACACCAAGACAGGAGACTTATGAGGCTCCCTGGGAGACCTCACTGAGCACCTCTGTAGTTAGCAGTGACTGAGAAAACACAGACAAAACTTAAAATGCCAAGGCAAAACACCTATTGGAAAGGAGAAAATAAAATATTGACATAATGGCTATTCCTGCAGCAACCCATCTACTACTCTCCTAGACATTCTGCTTTCTCAGACCACACAGCTTCATCTCTGTCTCAGTACAATTGCTCATTGCTACACAATGACACTTTAGATGTTGAGAGGGAAAAAATGAGAAAGAAAAGGCTTTTTTTAGAAGCATTTTCTCTGGAAGCTTGTTGCCTGGCCTTACAGTTGCAACAGAGTACTGCATGGAATGGAAAAAAAGTTATTTTCCAGGGAGGAAGCATAATTTTCAGCCAACAAATTCTCTATGAGCCACCTCCCTCCATTAGCCCAGTGGAGAGCTTTGAATTCCTCCTGGAAGCCCTTACCTCGCAGAGGCACAAAAGGTCTCCAGTACTCCTTGAGCACTCCCTTCTCTCTGAGTCACTGCCCATCTTTAGCGAATGCACTGCTCTGGTTGGACCCTTTGCCCCATCTCTCTCGTCAAAAACCTCTTTGCACAGAGACTCGCATTTCTGCAAATGCCAGCGTGCGCAACTTAATGCTGGAGATGCACAGGATTACGAACAGTAGGGGTACCGCGGATCGGAACAGTTTACAGACCCCGGGCAAACCTAAGAGCTGGCAAGGAAGGCATTTAAAATCGACTGACCACTACCGGAGTTTGAGAGACAGCGACTCCTTCCCCGTCCTGCATCCTTCCATCCGCAGGATAAAGAGGAAAGTTTGAGGACCAGACAATGGCGTTCACTCCCTTCGGGCTAGGTGGGACCTCCTCCCAGCCCACTCTCCGTGGCAGCCCGAGGCAGAGGCCGAGCAGACCGCCCTCCGGCAGCGCTCTCACCGCCGGCGATCAGCGCAGCGGCGGGTGGGACAGACAGCGCGGCTTTTCCATTTGAGGAGCGCTGAGCGATGCACAGTGAGACACACTTGCCGCGGGGGGACTTAGTAACTAATCCTGCCGCGCACCTTCCGGAGCGGCACGACAGCTGCCCCGCGGGGTCCCTGTGTCCCGGACCCCGCTCCGCGCGTCCCTCAGGGCACCCCCTGGCCGAGCCCCTCTCGCGGCATCACCGTCAGCCGCCGGAGCGCCTTCCCAAACTTTAGGGGCTGGGTCCCGCGGGGCTGAGCCTGCAGCCCCGGCTACGGCCGCAGCGGCTCCGCTGCCCCGGCTTGCTGCGGGGAGGGCGGGCTGGACGGGGACCGCCGGCCCCGCCACCCGCGGGCCCCCGCGGCCCGGCCCGGCCCGGCTGTGTCGGTGCCCCCGCCGCTCCCGCGGGCCGGGACAGGCTGCCGGCACCCCCGGCCCGGCGCTCCCCGCACGTCTTTCCCAAAGTTGTCCCGCGCTCGGCCGGGCCGGGCCCCGCCGGAGCCGAGCCCGGCTGCGCTGCCGCCCCGCTGCCTCTCCCCCCTTCCCTTCCCTTCCCTTCCCGTCCCGTCCCGCTGCCGCGCCCGGCCCCGCGCCCGGCCCCCGGCTCGCCCCGCATCAGCGGAGCGGAGCGCAGCGCCCCGGCCCGCCAGCCCTCACCGTGCGCCGCCGCTGCCATCCAGCCGCGGTCGGCGCGGGCCGGGCCTGCCCCGCCCGGCGGCCCCGAGCTCGGCTCCGCCTCCGCCGCCCGGCCACGTCGGTCCCGGCCTGCTCGGCACCACCAACACCAACACCACCAACACCAGCAGCGCCGCCGCCGACCCGCCGCCCGCCCGGGCGCTTCCGGGCGAGCTTCCTGCGCCCCGCGCGGGCAGCCCGGCGGCGATCCCGGCGGCACGGCCATCCAGCGGGAGCACAGCCCCGGGCACGGCCATCCAGCGGGAGCACAGCCCCGGGCACGGCCCATCGTGCGCAGCGGGGCGGCCGCACAGCATCCCAGCCCCGCGCACACCGTCCCAGCCCCGCGGCCGGGGCAGCAACACCGCGCTCCTGGAACACGCTGCCCGAGAGATTTTCGCTTTATTGTTTAATCTCTCTAAATGGATTATGAATCCTTTGTGTTGCAGATGTGTAGAGACAAGCACAGCGGAAACCGGTTTTTGAGCAGAATTTCTGGAAGTTGTTAGGGCGGAAAAAAAGTATGACAGTCTCGCTCAAGGCTGAGTCTCTAAATGCTTTTAAGAGATACAATGACTTGTAAACATACTTGCCTCCTCTCGCAGGTTCCTTACAACCTTCGTGATGATAATTATGTAACCCCAGAGCTCCGTAAGCACTGCCGTCCTGACTATTAGCGGTGGAGAATACCGAGAATTGCAGAAACTGCATGTGCTTAGGAAACAAGGTCGGAGGAGAATAAAGATTTGCTTTATCACGAGCCGAGCTAGTTTGGAGCTATATTGTTTCCTATACAGACACTTTCCAAAATGTACTGATATACCTTTTAGTTCCATCTACTTACCATCTTCCCTGAGGCTTGTTTTCTCGCTCCAGTTTTTGGAATGAATCCCATTCCCCAGGGAGGCAGTGCTGATGCTGACGCTTCTTTCTACGATTTCGCCCTGGTCCCATTACATCATACCAATGTCATGCCCTGGAGCAGGAGTCAGCAATTAAATCAGCCACAATCGCCTGCAATGGCTTTCTGCATTCAAGTGACCGCAGCACAATCGTGCAGGGTACTGCACTGCAAACGCAGTTAAAGATAAGTTGTATCTTTCTCACTTGCAAGCAGAACGTTTATACAGGAAGCTAAATTCTGAAAGCAAATTCTTGAAGAAAAAGTATTTTGCATTTTGTTCTCAAATTGTACAATTTATGGTTCCTGTGTTCCACAGCTGCCCTCCTACTGCCTGAATAACTATGATCAGCCTTCCTGAGCCTTGCTCCAGTGACACAGTTCCCTGATGGATGTGCTGATGGATCACAGCTGTGATTATCACAGTTACAACAGGCATCTCCTCAGGTAAACCAAACCATGCTGAGAATTTCAACTATTGCAATCAATACTGTTAGCACGGTCTGAGAGAAATGAGTGAGTTTGCTTTTGATTTCAGTGATGGAATTCACTCCAAGACTTTCAGTTATTATGACAGCCCACCATAAGTCAACACAAGAAGAATTCTGAATGAAATGTTCACTCAGTAGCCCGTGTCAGCTGCTAGTACATCGTACATCAAATGGAGCTTTTACACAGTTGGCTGTGTGTTGACTTTTCAGTGATAGTCTAGAGATCAGGATGGAAAAATCAGAGTCCAGCAAGCTCAGTCCAACATTTGGTATTCTGTCACAAATGGAGCGGGAATCTGGAACGTTCTCCTGCCACCCTCAAGCCACAGAACCATTTCAACATGATTTATGTGAAAATGATGTTTAGGTTTCTGTATTCTTTACTGAAGTATTTCCCCAGCTGAGGGGGAAAAAAAACAATGAACCAAACAAACCAGATCACTTTAAAATGTTGACTAACAAAACCAGTCACTATATATGCAGTTCTATGTGACTTGTAACTGACGTTCTTGCCTCGCTAATGCCTTTACTTGGATGTCTCCAGTGCTTGTTTACAACCTTTGTGGTCCCTTGTGTCCTTCTTGCAGGAATGAGAAAAGGCAGGCAGCTTTCCAGGAAAAAAAAAAAAAAAAACAAAAAAAAAAACACCAAAACCCAAAAAAAAACCCCCCAAAAGTCCCAAACAAAAACCAAACAAACAAAAAAACCCAAACAAAAAAAATTAACCAAAACCCCATTATGATTTGCTGGCATCCATTAAGACAGAGGCATGGCGTACACCTCATGCATGGCCCCCAAAGGCTGGCACATTGTGTATCCATAAAAGATAAGACATATCAGTGGAGCAGAGCAAATGTTTTGGACAATTAATTTGGTTACTGAAAAATGAAGTCACTCAAAAATATTAGTCAATTAATGACAAACACTGCATACAGATTGATTTTATTGTTCTTTTTTTCTTTTTAAGACCTACTTTGATTGATAAAGGAGTATACTATTGGCTGAGTCACACATCTGAAAGACCTGTTTAGAGTATTCCAGCTGAAAAAACAAATGTGAAAGGAAACCCGGAAAGTCATTTATTCTCGCTCTCCCGAGCGGCTCTGGAGCCGTGTGAGCGGTGCGGCGGTGCTGCAGCCGTGCGGTGGCAGCGCGGGGCGGCGCTGCCCGCCCGCCGAACGGCACCGCCCGGGCCGGGCAGCGGCACCGCCACCGGCGTCTGCCAGCGCCCACACCCGGCACAGGCAGGCGGTCCGCCTGGCGGGGTGGATCCGGTCTCTCGCACAGCGACGGGACACAGCCCCAGCGTGGCACTAGTGAGGGGCCTTTGTAAAGAGCCCGAACGCCGCGGGCAGTTAATGGCACGGCGACAGCCTGGCCACGGCTTGCTCTGGCCGGCCCCGGAGCGGTGCCCGGTCGGGCTGGGGGAAGGAGGATGGTGCGCCTGCACCCGTAGTGGCCCCTCTCCACGAAGACGAGCTGTTGTGCTGGCAGGAGACGCACAACCCGAGCGCCGGGCTAGTGCTAAACTTTCCCCCGATCACATCGGCTTTCCTTTAGCCAGGCACAGCCTCAGTGGGATTTAGGCATCGAGTGTCTCAGACAGCTTGGCAAGCATTTGCTCTGGCTGAAGGAGAGCCCTGCGGAGGAGCCTGGCTCCCGAGCCGCCACCGGGGGGTGGGCTTACCTAGGAAGATGTTTGGGCAGCTGAATTTCCACCACAAAATTTGCTAATAAAGGAGTAAGAGTGGCTTAGTAAATTCATGCTTCCTCACACCTAACAGTGGTCTCTGTACTCTGTCCCCAGGATCATTTTGAATATATTCTTTCTTTTTGTACAGTCAGAAGCTTGCTTTTGAAAGAGTGTGGGACATGAATGGTGTCACTAACCGCAATGGTGAACTAACTGCAAAGAGATGGAACCAGAGCCTCAGCAAAATCTCTGGAGAGGTCACATCAAAACATCTCAGAGGACCCAGTACAAGATTAGATGTCAAGCAGTGACAGATGGGGCACAGGCATGCAAAGGAACAGGGACAGACCATGAATGTGGACAGAGCAGAAAGATTTAAAAAAGTTCTTCCCAATAAAGTTGGTTAGGCACTGGAAGAGATGTCCAAGGTTTCTATGGTATCTCTTGGAGAATTTCAGCAGTTCAGCTGGCCTCCACCTTGAGCAACCTGATCTATTCATGAAGCTTTGAGTGGGAGACTGGACAAAGTGACCTCGCAGATGTCCTTCCCAACCTAATGTTTTCTGTGATCCTCTGGTTGAGAAGAAAAAAAGCGGTATCAAGGGGTAAAAAGTGAATCAGAGAGAGAGCACTCAAAATGGGTGAAAGGAGCTGTGAGACCACAGCAATAGGCATTTTTGCCCAGTGTTTGGTGGGCGCCAAGTGCAGTAACGCTATTGCCTGGAAGTCCTGCTCTGACTCATCCCAGGGGACATTTCTGCAAGGCACAGCAGAAAAGGAGAAGTGACTGCTGAGCCCTGAAGCAGGGGGGGAGGAGGGGAGCTGGCCCCATGGAAGCTCAGAACAGGGAATTTTAGTCTTACTCATCATATTATTTTTATATTTGGGTTTTCAGATGTAAACCTCAGTATTTCTGTCAGCATATTAACTCTGCATGCACCTCAAGTTTGTCCACTAGCTGCAGTGACTCCTTTCTGCCTTATTCCACACACAGACACACAACTTCCAGCTGGGAGCTCAGTCTGACTAGCACTTTACTAGTGTTTATGAGGAATAAATGAACTGCCTCGTCAGTGATTTTTAATCTTGGCAGAATTCAGTGTAATGTTGGAGAAAGAAGAGAAAAGACGGGCCTGGTCTGGGAACAGTATAGCCAGAGAGCAGGTTAGGGCAGATGAGAGAAATGTGGCAGATGAGCCATAGAGGGTTGCAGAAGTTGGAATTGAGATCCATTCTGAAAAGGTTATCTACCTAGTATTAACAAATGTAAGCAAGAAATTGAAGGGAAACCTATGTGATTGTGAAAAACAAATAGTGCTGGAAGATCTAGCAGAATCTAAACCTCCAGCAGAAAACCAGCATGAATTTGCTCTTTGCTGAGGTTTTAGACTTAAATAGTGAAGCCACAATAGTACCCTACCAAGCTGGGTATCAGTATCTGTTGTGTGTTTGATACACAGTGGTCTTTATCTTAAATCTAAATGTAGTTAGTTCTGGGTTCTGACCATGAAAAAGGGTTTTGTTATGATTTTCAGTGCTCAATAATGAAAACTCTGATTTCTATAACCTAGGACATCTTCTTCATGTCTCCAGTGTACAGCCCCATCTATGGTTCCTGGCCTTCAGTTCACAAAGGACAGGCTGCAGTTCTGTATGGATGTTTCAATATCAGTATTGCAGGCTTACAAATACTTTATAAGCAAGATTCACCCTTTTATTTTCTGCATGGAGTGAGATCTACATCCTTCCCTAGTAAGAGAAATGTTCTGAATGCTGGTGCCAAGATTCAAACTCTGTTACTGCAAGTAGTGAGACCTGTACTATCACTCACTTTGAATACTGTCGGCTTCAGATTGTACAGAGCTATATAACTTGTAACTGGAGCAGCCGTCACTTGGCAGAGTTGTAAGTGTAGTAGTTGTAAGGCATGGTGTGCACACAGGGTTTAAATATCAGGCCACTGTAATGAAGGCGTTAATGGAGTGCAAAAGGATTTCCAAAGCAGTACTACTGTGGTTCAGAACAATGTCTACTTCAAGCCAGCAGTGACAAAATTTAACTTTCCAGCTTCTTAAATTCAGGAGTATCCATTATTAGCACTGGTCACTCAAATTCTAAGTGCAGTTATTGCAGCCTAGTCCAGTTTTCTTCTAATGAGGAGGTCACAGCAGCAGAGAGGTCAGTGTTTTACAGACTCCTTCCAGAGTCTTGATTAATCTATGCAGTCTCTATTTGGGTAAAACACAAAAGTACTCAGTAGGTTAGTACAAATAGTTCTGTAAAAAGACCACGGCGGACATCTCCTGCTATGTTTCAATCTGACATGCTGCATTATGAAATAAGTTCTCAAAGACGGAAGAAAACTATGAGATCAGGGTTTTTCCATTTCTGTTTGTCTAAGGTGACAGAAGTTGTTTAAAGCTGGCACTAAAAAAAGTGCAATTGATAGCAAAGTTCATCTGAGGTGCTCAAAGTAGGTGGGGGAAGCCCTTTTTTTTTTTCTCTCTTTTCTAGTTGACAAAGAAGCCCAAAACTGGAACAATAGTATGAGTGTTACAGGCAACACTGAAATTTAGTGGCAGACATTATGGAGGAGGATTCAAAAAATAGAATAGCAAAGAGAATTGTCACTGAATTGCAACTAATGTTCACAATAACATGTTACCAGTAATCTGAGAAACTGAATGTTTTGATTAAACAGAACAATTCACCTGCAACATCCAAGATGAGCAATCCAGTACACAGCAATGCTTTCCTGGTGCTATGGTCAAGGATAGAAACATGCAAGCAGAAGTAAATTTAGCAGAGACTTCAAGAGGATTAGTAAAAGAGGGAAACAAGCAGCCTGGGGCAAGAAAAATTGTGTAGAGACCAAGTCAAAGTAAGTCTCAGGAAGAGAAAATTGGGATGCAGGCATAGCATGTCAAAGATGAGGTCTGTAAAATGGATCTTAGTTGGATATGAATGGTATCAGATACAATAGTGATAGAGAAAATATAGCTGAGAAAATGTTTTAATGAGCCATGATATTTTTATGTTCGTCCTGTATTTCTGAGCTTCACAAATCTTGCACTCTCAGAAACGGGTTATGCTCTGAACACTGAACACATTTTTTGCCAGTACAGGCTTTTACTTACACTGTGTAAATGCATCTGGGGGTTGGCAGAGCCAGTGGCCCCACAAAGATCACAGATCCTGAGTTTGAAAGCTTGTTTACCACCCTCATTTCTTGCTATTGCCACAGACTTCTTCTCAGCAGTCTGGGGTTTTGCTCCCCGAATGCTGGGCTTGTGCTACACAGCTGCCCACCCCTGATAACACAGCTGAGGAGCCCAGAGGAAGTTATACAAGATGCTTTTGTCAACACTCCTTCCCACACAGACCATCTCCCATCTCCTTTGTTACTGCATATTGACATCAGAGCTGCTGAATCATGATACGGGAGTCACAACAATGTTATTTATGTTGTAGAAACAAGACCCCCTCCCTCTCATTGTTTCCTGCCTGTGTCAAAATGGGGTCCCTGATTTTTGTCCTGGCTCCTTCTGCACTCGCAATTCAGGTGAAGGAGTCTGAGTTCTCCTCCTTCGGACTAAGATAAAATGCATGTACACATACAATGAGGATTTGATTCTGACCTGCTAAAAGACAGCCTTGCTGAGCAGACACTGTCCAGACAGTTCGCCATGAAAAGCCATTTGGAGCCAGTTTCTAAGAGATTTGCCTACAAGGTCAGAGCCCCAAGGGAATTTTTTCAAATCATACACTGTTCGTTTAAAAAGCTGACCTCCCACACAGATTTGCAGGGCAAAAATATTTTGTGAGGGAGCTTAGTTACAACAGGCTTTATTCCTAAGCCTGTAGATGGAGCTGAACTATGGTTTGACTTTTCAGCACTGTAACTAAATTCCTAACAAACTAGGGTGAGAAAACAGTGCCATATCTGGAAAGAGATGCATGGAATAGAACAACTTGGAAATCATTAGACAACATAGAAAGACACAAGATCAGGGAGACATTGATGACCAGAGAAGTTACCAAAATATTTAAAACATACATGGAGCAAGACTGAGTTATGTCAAAGAGAAAGTGTGAGGGGCCTCGCACAACACAAAGAATGCAAGAGATCATTATCAAGGCATCCAAAAACTTCATGATGATCAAAATTTTCTATGTATAATTTCATAAGCATTTAAAAGTTTTATGGGCAGATAAATACTCTTCAAAGCCATATTTTCATAGCCCAGTGAGATTTAACTTTCTTATTTTAAACCAATACTTTGACTCCATATAAATTTGCTAAAGTATTCAGGAGAAACTCCCAGACTTTGACTGTATGAACAGTTTTATCAGGAAAAAGTATCTGTAGGTCTCTTGCAGAAATTCAGTTTAAAATTGTAACATCACCTGGAAAAATCTAGAAAAAATCAGAAATGAACTTATTTAATTCATAAATGAAAAGAGAGTTGCAATTTCTTTCACCAGAATCCTGTTCTTCTGTTCTCCAGCAAATTCTTATTTTACAACCAGCTAACACATAGACAAAGTTGTACTCTAAACAAAAATATGGAAAAGCAATAAAAATTTCAGTTCTTCATTTACTGAGTCTTCCCCATGGACTATGACTCACCCTAAGATTATCAAAATACATAATGAATTCAAAATAGCAAATTAATGTGGAATTATGACATAATGTAGCCAACACAAATAATTGATTTTCAGTGCATTACCAAATTGTTATTACTGCTGTTATTATTTTAGCAGAAGGTGAGAACGTTTGGCTGAATTACACATGTGCAATAAAATTTTTGTAACCTAGCTTGAAATCAAATGCAAAAAGTGAATGACAGAACCTATAGAAGAAATTATTGGAGAGAAAAGAAGATAAATTTAAAAAATATGCTACTGACATATTAACTGTGTGACTTAGGTCATGTGAAAAATTTCTTTTTTAACAACAAATGAAATCATCCTTCTTTCTCAATTCAACTATCATTGTTCAGCTTGTAGCACATTAAAACACAGGACAAAATTAAAAATACTTGCATAGTCATTACTAACTGGCTAGCTAAAAACAGGCCATAAAACTCTGCATAAACTTCCCTATCATGTGCTTTGTGTATCTCATAGTTTCAAACATATCCATCCCAATTCTGTTGAGAAAACATCCTGTTGTACCACTGTTATACAACTGTCTATAAAACTTCTGAAATGTCATTGGCTGTTGAATTATGATCCCTTTGAAACCATTAGCTTATGCTAAGTCAAGTCAACACCACTTTTGCTACAGTATTTCCATCAAATGTAGGGCAGATTCAAGACTGAGTGTGTGATTTATGCCCCAAAACTGATAAAGGGTGAGTGACAACAGTGACAGTGGGAGGAAATCCTGGGGTTTTTTTTTCCAGACTTGCATGGATTTTATGATCTGTAGCACAATTTCAGCTGGCTTTTCTTTGTGATAATAGCATTTGTTGCTGATATGCTGATACTGCAGTTGTTTTGGGTTTTTTCAGTTAACAGGTCTCAAAAATTTTACTCTTCTTTAGACACAGTATTTTGGTTCAAACAAGGCACTAAACATGTGCCTCCCATGACCAACAGGGAAAATAAAGGCATACGGAGTGTAAGTGGCCAGTTAGTGGGTCAGGGAGAAAGAAAATTAACCCAATATGCTAGATTACAAACCAGACTGTAAACAGTGGGTCATGGTCTCCTATGTCAGAATTTGCTATTCCATTTTCTTTTATGAAATCTGCCTTTGCATAAATGTAATTCAGAGGTTACAGTTAGCTAAAGTGCCGTTTTTGCAAGTATTTGAAGACTGAAAGAGAACACCAAAGGTAGTAGGATGAGATCTTGAGAGAGAGGTAATCAGGAAATGAGTATAGCGATGTGGCTTTAATACAAAGACAGGTAAAGACATAGGAAAATTTTAGGGGTTTGGAGAGTGATATTATTGGAAGCAGCAGATTAGTCACCTTTCATATTGGGGAGGAGTTATTTATAGCTCTTTGTTTTCCACATGGTTTGCTGTGGGACTTTGACAGAAAACACAAGGTTTTCTATGTCTGGTAAAATGGGGAAGGTGACAGACTGGGCTTCAGAGCCAGATGAGGCTTCAGAGCTCTGATTTTGTCAGTGCAATTAATAGTTTTCCAGCTGTGGCTCTTCTAAAACTTCCATTCTGTATCTTTAGTAGTTTACAATATGGTAAGCTAAAAGGGTTTAAATTTGGGTTGAATATTCTTGCACACTAAATGGCCATTAAATGTATCCATTTACACATGGAACACTATTTTTGGATTTTTTCCCTCAGAATTAGTTTGAAATTGGTCAGATTATGAGCAGGAAATCAGGATAACCCAAGTACAGACTTGTCACAAAGCCTCTAAAATTTGAGGGTTTGTTCATCAACCGTTTAATACTCCACATTCCTAAGGGACTAAGAGGATAAGCAGATGGTCTGCAAAGCAAAATTGTAGTATTTGAGGCTTGAAGGGAAAGAGACATGTCGGTCTTGCCTTCTGTTTATTTCCTCTAACAATTAAGACACCCATCCATCACTCAACATATTGGCTGCAAAATAGTTGTTCCTCGTCATGCATACCTATCCTGGGATGGGTTTTGTTGTGCAATTGATGGTCATTTTTTGGATAACACTGAGCAAAATGGTAGCTTGACAGATCATTCAAATGCAGAGGATAGGCCTGCGTCTGTTGCAGGATAGATGGCATTCAGATTAGAAAAAGTGAGGCAGAGATTGATATCTGAAAATGCTTTTTGCCTGAGAGACTATTTCAGAAGCACAAAATCTTAAATTCAACCACATCTGTCATAAAGGAGCTGCCTTTTCAAAGTCTGCTAAAAGGGGGCTGGCCCTGCTAACAGACGAGGAGATGGTCTCAATGCACTAATGGTTCTTTCCATCCAAATTTCCTGTGCGTGTCACAGCTGCAAGCCTGTGCAGCTGTCTCTGGTGGTTGTTTTTTGGGGTTTTTTTGCCTACACCATCTCATGTTTATAGATGTTTTATCGTTTATGTTGCATATCAGGGAGATGAAGAGTTAGAAATACTATTCTGATTTCTGCAACATATTGATCACAAAATCCTCAACAGCCACGTATCTGTCCTGTTTGTTAGAGATCAGATTGTAAATACCAACACGTTCTTGGTCAGACAAATCTTTATCCATGGGCTTTAGATTTTCCTTTGCTTTCTTTCAATTCTCTAGACATGGATGATTAGGGATTTATCCCCTGCCAAGGGCTTTAGAAGCCCTGCTTCTTGTGAACTCCAGTAAGCATCCACTCTTCCCCCTGGAGAGATGAGCTACAGAGAATGCATAAAAGAGTACAATCAGTTTCCCTGCCTATTCATGGGGTTCAACGAATTTCAAATCAGATGTGGGCTGCTGCAACCATGTAGTAATGGAACTTTTGGGAGCTGCCACCAGCCTTCAGGTACAATGCATGTATTCCCCTGGGGCATGGGGGGGACACTGTTTTTAGTCAAGGGTGCCTTCCGGCAGACTGGAGCAGGTGCTGTCACCCTTTGATTCCTTCAACTTTCTCTCATTTCATTCAGTTAGTTAAATTCACTTCTCATCACCTGGACATAAAGATAACAGCTTGGGAGAAAAAGAAATGCCTGATGAAAAGCCCATCCTGACCACTCTGAAGCTCACACTGTGGCAGGTAGTAGATTGGCACTAGTTTGTAAGAGTATTCCTCCATAATTGTTAGTCCTTGTGCTGCCCACCCGTCTTGTATTCATGCCATCCTCCTTTTCCTTTTCCATTCTTTGGGCAGATAGACCTCAGTTGCTGAGTGTTGCTTCAGTGTAAAATAACACGTGGTGCTTGTGGTGTGGGAAGGAAGCTGGCTGTGAGAGATAAAGGTCTGAGGTTAAGAGCAGACCGACTGTTATGCTCCTGGGGCTTTGCTGCTCTTTGTATAACCTTGGTGTGGCTGAGTGATACAAATCACCACTACCTTTTCTGATAAAATCCATCTACCAGAGGCAAGCAGCAGCCATACCTCCACATCTTCTTGTAGTTTATTACAGCCCTGGTGTTCCAAAGGGTCTGGACGGGTCAAAGATTAATTTTCCATTATTAGTTTGGTTGAGGTTCAGAGACTTAGGAAATAAACTGAAGAAAAAAATATAATAGAGGACTTGCAAGAACCAAAAGCCTTCAGGGAAATTCCAAAATTGCCAAAGAAAAGAACAATCCCTGAGAATGTTTGTGCAAAACCACCATCTTCTTCCTTCCCACAAGGATTAGTACAACTCACTTTGAAAGAGAAAGAAAGAATCAAGACAGCAAAAAAACATTTCACTCAGCTGTCCCACTCCCCGGAGCCCCACTGCTTTACTTCACCCAAAGCAGCAGGCAGAAATGCAAAATCATGCCATTTGTGACCTAACAGAGCTCAGTGTTTGCATGGGTGGGGGAGAGAGACAGTCAGACTTATCACCAGCTGGAAAAAATGCAGAATAGAAATGCCATGGTTGTTGGTTTGGTTTGGTTTGTTGTTGTTGTTGTTTGGGGAGTGTATTTGTTTGATTGGGGGTTTTTAGTTTTTAATTATTTTTTCCCTTCATACAAGCTTTAATTATTTTTCTCACAGGAAATACAAATCCTAAATGAAGTCAAGCTTCATTGCACATAACAATAGAGATCAAACGTGTTTTTGAAGGCTAGAGACCGAAACTAATGGTTCTGGAAGGTGTTGCACCAAAATCAGTCTTTAACTCTTCAGTGGAAAACAATAATTAAAATTACATTGGGAAACATTGATAAAACAGAGAAGATCTAAGCTGATCTCTTCAAAGTGCTTAGCCCATCATAAGAAAAATCTTCTGCCTGATTTTCTGAAGGTTTATGCAGTAAAGAAAGGTTTTACATTCCTGAGGGCTATCGAATAAGCAAGTGGGGGTTTAGCAGGCACGTCTATGGCAGCTGCAATCCCTTGCTTTGTAATGTCCAGAACAGAACAGACATTGTTCTTAGACAACCTTGTCCAACCATTCTGTCATCTGATTCAGACTCAAGCTGTCTGCTCAAAGGGAAAAAGTACTGTGGACATCTGCGTAATTGAAACCTGAGGCAAGCAGGATATTAAATAAGGCTAAAATTTCTAAACATTTTCACAAAGAAGGGAAACAAAAATCTCTCTTTTTCTGAGGTCAGCTCTGTCCTGAACATCGCTCTAGCTTTGTCACAAAATCCTGACATAAGGAAGTTACTCACTCTAAGAAAACCTGGTGGAAGCAGAATAGAATTGGCATATAGAAACCCTGTAATTCAAAACACACCATTTGCATATTTTAGATACTGGTTTTATTAAAACTAATAAAGTACTACTGAATCTATAAAATACTTTATAGATCATATTCACCTCTGAAGGTTAGATTATTTATTAGTAAAATATCTAGTAGTCTCAATGTTCCAACAACTGCAGTTAAAATCAAGAGAGCTCAAGACCTATGAAAATCAAATCTGAAGTGTGTAAGAGGAGAACAAACTGTTTCACTTTCACACTGTAAACAGTGAAATTAAGCAAAATTATGCTTCAATTGATGGAATAAAAATATGATTTGACCTAAGGTTGAACTAAGAAATTGATGGACTAAAATTTATTTTTCTGAAAATCATGAAACTCTGTTTTGTGTGTTCAACCATCCTTTTGTTTTTCTCTTTTTCCATTGTTCCAATTCTTTTTCGGTCTTTCAGTTTTGTCAATGAACACAAACAATCAAATAACAGAATCACCAAATAAATCAAGCCATATTTCACAAAATGAGCTCTGAAGAGTTCTAGCTTAGTTAAATTAGATCATGAGGGGTTAAAAAAAGCTGCTGACTGCTAAAAATACAGCAAAGATACCAAAAACAAGAGTGATAACCTTACCAATGAATTTAAGAGAACAAATGAAGGGACATAATGAAGTGTGCAGAATAATTTTCAAATAAAAATGCAGATGGGTTTGAAGTAAGAAATGTGTAGTATAGGATGGCTACTGAAGAAGCAGTGCTTCCTCTTGTTCTCAGTGAAGGTCCATAAATCAATGCATGAGGATTACCTCATACCTTCTATATTCTTGGTAACAACAGCTGAAGCAAAAACTAGAGGAGCCAGTTCAATGTCTGCCCAGGCAGAGCCCTAGGCAGAAGGGATACCAGCAGCTTGCAACTTCAAAAAAGTTCTTTCTGAAAAAAACAGTAAAAAATAATTGATTGAAATCCAGTCAAATGAAACTAACGTAGCCTCCTGTAGGACAGATTTTCTTCTACGAAACATTGACCATGACCATCTTTTAAAGACTACTTTCTATTTTCCAATCTGCACCCACATGATGCAGAGAGTGTTTTTTCTAGCTTGAAGGGCAAATTTGTACCTCCTTGACTTGCAAAGGGCTATGCCAAATCCAGTCAACCGATGCTTTCTCCAGTGAGAGGCACAGAAAAAGTCTGACTACAGGAATCTCTCAGTTTCCTAAGCACCTAAAAGGCACTAGTCCTGAACCCTTCTGGGTTCATTTGCGTAATGAACCCCTTTCCTTCTATTTCTTGCCTCACACACTAGATTATTTTCATACTGGATTTTAGACCACTAATAAGGTACAAATTTCAGAGAGCATGATCAAGTCTAATAAGTACAGAAAATTTAATGACTGAAAACCCTTGGTTTCCCAGATCATCTTCATTGGCTCTGTGTTTTATTGCAATGAAAATTAATGATAATGTGTGATTTTTTCCACCCAGATTTAAGCTTTTATCTGCAGAAGTTAGTAACAGTCAGTTTGGACAGATCATAAGCAAAAAAAAAATCAATCTCAATAAATACTAAGTATGAAACAGGTTTAGATGAATTATCAGAACTCTGGAAAAAAACTGGAAGCCAATTGTGAGTTGTAGTGAAAGTTGAATAAAATAAATGAGGAAGAACTGGTGGAATAGTTTTTTTCTCAAAGTTTGGTTTTCAATATGGATTTTCATACTAAAAGGCATGGTATGGATATCTCCCTTGCTCAGGAAAGGCTAATATTCACATTTACACTGCTAGGAGTTCCAGTAGTATGATTTTATGAACATGCACAATATTCCTAAGGAACAGAATTTAATGACTTCAAATTTAACTGAGCTAGTGATTTTTTTTAAATTTTATTTTATTTTTTTTTTTTTAAGTATGGATGCACAGAGGTAAGACACATCTTGGAGTTTAGTATATGAGGATTCCCTCCCCCTGCCACCCACCAAAAAAAAAAAAAATCTCTAAGCTCTCCATACAAAATCTGTGACAAGTGTGTGAACCGGGACATTTTACTAGAAACAAACAAGATCAACCTTATAATATCTTGCCTAGTCTGCCACCAGTGAAAATGGTAACTATCATAGTTTACAGGAGAAAAGACATAAACAGCACTGTGATATTCTCTCCAGTAAACTTCAAGGTTTTAATAATACTTTTAGACCTTTGAAAATACCTTGCAGACAAAATACCCAGCAGGAAAAGAGAGATGTTGTATCAAAATGAGGAGAATATGGATGTGTTAATTTTAGAACTAGTCATGTTGCTAATCTCTGAGCACATTTGAAATGAAAATTTACTTCAGGGCAGGAAAAACCCCCACAGTTGCGAGGTTTAGAAAAATTCCGAAGTGTCTGCTGTTAAGAGTTAATGCAACGAGCAGAGTTACAAGACAAACTGAAGCTGCCTGCTGAATGACTGTGCAAAACAGGAGTAATCTCTTTAGAACGAGTTACTTCAGAAGGAAGCGTAAGGAAGTTTTTGTCTCAGATTTGGTATTTTCCTAAGTAACCTGTGCTGGAAGTGTTATAAATTCCATTCCAAACCAGTTTGGAGAACAGAAATCTGGATAGAAGTGTCCCCACAGTAAAGAAGCAGGTAAAATATTCAACCTCATTTTGTCAGAGCTGCTTTTCCGTTTGCCCTAGACTAAGTTCAATTGAATTGTGATCAAAAAAGAAGAGACAGACAGTGCTGAGAGACAATGAGATAAAACATTTATCCACTCTGCTGAGATATTTGTCTGAAATCCACATCCAGGCAAGACTGCTTGAAAATTCTACATACATCTTTGCTGCTTTAGTAAAACCAAGCCAACTTCCTCAGGATATTTCTCTAATGTTCTCATGACATTTTCTTCAAATCTACATTTAGTCTCTGTGTAGGACTTTTAGCACTCGTGCAATACAGCTCTTAATGGTCTTCAACTTCCAGTAATATTGAAGACTGGAGTTCAGGAATCTGACTGCTTTTCTCAGTTTGGTTGAAAATAACCGAATAATTGACTTTTACTGGCTGAATTAAAATAAAAATAAATCTAGGTTATCCATTTTCACTCTAAATATTGACAAAACAATTCAGAAAATTTAACAGGAATTTAGAAATTGTTTGGTTTCTAGGATCAGATTCTCAAATCTGCATTTATTGGACAAATGAAATACCTAACATAAAAATATTGCCTAGATCTAGTCTTGATAGCTAACATCATCTTCCATTCCATTCTTTTGAAGCAGCTTCTCTAATTCACAAATCCTGCTTTTTTAATGTAAAATCTTCTTCTGAAATTTTATTTCCCCATCCTCCAGCATATAAATTTGCATTTTGTCTCTGATTTTTCAGACTACATATTTAAGATTATTTTAGTACTCAAATAAAACAAAAAACCTTCTCAAATTTAAAATATTTCTGCATGTTGTCTCTCTCTTGTCTCTTTTGTTTGTTGTGGAATATCCTGTTCTTCTCTTTCAGGTATTCCTAGTTCTATGCCATGCTGCACAGGACCCCCGGTGAATTGTGTTTTCTGCTTAAGAGCAGTCCATCATGCACCGCCTTTATAGGCAGAAGGCACCTCTGTTCTCTGAAATCTTATAGTGCGGTCCTTTCTCTGCAACCACGAGAGTGAGCAATAATTTTTCTTTTTTGGTATGAAAAGCATTCAGATCACAAGATGCACACATAAATCACCACTCTAAAAACACCCATTTCTTCTGTGTTGCCAAGGAAATGAGTACATAGTTAATCATGACGAACAAAACAGAGTCCTCTCCACCTTGTCTATTTCTATCTTTCAGTCTGTCAGCCCTCCGGACAAGAAGCTTCTTACTGCATTTCTGTACAAATATTGGGGATGAAACAAAATAATTAAGAAAAAGTCTCCACATTCTGGGTAAGAACATCCCCTGTAGGGCTTTAAGCAGCAGTGACTGAGAAACAGGACATGTTGATGACTGAGTTGGGCTGTTGGCCTGAGAAACTGAAGCCAGGAATTGCACAGGCACTCAAAGGTCAGCAGATTTCTCATCTCTTTCTGTGTGTTCCCTGCAGTGTTCTGTTAGCATTTTGCAATAGGTTCAGCAGCTCAGTTTTTGGGGTGGGTGTAAGAGCACACCGCTTCCTGTGGTGGCTCTTCTGCTTCCTGTTTTCTCAAGGCTGATGGAGACAAGTTGGCGGGGCTGCTGATTTTGAAACAGGGGCAGCTGCATGATTGTCTTGTGAGAGTACAGCATGAATCACCATCCCATCTTATAGAAAAATCCCAAATCTTTCCAGAGCTGGAACTCTAACTTTGTGGCTTTGGGCTCCCTGCTCTTTCATCGAGAAGAAGGTGGGGAATGCCCAGAACACCAAATAGTCAAAAATCAAGAGCCAGACCACAACAGATCATGAGATTAGTTCAAGAATCATATAACTTTTGGAAGATTTTCTCTGTTCACTGAATTTCCATTCTTTAAGCTACATCCTATTCTCTGGAATAAGAACAAGAAATATTTTCTTTTTTAATGTGAGAAACACAAAGTAGCACAAGGCTTTTAATAAAATCACGAGTCAGTAACAATAAGTAGATAGGAACGTTACTGAAACACAGAGCCGCTTTTACACAGATTTTGATAAATATTCAAAGGAAATAAATATTCAAACCATTGGAGCATCCAAGGCTATGCTAAATTGTTGGTAAAAGAAGGGAACTCTTCGGTAAAAGACAGGAAAGGAAGGGAAAATAAACTGACAAAAGAAAAATCCTCTGCTGTAAGATAAAAGATGCAGAGTAAGTCTATCCTGTTGTAACTTTATCTGTTTATTATTATTAACACTTTAGTATCAATATGAGAGATTCCCCATAATTGTTTACAAATAACTACAATATAACCAGGAATACAGAAGATGCTTTTCTGAGTAGGACGCTCTCAAAACTGAAATGAATATTTGAAAAACCTGTTTGCAGGAGCAAACACTCTCCATCTCCTGCCACTCCCAATAAAGGCACTTAAATCAATACTCTACTTAGAGCTTCAGACTCATATCAGCCCCTAGATTGTCTAAAAATTTTGGGCTAACAGGTTAGCTAACCTATGCTAATAAATATGCTTGAGAAATCTTGCATGGACAAGGCAGTGTGCATAGTACTGTTCATTAAACTCACTTGATCCAATATTAGGCTTTCCACTATGCTTTAAATTATCCATCACAGCACTAGACATTTTTTAGAAACTAACATTACTTTTTTTCTAACCTGTTACAGTTCAGATTCAAGCTCCCAGCCTGCTCCAGACTGTTTCATTATTAAAATCTTAATTCATTGTTGTTTTCACCAATTCCATGCCCAAAAGCAGCCCAGATTTACATTTTGGAAACAAGACCTCTGCAAAATGGAAAGGAGACAGTGAGAAAATAAAAGCCTAGAAACTCTCTCTGAAGGCTGAAGGGAGCGGTGGTAAAAGGAAAGACGGGGGGGGGACTCTCATATGGGGAGATATATGTGGTCACTCCTAACATTTAGAGCCAGCCCAGAAAGGAACAGACTGCTATTTAAAGCAAATAGCTCTGTTACTCCTTGATCTCACTGTAAGCCTCATGCCTCAAAGTGATTGTATGTTCAACCCAACTGGCTGTCAAATGGGCTGGATGTATGTAGCACATGCATGTAACATATTCAAGAATACTTTTATATTTCATTACCTGTATGCTAACACCTCTGCCTTTGACCATCTATTTGAACCTCATGATACATTGCCTAATGTGCTTGAAAATATTTGCACATCATTTTCCTGAACCCCCATACCCCGCTACTCTTGCCTGGTCCCCCATAATCTTAGACTGTGTTTTACATAAATATTCAATATGGGTGAATGTCTCTTTACTTTCTGAATTCTTGGGCCTGCCTTGAGTTTTCACAGAGAAGTGAATATGAAAGAGCTTGAGTTCCTCTCCCCATACTGCATTTGTTTCACTTTCTCCTCTTTTCACTCACTGATCTACTCTGAATCTCTCTGAGGACAAATGTAGGGTTTCTGAGTTCCCAGTTCATAGGATGAAGACACTGGCACCGTTGAAGTACACAAGCAGAGAGGACACCCTGTTAGATATATTCCTGACCTGTGTCAGTAGCTCTACCTTGAAGCAGCCATTCTTTCACTCGCTTTTTTTTCTAAGAATGTCTTCAAGCCTGCTCAATGGTGCCTACACAGGGTTTTGCATATAGAACACTGGAATAAGAAAGGGCACATCCCAGTTGCACTACCATACCACTGAGCAAAACATATCTGAGAATCAGTCTATGGTACATTATAAGATAACTTATTTATTTTTCCTTCCTGACTTTGAAAGCAGAATGACTGCAATTCTCAATCACCCACATTTCTGACAGTCTGGCGTGTAGCTCAGCCTGCAGCAATATGGAGCTAGCATGGTTTTTGCAGGGCAATTACTTATAACCTCACAAACTGGACAAGCAATGTAGAGAGGTGCACACAGGTCTTGAAACTTCAGAGGAAATGCAGTGCTAAAAGACATGGAGGGTGGCAAAATGAAAGTGGATGACAGTAAAAAAAGAGAAAAACCTAAGGATATGTCATCTATGGATTTATCAGTGTCCATCACTTTGGATGATATAATCAAATTATGAATGACGCTAATTTTCCAAAAATGTCCAGCTGTGTTTTCTGGAACTAAACTAACACAGAGGATCAGATCACATAATTTTGTGATTACTGATGTACAACAGTAGTTCCAAAATTTCTGCATGAGAAAGCAGGCCTTTACAGACCTGTGTGCTAAACCTGCCCAGCCACTTGAAACCACATACCATGAGTGACAGAGCCCATGCTGACCAGAAAGGCAGGCTGCTATCTGGAAATTAGCTACTCAAGGCTGCTACAAGTCCGTGGCTTAACCATCAAGTCAACTGTCAGGCTGCTGTGTGGGGGTGGGGACATTGCAGTGTTATTATGAAAGTTGTTTATCCACTGATTATCAGCAGCAAGAACATACATGAAATAACAGCAGGCTTTTACAGAAAGAGCCTCTAAATTGCATTTTGGTAACAGACAGTGCACAGTGTCCATAGTTTGTGCTCTAGCAGAAACCTGTGAATAAATTAACTAAAACAATCCTACTTGTCTCTTTTTTCAAGTCTGGACAAACACAGACTGATCAACGCCAATGTAAACAGCACTAGCAAAGTGGGGAACATGGGAGTTTTAGGGAAGTAATGCATATGCAATGTTGGACAATCTGGAACCTTATTCTTTCCCCTAGAGGTAGTCATCAGGAGAGTCCACACCAGGCACTGCTAGCCTGCAGTCCTGTCCTTTCACATAATGTTGGTGTTTTCATTTCAGGTGGTCAGGTGGCATGAGCACAACTACAAGCTTGAACTTCTAGCTATCAGTTAGATAACTGAAAGGCCTTAATTTTTTTGTCCAATAATCAATACTGAACTAGAAGTGTGCCCTTTATCCTTATACAGCTGGAAGGAAAATAAAGAAAATTAGTACCTTGTCTTCATAACCATGTGTTCCACAACAAATCCATTGGTAAAAGGCACATAACAAACGTGAAGGAAGAAAGAGGCTTGGAGATCTGTGCATGTGAAACCAGAAGAACCAGAAGCTGCAGAAGTACATAATCACTTTAAAACAATTTCAGATGTTTCTTTCATATTGTTGCCAAGTGGATTCCCTAACACAAATTAGCAATATCTGACTGCTAGGATGATGACCATCAGAGTCCCCACTAGAGATTCTAGCAGAGGTCTATTGCAAATGTAGCTATTAATCTGTCAGTCAGTAATGTAATGTAAATGCAATACATACAAGACAGGCTGAGAAAACAGTTTTAGCCTCAGTGGAGTGTGCTAAAATGCTAAAATAAGAGGAAGGTCCTGCTGGTTGACAGGATGTGTGAGGAAATATCCTAGGATTCAGACAAATTTTCTGGGGGTGTTTTGTTTTTTGGTGTGCTAGTCACAATGCATGTCTATCCCAAATAATATATTACTGTGCAGAGATCTTCAAACTGATGCCTGGGGGAGGCATGTGACATACAGTGGCCCAGCCAGGCCCATGGCTGAGCTGAAGTTTCCTCTTAGTGACTTAGTGCCTAGGTGTACCAGTTTGTCTGGAGGGTCTTGAAGATGCTGTTGCACTCTGGGATGAGGATAATCCAATTGTGGCCCTGTAAACTATTTAACATTATTCTGAGAACAGAAGGCCCTCATTGTCTAAGGTGTGTGTTTAGTATCATACAACATAGGAATTACGTTTAGGGAAAAATCCCCGAGAGACTGTAAACTCCCTGATATTTTAAATCAGCAGCTGTTTTAGTTACTCTTGTGTGAGGCTTTATTGTCATAAGATCACCCTACAAGGAGGATCTGCCAAGAGAGATTATGGTTGGACAACTTGCCTTTTCTGGAGCGACAATGAAGTTTTTAATGAGAAGGTGGTAAATAAACAGGCTATCAGAGATTTGACAAATTAAGCTCATCAGGTGTTTGGCTTTCCAAAATGGAGGTAGTTTTCTATAGGAAAAAAACCACAAATCAGATTTGAAAAGAATGTAGTATCTTTTAAACTTAGAAGGACTGCAGGCTAACATATCTAGTTTCAAAAGTTAAGTCTTGATTATTTAAAGAATGTAAAGAATAAAGATTTTGAAAATTAATCTGGGATGGATTAAGACTTTACTTGGAAAAAACACACTGAAAAATTGTTTACATTTAATTTTTTTGAAACAGTATGATAATGACTTCCTGATTTGGATTATTTTTCACATTTCTGTCAAGCAGCTTTCATCAGCAATGTTCCCAACACCAAACCCTACATAATTCTTTGTCATCAAGGTGAAAAATTTGTCTTAATTTCTTTGAAAGCATATCTAGTCCATTGATGATAACTGGCCTTAAAGGTGTTGAGGATCTGTTCTCTATTCTTGTCTCAGGAATCCTGGTTTTATGAGAACGTACAATAAATGCATTCAGTGTTGATCTTTCTAAGAACCAATTGCATCAGGAGAATAAAGAGAAAAATATTTAGGAAACTTTCTTTCCGTGATAGCAGAAAGGCAGCTGGGAGTGATCCCAGGCCTGTGTGCACTGTAAAAGAGCTAACTGTATTTGTTGGATGGAAAGGGAGTTACACAGTGTCTCTCTCCAAGCCGACATGTACTGGATGCAAAGAAAAGCCTGCTCTTTTCTGACCTCATGCAAAATGGGAATGGTAAAAAAGGGAGATGTTCTTTGAAGGAGATTCTGAGGATGAGAATCATATTTATTAAGCCATCCTTACATCGTCAAGAGGTAGCTTGTGAAAAGAAGTAACTTTGGTGCTGACCTTCTTGAAGGTTTGATACTAATATTTCAGCAAGCAAGAGAAAAAAAGAATAAATAATAAGAGTGCTGCAGATCCCAGTATGCTCTCATAAGTCCTTGCTAAATATAATGGGTTCTGGCACCAGTGCTGAAAACACCTCAATATATCCGTATATCTCAGGCACTACAAGTAAATGTGCTCATACATTTGGTGCCAAAAATTAATGATAAAGGAAAATAAATAATTATTATAAAGTCTGTGGGCTTAAACAACCCTTTGCAACTATGCTTAGCATTTTAGCTGCTGGGAAGTCATGAGAGTTACAAGTTCTGTTGCTGCCTTTTTGCCTCTCACTTAGCAGAGTTGTCCAGTGTTGTGACCCATACTGACAGGTTGATTTTAGAGTGACTGTGTTCTCAGTTTGTCTTCAAGGATCATGCTCAATTCTTCTAGGGCATGCCAATGGCAGCCCTTTTTCTAGGACTAGCACAGCTACTGAAATGGATTATAACATCCTTGTATGTCTTTCATTTTGATTTTTTTGTGTTCAGATTCAGAGCAGTGATCATGCAGAGAGACTCTGACAGATCCTTCTTTCAAGAGCTACCTATACAGTGTAACACAAAATTCAGTTCACCTGGAGAACCCCTAAGGTCTTTCCCTCTGCAATGTTTTCTTCTTCCTGAAGTCTTTTGACTAGCTCTACAAAAAGTCAAACCCATCTCCACGAAAATACACGGAATCAAAGATGTGATCCCAGAATGAAACAAAATAAAGGAGCCTCTAATGCAACTCATTTTAATCATCAGTCTTTCTCACACTATTCCTCAGCTTTCTGAGTTTACCTTTTATGCTCCCTCTTTGATGCAGCATACCTTCCATCACCCAGCTTAGCATTTTCAATAAGACCTAAGGTATAACCTCACAGCAGGTTTACCTTCTGGCAAGAGAACCTCTGATCAGCTAGACTTCCTTCCCAAAGTGAAAGTAGTCAGTCTGTGCCCCACTCCACAACTGAGCTCTTCCCATGGTCCTAGCACTAGGACAAGGCAATGCAGTCAATAGTGCCTTAGATAATTTTCTGACACTGATAATTTGAGGATGAGAAACAGTTTTTCACTTTTCGTAGGATGAGAAGAATGATCAAGTTAAATCCACAGCCTGAAGTGGATGGAAACATCAGGAAACAGCCTCAGGAGAACAGATCAGCATCTCGTGCGAAGGGAGTAAAATGGCAAAAGCTGTTCTAGTGATCTTCGATTTACTGGCATGCTATTGGGCAATAGCTTCAATAACTTGGCGTATATTCATACTTACATACATACAAAAATTCTCACGCATATGCACAAAACCATAAAGTCCCCTAGAATCTGGGCGTGATTTGCAGGTGGTATTCAGAAATGGATAAAGATTGTGGGGATCAGTTAGTAAGATTATTGCTATTCTTCACAGCACCCTCAACAGCAAATTAGAGCCAGATCTATTTAAAAACAGTAAAGGCAGAGAAGTGAAGTTGCCTTTGGTTGTGCTGTTTTTCTCTTTCCCGTTGTAGCTTCCTCTTTCTCTTCACCAACTCAGCACTGCTGGCAGCTTTTTATAAACCACGATTCCTACTGCTGTCAGCTTGTTTGGAAACTACATGGTGAGCTCAGTCCAGCAGCTACTGCTGTGGGTTTGTGTTTAATTGCAGGCAGGATCTGCTTTAAATTCTGTACCCACCACCACAATTTTGATTCCAAAACACCCAAAGACCTCTGTATTCAAACGTTTTCAGTTCAAAGCAGAATTTTTCACTAAATGTGTGCAGTTACGTAGCAGAAACTAAAAGTCGAAATGTAATCCCCTAAATAAGTAGTAAAGGACTTCTGCATGATGCATATGGGAGTGATGGCCTTTGGAAGGTTATGCTGTGGCACAGTGGTCAGTAGTGCTGGGTCATTCTAGGTTGACAGTAATCTGCACTGAGGATAAAAAGTGATGTCATGACCAGAACAATAGCTGTGAAACAAAAAGCAATATTGAGATCTTCATTTGTAGAGGAATCTTCTACAATTCCTCAGACACCAGACACCTCAGTCTCCACCAGAGACATGGTGGATGGGTGAGTAGAGTGCTCTTCAGAAAGTTTATGATTACATGAACAATTAGGAATGAAACAGTGAAAGCACTTCATTTAGACACAGCATCAAGGAGACATTACTAGGCAAGCAGGCAGAAGAAACAATGGGGAGGAGAAGGAAAAGGAGCTGGACTGAGGAAATAGTGTAGGCTGGGGTAGTGAGATAAAAAGCACCAGCACTCCTGAAGTCTTTGTACTCTGCCCGATCCTCCAAAGGCAAATGCTGCCATTGGTTTAGTGGAGAAACTAGCTTGGGACAGACAAGCTACATTTTTTCTAACCACAGTAGAAATCTTACAGCCCGTTAGCAACTGGAGGATGATGGCAAGATCTTGGCTGGAGACAAATGGTGCTCAGAAGAAAAGGTATACAAAGAAGATAAAATCAAGAGGTTCTTCTAGGTCATGGAGCTAAAAAATATTTTTACTCGCAGATCTGTAAAATTCTTCTATGCAGGTGCAAACATGCAAGCATTTTACATAGTGAGCTTAAGCTCACTGATAAACGGTTTACTTCTTTGTTATTTTCTCAGATCCCTCAGAAGTGCTCCATGGACTTGCAGAGGCCTACACACCATGTGTTGAAAAGTCATTAAATCCTGACTGGAAAATATAGGTGTAAACTCAGTACTTTTACTGGTTAAACTAAATTTAGCTTCTGTTCTTACTGCATTTAATGAAAACAATAACATTTGTAACAGCATGCTGCAACTGAAAACTAGGCTAAATTTACTCACTGTTTAAAATACACAATCCAGTACCTTAACTAAATTTGAAAGGTTTTGTATATAGGTGAGGTCTGTGACTGAAGAGACAAAAAAACCTTGAGTAAGCCCAGGGGCACAGCAGTGTGAATAAGGGAACTGCAGAAGATTTGAAGTTCCGTTTACCAGCAGAGGCACATTTTATCCGCACCTTTACCTGTATTTGCCCATGCTGTACATAACTACATGTAGTATTTCTAATAGAACTGTAAGAATCTCAGCCCCCTGTGATATCAGTCACAGAGAGTCACAGTGCTTACTAACAAGAGCCCCCTCAACAGAAAAAGGCACTAGAAAAGTCTGTCCCCTTCTCAGCTGGCAGGAATCCTACGCTCTGGCTACAGTCAGCCAAGTTATAAATACTCAGCCATGGCTCTGTTTTGGTGTCTACTCCTCTGTCTCCTACCATCTCCTACTCAGAAAAGAACCATTTCCCTTTTCTTAATGACCACTGAAATCATTTAGGGAATTTCCAGCACATGGTGTGCAGATTCTGATTCATTTTAACCCCAGAAAATGTTTAACTCCTTCTGGTAATTATTGTGAATTAATCCAGCCCTACAAATTAAGGTATTCCAAGTTCCTCTTTCCCTTTTTCCCTTTCAGCCCTATACAAGCACTTGGCATTCAAATAATTTTGCTCCTCTGCACCCCACTGCCACTGCAGTGAAATCTTAGTCATGAGACCTTAGGCTCCCCATATGGTTAATTTGTTCAGATTGGTGACTCTTTCTTCTCTTAAAACAGGAAGATAATTTCATTTTTCTCATTTTCTGAGATACATATATACCTCTTATTCTTCTGTAACATTCTTCAAAATGCTACCACTAATGTAATATGGTCAAAACTAAACATCTTAGTTTTCCTTCCCTTTCACCTCCTTCTTTTGGCAAGTTATTCTTCTTATTCTTGCTGTCACTTGGGTGTTGTCTCTAACACTGTGCCAATTTACACAAGCAGGCTTTATCAAGGATGTGCAGCTTTCTCTTGCAGGACACCTGTAAGAACAAAATTTTTCACTTTCTTTTCATTGCTTAAACTCTTGCCCACCAATAACCTGAACAATGACAGTCTCCTTCTCTCTGGCATTCCTGGCTTCAGACTCTTCTCCTTCTCTCCTTTCTCTGTCGTAAGAGGGGATCAAGTTACTATTGAAATGCTCTCTTTTGTATTTCTTCACTATATTCCTCTCAGTTGCCACATCAAAACCAGGTTTTGAAATCCTTTTAAGTCCCTTCACACAACTCCTCTCTGCTGTCTTTGTTTCTTCAGTGTGTAATATAATAATGTAATGTAATTGTTTAATGTTTGATGTAATACTTCTGGCACAACAACAACAAAAAAAGCAAGAATAGAGTTCAGTACATACCCTACCAAACTGTAGGTACAGAAAATTGCTTGCACTTAAAAATAAAGATTGCCAAATTAGAAGACCAATAGCCGCAGTCATGAGAACAACAGGAGGGAGGAACTAAAATATCTGCCCATCCATCATTAGCAGAACAGCTTTGGAAAAAATATAGTAACAAAAATGTAGAGCAAAACAACTGCAACCAAACAAAAAGTTACCAACATCTTTGATGGGCTTTCAGTCTTTACCTGGCTGATGTAGTGTTTGTCAAAGCAGTAAACAAACTTGCTTCTAAAGAGGGGTACAGCTTAAGACAGAGTTAGTTAACTCTAGATTGATATTTTTTTGTCTCAGAAGATTAGTGAAAGATTTCAGCTTTCTACCAAACCCTGGAGACGTCAAGGCACTTGAAAAAAGGTCACAGGCAGGAAAGCAAAAATTAAGACTCAATAATCTAACTGCATGTGACTGTGTAAAGATGGTCTGAGGTTACAAAAGAATGAGGTGTAATTGATTCAAACACAATTTTTCTAATCATTAATTACTTCTACAAGGAAGAATTTTCTATAAATGATATACTACTGAGTGTGTCATACACACCTGTCCTAGCCACACACAAAAAGCTGTCACCTAAGTCTCGCATACATGTTTCACCTCTTACGCAGCCAAATGTCTATGTGAGGATCTATAAAGAGCACTGGCTTCTGGTACATTCTTTCCTCTGTCTGTGCAACATTCCAGGCACGAAGTCCTTGTGAAAGTAGTGGCAGAGAGCAAGAAGCACAGTTGCAAACCCACCCACTACCTAAACACACATTTATCTGTGATTAGTGTTTTTCTCTTTAGAATTCTGAGATTACTAAGAGATACAACCCTAATAAGATGCAAGTCTGGAAAGTATTACTAACATTAAAAGAGCAAAACTCCTTCCTATATAGAGCTGAACTCTCAAAAAAGAGCTCCAAACTCCATACAGCAAAGGTATTTCTGACGCAGGTTGGCAACTGTCACTACAGACTCAAGGAAAGAATCTTCTTTAATGGTGGATATAGATCAGAAATTTAGTTCAGACCATTTTTCCCACTTAGTACACTTTACATCACAGAGCAATATTAGAATGCACAAACTGGATTCTTTTCAGATGAAACTGAAGATGGTCTCCAGCTGCAAGTGGGAATTCAGTACATGGCATCAGAATTGAAACAGTCTGAAGTGACACCCTGTCAAATGAAGTACAGGGTTGTTGTTGAGCCTCCATCAGCAACAAGTATCTTTCTCTATAAATATGCTCTTATTGAGCCATATCACAGATGCACCTCAACCATACAGCTTAATTTTTACTATGAAAGTATCTGATTTTGAGAGGCGGGGTAGGGGGTGGGGAGAGGGGGAGTAATAGAGGACCTCTGTTGGACTGTAGGTTCTTTTTGAAGGGATGTTAGACAACACTGCTTGCATCTCACTCTTGCTACTGACCGTAAGCAATATGTACACTGGATGTAGACTTCAAGAGTAGATGGTATTAAAGCACACTTCCATGTTAATTGCTTGAAATTATGCAAAGGTTTTGAGAGATTGGATGACAATAAAAGAGAAGGAATCTGCATACTGAAAATCTGCTGCCCACAAAATGCAGAAGATCATAAAAAACTGACATAAAATCTTATAGTCATTTGAAAATGCCTTAACACCCAAACAAGTTTTCTCAAATATAGTAAATAATAAAATGCAGCTGAAATGTAACAGATCTTGAAGCTATAGAAATTGCCAAATGGAGATTTTCTTCTTTGCTGATTTCTGCTTTATGGAGAGATTAAAAGTTACTAATCAAATGGAAAATTAAGTACTTTTTAAGTAATTGCATATCATAATGGTCCCTAAAATATCCATGAAGATTTCTGGATTAATACTGATTCAAATTATCTCTCTGCCTTCCAGTGAAAATTGCTACCTTCATTCTGACATGGATTTACTCTAGTCTATGCTAGAAAATCTTTGTTGATATAGTGAAGTTAGTTGCGACTGATATTTTACTGACAATTTTTATTACATTTCCCACCAGCAAAAGTCCTTGTACAGATGCCATTACATAAAACTCAGGAACTCATGAAAGCTGAACTGTCAAAAGTACTTTTTTGCAAGTAGGAGCTGCAGTGACTCTGGGAAGGGATACCCACAGAGTGAGGAAAAATCTTTGTTCCAATAGAGCCATGGCAATAAACCTGTGGGTATCACAAGGGAACGCCAGTGAGTGATAATCTATTGCAGTGGAAATGGGAGCGTATATTTCAGTGGAGTCTCTATTTAGACTGTTAAGGATCCTAAGGTGCAGATTCACATGAGAAAAAGTGATAACAAATTCTTTTCAGCCAGTAATTTGCAGCAGCTCTTTTCTGGCTCCAGCTCTCTCATTATCAATACATGCAACAAAGATATTTCAATTCATTTCTTCAACACAGTAGCAATATACATAAGAAACAGATATATTCATAGGACTGTTCTCTAGAGCTCCAGATCCTACAGGTTCCACAGCCAGAGACCCATGTCATCTGAATGGATATTCAGTGTTAAAGGGTGGTATACAAGACCCACAACCCATATTATGTCCAGATAAAAACAAGTTCGATAGAAAACATATCTCTGGGAAGAATGTGGACCATAAAAGGCAGTTCCTTCCTCGGAGATCTTGTCTTACTGTTACAAGAAAACCCAGTAGCAGAATCTATGTAAACCTTGTTTCTGATTAAAAGACTTCAGAATGAGTGATGTCTGTGGTTTTAGTAGGGAGGAAAATTACCTTCTAAGCACCAAACAAGGTTTGAGGTAACGGGACCTCTCTGTGATGTGGCTGCTAGTTGAAACACTTTTTCTTTGGTAGTTTGTGGTTAGAAATAGTTTGAAGCATAAATGGCTAGAGGTAGGGGAAGAAATGTTTCAAAAAAATTGCACACAGTGAGGAGATGCTTAGAGGGAAAAGTTTAATATGAATGTTAAGTGTCATCAGACATAATCTTTCAGAAACTTAATCCTTCAGCTCAGCAGGTTTTTCTTTAGTTCTCCAATTTTCGTCATGAAGAAGGATCCCCACCCTACTTCAAAAGCTTATTTGAAGGTCAGAATACATTGTGTGAGTGGCTGTCCACATCATATGCCTCTGGAAACCAATTCTTTACTACACAACGTTTTTGTAACTTCATCTGTTTTCATTTACATTTGCATGTAAATCATCTAATAATGTAACTGCAAGGATCTGGGACAAAAGTATTGTCTCTAGTAGGCCCTGCTTTAGGGGTGAGACTATGAACATAGGACAAAACACCAGTTATATGCAATAGTGAGAAATTAATCTGTGTTGAATTTTAGCAAGATTGTTATTAGTGATATTTCTATATAAGTATGATAGATTAAACAAGTATTTTATTTCACTTTTGGTATTTTCATTTACAGAGATACTCTCCTTCCTGGGAAGCTTATTCAACTGCTGGACTTTCTGCTGGTCCTGAAAGTTTATGGCATGTTATTTAGTTCTAATTCACCATACAAATAATCAATTTCATATTTATATTGACAACCTTGGTATGCTTATGATTATTATATGTTTAGACCTGGTTGATAATGTTGGCAATCTAGAGTTCCCCAAGTGCAGTAAGGCTGGTTCAAAATCTCTATCCTTATTAGGTAATTTCCTGTGCTAAGAGACAGTGCAGAAGTATCCTCTAGCCTATGAAATATAGTTGTATTTCACTGTAAGAAAAGCCTCTCTGTGTAAAACAGTACATGTTTAAACCATGCAGAAGCTGCTTAAGCTATCTTTCAGTGTGCAATGAATCAGATAGCATATCTTTGTTCTGAATAGCCTTTTTAATAGACACACAATTTCCACAATTGCTTTTATCACCTATTATTCAATTACTCACTATAAGATTTGTGTGTGTTATTGTTCACTTCTGTCTCCTCCGTTTGCACTGAACTTTATCATTAGGGCTGTACTTTGCTTCTCTCCCTTTCCCCCAGGTGATTTGATCATTTCCAGGCTGGTATCCAGGGGGGAAACTTGAGAACTATCTCAGAGACATTATTGGACTGTTAAGCAGCTTGCTTATTCCTAGATAATAGTCAAGACTTCATAATATGAATAAAATAAGAAAAAAATGCTTATGTATCAACTGATGCTGATGAAATTCAGTTTGGGGCTTCAAGAGTTAATCTCCCATCATGTTCTTGATGTTATCCCATTGCTAATATGGTTTGATTGTTGAGTTCCTGAGGCTGGGGAATGAGAGGAACTTATGAGTGGTCTCTGGTTTTACCAGTGTACAAGGGAGGAAGTCTGTAGAGGCTGAAATTCCCCCTCACACATAGACCCAGGTAAGTGGTGAACAGGCTGCTTTCAAAAGCAGAACCTGTGGCACATGGGCATAGATTGAAGGAGAACAACCCAGACGAAGAAACTTCACTTTTCCAAGACATTAGTAACCAACTGCGAAGCAAGAAGGCATTTTGCAGAATGAGAGCACTCTCCCCTTGTAGCCAAGACCCGTCCCCTCCACCCCATGGCCCACTATCTCAGTGACATAATTGGACTCTTATGCAACTTGCTTGTTCCTAAGTTATAGCCAAGATTTCATTATATGAATAAAACCTACAAGAAATTTCTGCACCTGACTCTTCAGACAGAAATCTATAAATCTTGTTCTCTGCTTGCTGCTAAAGTCACTCAGGACCTGAGAGAAGTCAAGTCATTGCATGGGACATGTAATAGTGTCTCCTTCTCCCTACTCACTTTCTTCTTGCAGGAGTTATAAAAGAAAATAATTCACAAGAAACAAATAAGAAGACAAGGTGTCTTTCACTGAATCAATTACTCTATTGCAAAGTTTATGACAAAAGTCTCATGGGCAGAACTTCAGTGTCTTGTATAAACCTAAGACTGTATATTGGAAACTGCATACTCTTTTTTTCCTATCTGCTAATATCGCCACGTAATTTCAACACAGGACTATTATTAGAGCAAGTCTATGCCACGGCACTGGCCTCACAGAAGTTGCCAGGACCGTCTTTATGATATATCACTAAACTAGAGAGCAGCCCCATTGTTATGGTTCATCTAAAGTAGGCAGCACAGTCTTCCACAGAGTGCTGCACCCATATGCTTGTTTATTGATAGCAGGCCCGGTCTCTGGGTTTCTGATTATACAGTAGCACCTGCCCATGGCAGATCTGGCTGAGGACAGACTTCCTGTTACAGCGCCCGCAGCTCCCTGAAATGAGAGAGATTTATGCAAACTGGCTAAAGCTGTGATGTCACAGCGCACTGATAGACCCAGGGGCTATCTTCCTTCTACAGACATTTGATAAAATCAGGAACTTCACATACAACTCGGGAAGAAGTTCACCTCAGAACCTATTAGGGTAAACTATGAAGGTTTGTTAGGGTCCTTCTCCTATCCTGAGATCCATCACTGCAAAGGGACTTCGCAGAGTCTGAGGATCTCAGAGGATCTCATTTTTTTCTTTCTTTCTTTTTTTTTTTCTCTTTTTTAATGTGATTTTTTTCAAGCCAGTTATTCTGGATGTTTGAAAACTGAATTAAGAAAAATTCACTCAGAAGTTGGCTGAATGTTGCAAGCTTGCAAAATGGAAGGATTTCCCCTTATTCCCCCTGTGAGTATGTTGGGTTTATTCCTAATACAGATCATTGGGCTCAGTAGCAAAAGGCAAAGTAAACCAGCTTTTATTAATTGAGAATATCTCTGTTTTGGTCTGGATTTGTAAAGCCAGGAAGTTCGGCTTAGGTCAGTCTATAAAACAAGTGACAACTTGGCAATGAAAGGGAAATTAACATTTCCTCCTCAAACTTGTATCTGATTTTGATCTCCATTTGTTTTCACAGATTAAATGTATGGCTTTTTGTATGTACACATACAGCGAGTCAGTAAATCTCTTTTCTTCAGTGCTGCCTATGTGATATAAAGCCAAATTGTTCTTTAGATTGTAATTTTTATTCATCTGGAGTCTCTGACATAGTTTATGTATTTAACTGTCTACCAGTCTGTGAGAGAACGGTTGTCGAATGCTGATTTTGCGTATTGCAGATTTTAGAACTCTGTGATCTTTACAATGATGTAAAGGTTTTTAGTTTCTAACTTCATTTTGTCTTGAACTGAATTCTCTTGAATTCACTTATTGAAAAAGTAATTTGTGAATGAGGCGGAAAAATCAACAGCCTGTTTTTGGGACTTTCAATGTTTTCTCTAAGATATAAATTTTATTGTGTGCTTATGAGGCTCTTTTGTTCTTTTCTTCACTCTGGAACATTGTTACCCTGCTCTAATTTATCCTATGGTGAGTTTGAAAATTATTATAAATAATTATTATTATGAAGAATGTAATGTCACTAACCTGTTGTTCAGAAACATACCTTAGTGGGACATGTCTAAGCAGAATGGATAAAAGAGTCCGTAGCTATATTTCATTAGGTTTGTAGAAGCTGAAGAGGTGTCAGATCAGGTGGTTTACTTGGCTTTTTATGTGGTAGATGACTTACAGTAATTGCTAAACATGAGTCAGGGAACAAAAAGAGACAAGACAGATCCAAGAGGTTTTTTAACAAAAACTTATATCAAGTTTTCTTTTTGTCTTGTCTCATTTAATGAAGATTAAAGTCATGTTTCCTTATCTTCCATCCAGAACGATGACCCTTTGAATACCTGTCATTCCTGATTGAAAATACTTGTCTTCTTTTGGGGGGAAACCTTTTATTCTCTCAGTTTGTCATCAGTGTCCTTGATATTCTCTCAATTTATCACCAATGTCCCTGAAATCCCCTATCTACCCAAAGGACCAGAAGAGAAGACCCTAAAATTTATTTTTCTTTTTCTTAAATACATGGAGTTGCTCAGTGGCCCTACTGTGTGTCAGAATAGAAATCTGAAAAGAAACTGAGAAAAAGAAAAAAGTGCATGGAGATTTCTCAATATGTTATTTGTTGGGCTTAAAAAAAAAAAAAAGAAAGAAAGAAAATAAAAGTAAAAGCAACATAAATCTTGTCCTCGACCACCCCAGAAACAAGCATCTCCATTAAAAAAATAATAAAATTTAGTCCATTTATTAACTCGTACCCAATTTTTCTGGACTCTTATTTTCAGTATTTAATTCCAGGGCATATATTAGAGAAATGGATTGAAAATCTAACACAGTTTGGCCCATATTTTAATTTGCGTTGCAGCTAATATTGTCTGAACTCCGTTCAGATGAACAATACAACAGGCAGTGAAAATACAATTGCATCTTACAGAAGCACTTGATAGGGCAATTTAGTTTTTATTTTTGTGATTAAAATGTCCAAAAATTAATAATTTTGTGGTTTGTACTTTCAAAATTGCTTTAAGTGCGCTTTGGGCACTGCCAGCCAGAGCCCTGCTTGTCTGTGTCTCCTGGGACTTTTTCAGAGGGGAGACATAAGCCTGTTTCTAGGCAAGGGTTTCTGCAGCAATACATCCCTCCTCCACCCCTCCCGTTCAGCTGAGGGTGGGTCAGTAAATGCCTTCCTCTTGACCACGCTAGAAAACTCTTACCCTCCACTTGGAAAACACTGTTTAAATGCTTTAGGAGTAGTCCATCTTCCTCTGAAGATTAGGGATTTTGTATGGGAAAGTTCTGCACACTGGGCCCGTGTCTTTCAATGCATGATAGAATTCAGTTGTGCTATGCATTGAAAAATTATTAAGTCAAACACCTTTGCTTAAAGAGGGCCCCAGTTATATATGAATCCTTAAGTAGCTGCCTGTAGAAATCACAGCTTTGAATGAAGTATTTTTGCATGAGAGCAAAAATGCCCCACAGAAGTACTCTGTTCCACTTAACTGCATTGCCAACACGGTCCAGTAAGGCTCGGCCAATGAGTAATCATGCTGATATTTTTACTCATCTTTTCTAAAATAGTTATACTGTAATTTGTTTCCAAGGAAATATGGTTAACCTTGGCCTAAAAACTTGTCTCAGTAGCACATCATTGGAAATTGTGTGAAGTATTTCTGAATCATGTGCTAGTGAATAGTTATATCAAGGTAATGAAAAAAAGAACAGCTTTTAGTGAATTTACAATTGCCTGAAATCATCTGACAAAATCTTCATGAATAATAAGAATTTTCAGACTGCTATTCAGTTAAGTTCAATGTATCTCTCTCAACCAATGACAACCATGCTTTCTCTGAGTAGTTCTGTGGGTTTTCCTGAGAGTTTCAGGCAAAGATGGAAGAAGAAGGCCACTTCATATATGAAAGTCTGTGACAGAGAAAGTATTGTTTGTTGACCTCTTACTTGAGGATGGAATATGGTTTTAGAGAGCATACTGCACCTCATGGCGTGTATGAAAGGAGAAACCAACTTTAGACCACAACTATGAGTTCCTAACAAAGCTTTCTGTCACCCTTTTACATGAAAAAAACTGATAGATTGACATCAGCTAGATATTAAATTGCAACATAGGCCATTCTTTGCTTTTTGTCAGGGAAAACAAAACAGTTCAGTGTCAAGGAAGTGCTATCAGTAAGGCAATGAAATGAGGGTGTGGGTGGGGAGTTCCAGAGAAAGATGGGGCAAGTGGGCAAAGACTGGGGCAAGAGGCAACAGCAGTACATGGTGAAGCCTCTTCTCTCTAACTAGAGACAAAGTCTTTAGTGAAACTTAAAAAAAAATACACCAACCTCTCCTCCGGCCAAAATAAATAAAAAAAAAAAAAAAAAAACCAGAAAAAATTGAAAACAGATTATTGGAAATAGCTTCTCTAATGAAAATATCCCACCTGCCCATAGGAGGAAGATAGTCTGAGAGAATACATGCTGTACTATCTCCTTTTACGACTGTCTGATTAAGTTTATGATAAATAAACTTCTAAGTATTTAATAAACATTTTTCCATCTTCTCCCTTTGAAGATCAGACACCAAGATGGAAAGTGGTGCCATTACGAGTCATTTGTGGGGATGGATTTTTCAAGGTTGCATGAGTTAAAAAGGATATACACATACATCTTTTATGAAATGGATCACTGCACAAAAAACAAAACAAAATTCAAGGACAAAAATTCCAAGAATCCATAATAAAGACATTTTAAGCCTCGGACTTTCAAAGCAGAATTTATAGTACTCCAATGCCCTATATAAAAGCAGACTGTTTTTCAGATACTGAGTATCTGCAACTTACTCTGCAGTCAGCTGATTCTGTCAATATTAAGGGAATCACTGTTTTAAGAGTCTATTTAGCACACCTTCCTTTACGTCTGATCATTGAATACACATCTGAACTTGTAAAAGTAGCTTTTGAAGGGTAAAATACTCATTCTCAGCTCTCAGGCTGTGAGACACTCTTGCCTGTTAATGTATATGTATCTGAAATGGTGGAGACAGAAAATCTTTGGGAAGAGACAACAAAGGAAAAATACAGTTAGGAAAAGCCAAGTGTTCTTTCCCATGCTTAAACTATGTGTTGTTTATCTACTTTTGGACTGATGCTTGGCCTTTCTGCCAAGCTATACTTCTGTAAAGAATTGAGTGATAGATGCTTTGTTGTAGCTTTGGAAATTTTAGCAAATTAAGCCTAGATTGACAGGACATTGATCCCTTTTGAAATTTGTATACTTTTGGCTAAAAAGTTATCAGAGTTACAAACTTGGATGCATTTAGGTATGATTTTTGTCTTATATAATTTCTGTGATTTTCTAGTATTTTAGTTGAAAAGAAACAAAGATTTTTCTTTCAAACTACAGACATTTATACAACTATTTTAACCTCCATTTTTCCCAACTAGTATAATGTACATTTTCCATTTGGATGTTGAGGTCTCCCCTTGCATAGAATATGAATGCTTTCCTTTGCATTATAACAAATTTAAGATTCTGAATATGAAGGCATAAGTTTATATGTTATTAAGGTTGGTATCATTCAACAGGAAGCATATATTTATAGAAAGGAAATAGGGGAGTGGGGTGAACTAATTTACAAAGATAATGAAAAGTAGAAATTCCATTCAGAACTTTATCCTGAAGAAAGAAAACTACAGTCTCATTTTACTTTTTCTTGTCAGAGATCAAGAATAAAACAAGCTCCAAGTAATGACGAGTAAATACATATAACCATAGAGAGAACACCAAGAAAATGTGTAGAGAAAAACCAGAAACAGCAGAGAGAATGCATGCTGTACTGTCTTCTTTGACCACCCCTCTGAAATGTGGCAAACAGCTTATACTTCCCATTAAATCTCTGTGTAGATGAAGGGCAATTCTATTGGAATCATACAGATTTGGAAAGGGAGACTGCACCTACGCCCTCTGGAGACTAGAGATGAGAAGAGTCCCTTCACTGGTATTTCTTCTGTGGATGCAGTTCATGATGATTTGCCCCTTTTCCTTGGTCCTTACTGTGGGATATCGTCTTCTCAAAATTGCCCCAAAGCAATTATTCACCACCACCCATTATATCTGGAGATGGCAGCCAGGCAATGGATTTTTTCTTGAGTCTTTGAATATTCCATGGATCTGATTCCCAGTCAGGAACTTTTATACAATCTTACCAGTGCATTTTAATTATCCACTAATACAGCACATGACTGCTAATAAGGATTTACAGAGGTCAAAAGTAATTTCTCCTTTCCTTTCCTTTCCTTTCCTTTCCTTTCCTTTCCTTTCCTTTCCTTTCCTTTCCTTTCCTTTCCTTTCCTT
>JAWWEW010000165.1:23291509-23415625 GCA_035583185.1 Anabacerthia variegaticeps
CCTCTCCTCTCCTCTCCTCTCCTCTCCTCTCCTCTCCTCTCCTCTCTTCTCCTCTCCTCTCTTTTTTTTCCTAACATTTTAATCCTCAGCAAAGATCAATCTTTAAATCCCCAAATTCCAACAGAATAAACAGGAGATAACCAGAAGAATTAAAGAAAACAGGGGAAAAACCCCTTTTCCTTTTGCTAGCAGTTTATCTACTATATCGATCTGGATTTTAATGGCAGTTGCTGCCTTAGTTTTCATGTTCTCAAGTAGTCTAGAGAAGGAAGAAAAAGGGAAGGTTGCCTGCATTTCTGTCATGTTGTCACTGTAGCATGTTTACAAAATGCAGATGTTCCAAAAATGAGATAGGTTCACAGAGGAAGACAAAGGATTTGGGACATACAGATAGTCATATGAGCATATAAGCATACAAACACAAAAAAGTATGTCCATGTGTAAATTATCATGTTGTTTTAAATATTTGTCCTTTAGTTATGCTGATCTCATTAATAGAATAGAAATAAATAATAGAATAAAATGATAATAAATAATAAATAATAAAATAATAATAGAATAAATTTAATAGAATAAAATGTTTCTATTAATGCCTACAAGAAATAATTTTCTTTCAAAAGAAAATCAAGATTTCTTCTTTGCTGTTCACAACACAAGAATTTGTTCTGATTGGAAGAAAATGTTGTAACAAACTTAACTGGCCTAAAGTTTAACACAACCCCATGAAGGACATTGCCTTTCTCTAACTCGTCATTCCAGAAAAAAATCCCAAGAAGGAATATTAAATGAAGCAACAGAATTGTGCACAACTAATAATAAATAGACAACCTTTAGTGCACCAACAAAAGATCATAATCAGTACTCACACTAGAATACTAGGCCTGGGGAGGAAGAGAAGTGGGAAAGTAACCCTGTATCACCTGCTTTAAGAAGATAGAGACAACTTTAATCCTACAGCTAAGCATCCAATAGGTCACAACTCAGTATTTATTCCATATTTGGACTTTTGAAATCTTCTCTGCACGTATCTAAGAGCCCTATGTAGTTGATTGAAATCAGCAAACATTTGGAGTTTGTTTTGGGCAGAAACTGAGAAAGAAAATGGTTTTACACCCTCTGTCCATGTCATTACCCTCATACAAACTGCCACCATTTAATCAGACCTCCTAGAAACAATCAGAATAGTATGTTTAGGTGAAGTTCTGCTTTCTCCTTTGTGTGCTGGAATAACAACAACAACAACAGCAATATAACATCTGTTACTACCAAAGAAAACATTTCCCTGTCATGCTGGTGTGATGGCATCTTTACTTGTGCCTGACGTCCACAACAGCTCTAAGTACTATCCTAAGAAGGCTGGAGTGTGGGATACAAAGGACTTGTGTATTACCACAGGACAAGTTCTGCTACACAGATTGGGTCTCTTTTCTGTTGGGATTACTTGTTTTCTTTTTGGTTTTTCAAACCAGTGTTAGGTGTCATGCATTTTATTCCTGCTGATTCAAAAATAACTAGAAGTCTCCCCTTTCTTTCCCTAGGAAATATAAAATGTGTTGGCATCACCCCTTCACTAACTATATGAATAATTTGGAAGGGATTTGTGTAAAGTTACAGTTCTAAAGATTCCTTTTCTTTTCACAGCCCTCTGAAGATATGATACCCTATGAGTCAGACCTCTACCGACAGCCCCATGACTATTACCAGTATCTCAACAGTGATGGAGAGAGTCATGGTGGTAAGTCAACAAACTATCTTCTTGGAGCATAAAGTCTCATGGAAAACAGGTTTAGGACATATAAGAAAAGATCAAACTTGTTGCTGTGATCCATAATGTATAGGCACGTATTTTCAAATCAGAAACCAACATCATTTTATTCTGCATAATGGCACTGTTCCAACCCAGCCACTGCAGCATGGTTTCTCTGAAAGAGAATTTTAAACAGCACTGTATGATGCAAGGAGTTTCCAGGAAGGTAGGACCTCATGATCTCTATCCTTCATTATCTTTGCTGTGTTTTTACTTTCCTCTGCAGATCAAAAGCACTCATCTTGTTTCACAACTCTTTGAGAACACGGATTTGTGATTCTTGTGTTCCCATATCCAACTCCTATTTGATTTAGATCCTAGATAATCTATTTGTGCCTTTATTTTAATTAGATTTCTTTGGTGTTTGGCCTTTTTATCTCCATATACTTCTCTCTTTCTTTTTATCTCTTTTTCATGCTGCCACACCTAACTTTAACTTTCACTCTTCCTCCAGTACACCCAAGTACTTCCTCTCTCTAAATCTATGTAAAACTTCCTTGTGGCTGTTTGTATATAAACACAACTCAATACAAAAATGCTGCATGATTATTTATTGCTTCAATTAATGTATGTGTTTTCAAAGCTCTGGTGTCTGTATTTTGATGTTTTTTGGGCACTGCACTGGACTCTAAATCAATGCAGGGGCAGAGTCTTGCTTTGTGAATTTTATCTCCTGTGAACTACAATGGTCCAGCAACACCACCCTGGAAATACAAGAGTCAATATTGACTCAGGAAGGAAAAGCACCGTTCTACTGCATTATTGGTGGCAGTCCCTGCAGATCCTGGAGTTTCCCTGAAAGACTCCCACTAATACAGCAACTAGACCCACTGCGGTTTAATTTACCACATTAACTACTCACAGCATAGCACTGTTTTGTCTGTGACAACAGAAGATATTTTACATAACAGCAAGATACAGAATAGGATTGTTCTGAGGATTTAGTTGAAAAAGACTCCTGCCTAAATTTGTTCTCTACCTTGCATTCAAAAAACATCTATGATATTCTTAAGACCTGGAGACAAAGAACTAATTCAGTTTTTATAAGTTATCTTATGGCATCTGTTAGCCACATTAATCAAACGCCACAAATTCCGCATGGAAATTCAGGGTTTTTACATCATACCCTGTAGCTGTTTACACACTCATAAAATGAGGATAACATAGATTATCTCAAAAGGCAATTGTGACAATTAAACAATAAATATAAAGGATGTCATGTAGGAAAAAGCACTGTGAAAGAACTTTTTGGTCATTACATGTAGGCTACCTCAAGCAACAACATCCCTTTGTCTTTCATAATTTTATCATCCCATCTGGTTTACTACCCATTTTTGTTTTGGAAGGCTGTTCCTAAGCTACATTTCTCAGATCATTAATGTGGTTTTGTTCATCAAGAGGAACACAACAAAAACTGGATAGTCACCTCTATGGGTTATAGCCTAAGCAGTACCTAAACACCCACTCTGAACAGAAATTAGTCTGTTCCTGAAGTTGTGCTGCACTTGTCCAAAAGATCAAAAAAAAAACCTGTTAAATGTTTTAAACTCCTGTGGTTATGGACAAAGCAACACAAGCCTAGACTGCATATTTCAACCAGTTTTTTATTTTATGAAAGTACCTGAATTGCAGTGGGTTGTGTCTAAATATCTAATGTGCCCTATGCTGTCCTGAATTTCTCACAGTCCAAAAAAGCCATGAACAACCAAAGAATACAGAAGGAGACTGAAACCCACAAATTAAAACATTTTGCTTCTTTCCTATAAACACTGAAAAAGCCAACTTTGGCTTTCATTTTCTTTACGTGACAGAAGCAGTGGGTCTTGAGAAGAGCCATGCAGAACAGTAGGAAAGGGACACTACAAACTACTTTTACAAATATGTACTAAGTGTTCAGGGCAATGCGGATGAAAGCACAATGATTGAAAAATGGAAGGGAAAAGGAGTAAAAAAGGTGCTGCAGTGACAGCAGTGAGAGACAGAACCTGGTTATATAGGGGGAAAATAAAGAAGAAATAAGAACAGAATAACAGAATTATGAGAGAGGAGTTCAGCTTGGGGTACAGTGAGATCACTGGCAATACATAGAAAATAATTCTGCAGGTCACTCAGTAGCACTATCTACCCCAACGTAAAACTAACACTTAATGAAAATAGATACTACTAGACAGAATAATACTTCTGATTATGCTGACAATGAACTGCTAAAAAATAGAAAGTTTTCCTCAAGTGTCAGACTACCTCTCTCTCACTGCTAGCAAATTAATTTTGTGAAAGGGAGATGGCAATGTCTTAATCTGTAGATCTGTGCTACATGCATTACTGTCACTTTTCTCTAACATAATGTTGAAGGCAACCCTTACTTCATATTTACATGAATAGGCAGAAAAAGTACACAAAACAGTGTGCCACTAATGTAATGTGGAGGAAATCATTGCCAGTAAATGAACATTGAATTCAAAAACACATCATAGTATGTTCATCACCACATGCCTTGTGTGCAATTATTCTGTATACTGCAGTTTAACTATTTTTTAAATACTACAATAAGCAGAGAGACACAGTCAAGCAAGAGAGAAGCTACTTCAAGTGATCATGTATTAGTCCACCACCCAACCCTGAGCTTGTAAGTCTCTAAATGTAACACAGTATATTTTGTAACACTAATGCAATCTTAGAATTACAAAATTTTGCTGCAGCTTTGTCTTTAAGTTATTACTAAACATTATTGGTTTAGTAGAAATCACTTTTTGTATAAAGCTGAAAGCTGCCCATTGTTCACCTTGTTGCTAGCCTCATGCAACTCACTAGATTTCATGATCTGTGACTTTATTTTTGTCCCACCTCCTGGAGTAATAGGATCATTTAAGAATCTCAGATTTGAATTTGTTAAGATCCTAGCTCATGCAGAAGTGGAGGAAAGTCCAAACATGTGAGCCTTAGTCTTAAATGCCACATGAGAGAAAGAATTCCAAACTTCATTAAAAAATTCCCTCTCCTGAAAGCCATTCTCGTGATTGTTGGGGTCTGACTCATAGGTATTTGAACATTTGGAATTATTAAAATCATGAATTTTGTAAAGTGAGAACTAATGAGATCCTCATGTTGTTGTAGATAAAACTGGTGCCTTGCCTAGGAGCATGGCATTTCTCTCAAGAATGATTATGTTCAAGATTTGAATCAAGACACTAATTTTCCAGTGCCCTTCAATATTTTTCTCATTTCCTCTGTGGAGGTTTTCCTTGACTTACTTTTTCAGATGTGGGAACATGTAAGATATGCAATATGGCTCTGTGTAAGAAACTCTCTCCTAGTTCATCATGTGTTGGAAAATGTGTACCACCCAGAGCAGAAGGACACAGAGCCCCTAGCCCAGCCCTCTCAAGGCCAGCCATGCCAGCACTCATCTCCTCAGATGGGGCAGAGCACTGTGCTGACAGAGCTGTCACATTTCCGGTCCAATAGCTGGCTCATGAATTTCTGTGTGGTTTTGCACTGCGTAATGCCTATTTGGCCTGTTGCTCCACATTTATTATAAATACTTAAACTTATTTCATAGTCCAACTGCTGATTTTAAAATTATTCATCTATTAAAACAAGAGCAAAGCAATTTACAGTGATCAGAAGATGATGAAGAAAGTTCAGTCATGTTTTCTCACTTGTGGAATGAGAATCGATTTTCATGGTGAATATTAACACAATGCCTTTAGGTCTGCTCATGCTTCCCAACAGGCTAACATCCTCTCTGTCATGGGAGGGAGTTCAGAATTCATGACTGTCCTTCCTCTAACCTTTCACTACATACAAGACCAAAACAAACCTGATCGCCATGTCTCTACAAGAGAGAATTTTTTTTCACATCCTCTTTCACTTCACATGAAATTTCTCATAATGACTCCATTGTGTAGATATAGCTTGGCTTTTAATGATATTTTTCTTAGACTAGACACTTTCCATTTCTAGAATTTTTCTCTCCTGTCTTTTTTCTTCCTTCCACCTTCACATTTTAAAGAAAAAACCAGAATTGCTATGTGACATAGACACAACATGACACTAACAGAGAGCATAGAAGTAAAGAGCTGCTGATAACTCCAGTATCTGCAGACAGAGATATTTAGATTTTTTTGTTTGGTTGGGTTTTTGTGTGTGGTTTTTTGGTTTTGTTTTCGGTTTTTTTTCATACACAATAACTTCACTGGGGTGGTTAACTACACAGGGGCTTGTAGAGACAGATTCGGAATTTCTTTTTTTAATGTTACTAAACCAATGTTATTTTTCCTAAGATTTGCTGGGAAATTATAAATCATTTAGAAAGAAGTAAGGACCTTTCCTCCTGTCATAACTTGAGTATTTGGACATGAGTTTGTGTTGAAGGAATTTCTGACCTAGATTTATTATGTAATGTAATATTATTATGTGACTGCCTTAAGTCCTAAATGCTGTGTTAATAGTGCTGTTCTATTACTGTATTTTTACAGCAGCACCTCATTTCATCAAAAACAATTTAGTTTTAATAGGCTAGCTAGTAAATAGTGATTAACATTAATATACATAAATATTGTTCCATAGGTTAATTTATTTGCAAAGGAAAAATTTAAAAAGTTTTGGAGCAGCAGTAACCTTGTCATAGTCTCCTAAAAACTAAGAGGCATCCTGAAGTACAGAAACATGACTGCTTATAGAAGAATATTTCAGAAGAATCAAAAGTAGACCACTTGGAGCATGCACAAATACTCATGGCTATGCATATTGGAAATGTTCTGTATTCTCTCTTGACCACCATAGTTATTGCTAGTAAGAAATTCCACAGAAGAAGACCTTCCATTGACAGCCTCAGAGACCTTTTCCTGGACTTTGTCATCCTCACAATTATGCGTTGACCTCATTTTCTGTTATAAATTATCAATGCCAAGGGGTCTTTGGGAATATACATTGCCATCTGACAGAGCGCTTTCCGCACAGGGAGCAGAGCCAGATCATTTTATGGAAGAAGAGTTTAGATTACTCCTGCAATGTGTTCTCAACAATTTAGTGTGCAGGGTTGCCCATGGTATGTGGGGTCTCCTCGATGGTTGGCTCTACTTAGAGAAATCTGCAGTAATTTAACGCAGGAAAAACATGAGTTAGTGTGGGTCCATCTTTCAATTAAATGGAAAAGTGTCACACTGAAAGTGCCCAAAGCCTCCTACCAGGACACAGTCTTAGGCAATCTATGGATTTAAACTCGCACACTGCCGTTTCCTGGGTTGGCACAGACTTAAGTGTAAAAATACCTGCACTCATAAAACCCACTTTTTTACCAGAGAAACCAAAACTTTTCTCTAGCACTATAACATGAAGAAGTGCTATGGTGCCTTGTAATTATCTTAGGGCTATAAAATCCATACACAGCCCACAGAAATTGCCATACAAAACCGCAAAGAAATTACAAAGTAATGCAGCAACTCCATGAATGCTTTTGCAAGTACCTTTCTATCCCTGTTGCATGCAGTGAGGTGGTTTATCCATGAATCAGAAAAGCAGGAGGGAAAAAAATAAATGCTGGCATCATAAAAGGTCTGATAGAGCCTCCAAATAAATTTCTACAGGCCTGAGCATAAAGATAGCTAAAGAGCTTACAACTTTTTAGGTACAACTATTTTTGGTATAAGCATATCTCTGAGTTCCCTCTAAAGGAAGCCACATTCTAGTCACTCTCCTGAATTTCAAATCCCCAATGAGATTAGACTTAACTGCTTGAAACATAAGTGGGGACAGATAAGGAGACAGAAGCTGAGAGAAAGAATGAAAGAAAATTTAAGAAAAAATATAGCACGTTGGTATCCAGATAATGTCCTACACAGCAACATCATATTGCAGGATGAGACAATTGTTGCTCTATAAATTCAGTACAACTACACTTAGAGCAACATGTTCCGCTCTGTCGGTCGTGTTATCAGAAGGATCTCAGCAGCTGGGAGGGGATGGAGATGTGCAAATGTACAACTAGGGTGGTGAATATACTGATTTATATTGAGAGACTGAGATCTAAATACATGCAGTTGGGTTAAGTGATAATTAGGAGATTGTAAGGGTACATGATAGTAAACTGAAAACATGTGAAGGGTAGGACAGAAATAACTTATAGTAATACAAGGGAAGAAAACTTGGAATAGTAAGGAATAAATTAGGACTGTTACACTGAATTTAATAAAGAAATTTCAGCCATGCATAAATGATGCTAGGAAAGTTAAACTATGGAAGATTAGTTTCTAGCTCAGTCAGAGAGGACATGCTGCTGACATTGATTTTAAAAACAGGCTGCACATAAATATGTGCATAATTATGTATGCAGCTACTGTACATAAGAGAGACACAGAAGTTATAATGCTCCATTTTTCTTCTAGAAGATTTTAAATTTTGAGGCACAACTATGAAATTCTAAAAAATTGGAAGGCTTCTGTTGAACTAAAAAAAACCCCAAAATGTGAAACTGAGAATGATGTGGAATTTAGTTTCAAAGCTAAATGAATCAGGAAACAAGGTAGTGGTCATTTAAGTATTTCTTTATGTTTTGGGGGGAAAAAAATCCAAAATTGTCACAGGAATTTCAAACCTATGAAAGAGGTAAAAAAGGTCAAGAAAGAGTCTGCACCAGAATTTAGCCACACTGTTAACAATGTACACCAGACTGCCACAACAGTTTATCCTTTTATTTGCTAGTATTGATACTTTAAAATGTGTGATATAGCAACACATGGTTACAGGAAATATCTAAAAAAGTGCCTTTTTTGCAGCATTCCTGAAATTTTGCTAACAAAGTAAAACAAAGACTGAAGATAACTTCAGAATAATCTTTAAATTTTCTCCACCTCATTTCCATAAGGAAGAATGTAGTAAGACTATGACACTATATAAATCAGTAGAATTTATTGTCTTAAGAATGAAAATGTTTTGAAACTTGTTATGGTCTCTTCTTGAGAAAGGTGCCAACATTAATGTCATTTGCATCTTGTGCTAAATTATCATGAAATCCATCTCTCCATCTAAGAGTACTGTCCTAATTAAAGTGGCCAGCCACTGGAATTGATGAGACTAGGAAAAGAAACTTTTCAGGGATCTATACAGATTGTCACCAGAGACAGGTCAACAGGGATGGTGTGGAAAGAGCAGAAAGGACAGTGACAGGAGAAAGAATCAATGAATGCCAGGCAAATGCCACATTTCCTAATCTTGTAATGACAGACAACCTATTTTTACTTTCTTCAGATCATTACTGGGAATACCATCCACACCACATGCACAGTGAGTTTGAGACCTTTGGAGACAACCACTTCACAGAACTGCAGAGTGTGCAGCCTCCCCAGCTGCAGCAGCTGTACAGGCACATGGAGATTGAACAAATGCATGTCTTGGATTCTGCAATCCCAACCACACACATTGGACTCAACCATCAGGTATGGTTACCAACCCTTACTCAGAATTTTGGGTGATAGTTGTTGCTAAGGAAAATAATGCATTGGGGAACGCATACCCTTATGTGAAAGAGATTGCTGAAATTAATTACACAAGTTCTTACTGCACATCATATAAAACTCTTTATTCTCAGGACAAATGTGGTTTAAGCATTCTTTTTACCTGGATAATGAGAAGTCATGTTCCTCAAACTGTCTAAAAATATAACTGCATTTTGTGGAGGTGTTGGGAACTTCAAATTTTTGTTTAATTTGGAATAAAAATCAGCTGGTTTGTAATTCTGCAGATGAACTGGACCTGAGAAATTTGCATCATCGTAGCAAGGGTACCTGTGACATCTGAGAAGCATTTTGAGCCTTGAAGTAGTAGGGAAGTTTTAAATATTTCCAAGCAACCCTGACAGATTTACGTGACTTGTACAAGAAATGCTAACAAAAACAAGTCACTGGTAATTTTACCACAGGCTGGGAAGAACCTGCTTGTGCTTCTACATGGGAGAAAATAAGTCACAAGACAAAACACATTGTCGTTTCTTTGGTCAGATTTTACTTCAAGCCAGTCATTTCCCTGTAAACAAAAGATACACCGTTATGCAGTAAAGATAGTCACTAAAGCACCAGTGAACTCTCACTAAAGCTGAAATTATAAGGGGTTCCATCATTTTGCAAAGATACTAAGCACAGTGGGTGTTGAGATCACTTTTAAATATTGATCCTACAAGAATATGCCTGAAGTCATTACTGGGAGCAGTAAGACAGCTGAGTGATCTTGTGCTAAGGAGTTTGCCAAGGCTAGCAAGGTACATACAATGTCTTAAATATGAGACAGAGCAGAACTGAAGTCAGAGAAAAAAGCATTTGGTGATTACAGTCCTGCATATAACAATATAAGTGCTGAAACTTCGTGAGAGAAACCCCACTCATGAAGTTGTCATTTTGGGTTTCTTTGTTCAAAGCAAATTGAAATTGTATATAAATGCTGTATTAATCAAAAAGAAAGAAGAGAAAAAATAGTGAGAGCAAGTCAACACTGTCAACAGGAAACTGACTGCAAGCCATCAAAAAATCAGGAATAGAATATAAGATGTAGATACAAACAAAGAATTAGGAACAGAAAGTTACAAATATAAAAAATGCTGCATGGAACAGCAGTCTGTGGGAAGCTTCAAGTCGTTTCAGTTGCTCAGTGCAACTGCTAATACCTAATGACCAACCATCATCTCTGGCCAAGGGCAAAGAAAGAAAATGAGCCCATTTATGGATGTCTTTGAAAGTGCAACTGAAAAACAAGAGAGGGGACTTCTGCTTATCCCTCTTTATTCTACTCAGCTATCATCTTTCATTTCAGGATGAAAGGCAGGAAACCATCTTGTTACAACTTTTGATAAAGAGCACTGTGCTCTCTTTGGCCCACCCCACCCCAAGCTGCCGATGTTCATACAGTTCACCGCTACTGTCCTTTTCCTTACCATCTGGGAGTCTTTGGCTTTTTACTTTATCTTTTTCCCTAGAGTAGCTCATTTAGATGGTACTTGGCATACTCTGAGGTTCCCCCTCCAGTGTGTCTCAGTCACTGTCCCAGGAAAGGAAACAGAAGCAGGAATCAAGTTTTAATCCTGCACTGAATTTGCCCTTTACTAACTACATCCAAGCTTGTCGTGCAATATCGGAGTTACAGTTTTCAAATGAGGGAAGAACATTCAAGGATATTTCTTTAATTTTCTGTCAATACCACACTGTATTGTGAAATCAAATTTGAGACTTAAACTGTTCTTGGACAAGATTTCTTTAAAAAGGTTTGTTAGTCTGACAACAGGAGTCTCACAAAGAAAAATAGAGGAAAAGAATATTCCTTCTGAAGAGAAAATGAAGGAAAAGGTTGGAAAACTGTGAGAACTTAAGGAAGAGGAAAACCTCATAGACCCTCTGACAACATCATCATATAGAAAGTTGCTAGGAGTTTCTTAAGTTTTCTCTCTCCAGAACTGTACTAGTAACCTGGCCCTTTCTAGCCCTGGCATGTCCTCTGTGACTCGGTGGAACTTAACTGCGTGACGCTGAGTTTCAGGTGAAAAGTGAGTGTAAGCAAAAATACAACAGTCAGGAAAAGTGAGGAAAGCTTACTTAACTCCCCAGGCAGGCCTCTGCAACCACCTTTGCCTGTGAGACACTGTGCCACCTCCCTCCTCCACTGCACCCTCCCACTGTCCCACTCCAGCCCCAGAAGGGCAGTTTCCTTAGTCCCACACCGCCTCCCAAAACACCCCAGGTTTCCTCAACCTTTTTATCCACAGGGGCACCATCTGTTCCCCTCCCCTGTAAGACACTGTCCCACCTTCTCATTCCCCTTCCCCCATGGCACTTTGTCCCTTCCTTCCTACCCCTGAGGCTGCAGCTTTCTTAACTGTAAGAAGCTAAAGGTGACTCTGTGGTGAGGGCTGAAGTTTCGCTCTTGTGGATCTGACAGGAAGCTTACACACACTCTTGCCCAATCCTGCCCTTCCTGCCCAATCAGCTCCAGCCAAGCTGCCAACTCATTAACCGCCAGCTGCTGCTCCCCAAAACCGGCCCTTTGCACATGCCTTATTGGGACATTTTAAGCTGGTGCAAAACTCATCTGAAAAGCACCACTCAGCAAAGTCCAACATGGGGTGGGTGTGTGAGTCACAAACACCCACTCCCTACCTCAGGGCCTGAAGATCCCTGGGAAGGGCACCAGGCTCAAGACATCCTTTCTTGGTGAAGGAGAAGAAAAGCAGTTCAAAAGAAGTCCTTCAAGGACTGTTATGTGTACCATTTCATGAAAACTACACTCTGTATGTTGCTGGGTCTGGGCAATATTGGTTGGTTTTCTTGTAGTGTAGGGATTGGCCTCTTACTCCCTGCCCCTCAGACTGATCTGTTTTTCCTTATTAAATAAAAAGCTGCCACAATTTGTGGCAAAGGGTCCCTAGCAAACCAGGTCACAACTAAGAATTTACAGAGCTGAGGTATATTGAGCACTGCTCCTGACAACAACTCTATATAAGGGCAAGGGAATTTAACACAAAATACCCCGGCTTGCTAGCTTTGCAGATGAGAAATCCCCACTAATGTGGAATTTTCAGACAGCCACTAGGGAAAACAAAATTGAGCCCATGTGATGTATCCTTTATCTTAGTGTTAAGGCTACCTCTCTTCATGGGGGATGCTCAAGACAGAAAGCTGATAGATGTGTAACCCCATCCCCAGATTTGGATGCAGTCCTGTAGAGACTCAGTGCTGTCAGAAGTTATTATGCCTGAGAAAGAAAGAGGACAACAGAGTCAAAGCCAGGCATACTAAGGCAGAACTGTTCAACTCTTTCAAATTTAAAAGAGTAACTCCAGAAGGTCTGCATTTGAAAAAAAAGTGGTTCTATAAATCAGTTTTGCTCTGGGCACAGGCAATAGGGATCAGAAATGCATTAGGAAGAATGTGAGCTTTGGGGAGGTACAGGGAAAGCGGGGCAATATTACTTGCATAGGGTGTAACACATGGGAAAGTTTTGACTTTAACAACCTTATTCCTCCTTCCCTCTTTTAAAGGTCCTTCATTGTACATGTGTAAGTTTTGACTGTTACTTGAAAGTGTTTCTTAACTGGATGATATTTATTATAAATACCAACAACTAAGTCGCTCGATATTACACTAAACACTCTCCCACACCTCTGATTTTCTCCCCCCTTTTCTCTGTAATTCCCTTCATTACATTTCCTTTTTTAATCTTGATGCTCAACTCTGTATCACCACCTCCTGCCTCTACTACTCTGTTCTCCCAAAGGTGTCCTATTTGCCCCGGATGTGCCTACAGTACTCCTCTCCACCTCAGCCCAGTTCTGATGAGGAGGACATAGAAAGGCAGAGCCCCCCGTTGGAGGTATCAGATGGGGAGAATGATGGTGTGGACCCTGGGCCAGGAATTATGCATGGAGAAACAGGTCAGTGAAAACAGAGGGACTTTGTCAAGCTATGTGCTAAGCAGCTGTTATATTACCATGATGATAATGAATAAAACTGTAGAACTGCTGTGCTAGCATTTTTTCCCACTGTCAAAGCTTTCTTTTCCCTCACTCCTTGTACCCTCCTGTCCTCCTAATTTTTTACAACCATAACTGGGTTTATATCTCATTTCTCCTTGTACACCCATTCCCTCCTTCTGCTTTGCCTATCCAGACTCCCTGAATGGAAATGGCTTTTGCCATTCCTACTCCAAATTCCATTAAGAGATGGGAAAACCAAGGCAAGAAAGTCAAGCAAGAACTGATTTTAAAAAAATATTTAGCTCTCTTTGCTTGGTACCTGAGAGTCACATTCTGTATAACCTGCCAAAAATAGGTTTAGACTACTTTCATATAAGCAATGTTTTTCAATTATCTTCAACTCAGCCAATTAATTTCAGAACAAGGGTTTTGTCTTTGGTATTACTAATTCTTGCTTTTTCTTCTTGGTATATGAATCCACATTATGTCCTCACAGTGTTACACTGTCTATTGTTATAAATGCTTCCAACTGAAGAAGTGTTGTGACTCACAAGCTACCTGAAACAGTTATATACATTCTGTTGTTTCACCAGGAACTGCACACCAATACTAATGCTCCACTGGCTTTCTTCTTTGGCTCTCACACAGGCAGCAAGAAAAAGATACGTCTGTATCAGTTCCTTCTGGATCTTCTTCGCAGTGGGGACATGAAGGACAGCATCTGGTGGGTGGACAAGGAAAAAGGTACTTTCCAGTTCTCCTCCAAACACAAAGAAGCACTGGCACATCGCTGGGGCATCCAGAAAGGCAACCGCAAGAAAATGACCTACCAGAAGATGGCCCGGGCTCTGAGAAACTACGGCAAGACAGGGGAGGTCAAGAAAGTTAAGAAGAAGCTGACCTACCAGTTTAGTGGAGAGGTGATGGGAAGGGGGGTCACTGATAGGAAGCATTATCCTCACTGAGGCCATGGGACCCTAAGCAGGAAAAATATTAAGACCTCCTGGCTGGACACCAGCAGAGGAGAAGGACATGTCTTTCTCTTTGCTTCCTGTGCCCCCTTCTCTGCCTTTAAACAGCCTTTACCATCAGATGTTTCTGGTACGAATTCCCTTCTTCAGCATCTGAGAGTCCTAAACATGACAGAATTCTTTGCTTCCATCCTCCAAGTTGGACAGAGTTGGGAAATTTAAACAATGTACAAATATATTATTGTCAGGATTACTATTTTTTTTTGATTGTATGGTAACTAAAGAATACAGCCGATGAAGTTTTGCCTCCAAAGGTGGTGCTGTGTCACTCACGGTGACACCGCGTTAGCTTCCAGCTTTCAAACTAGCATTAATACAGGCTCTGCCGCAGCTCTCAAAGCTAGAGAGAAGTCTGCAGATCTTGGAATGATACTTGTTCTTTTAAATAGTAATAACATGTACGTATTTAATAAAATTAGATATAACAAAGTTCTGGTATTTGCATAATAAATGATTACTTCACAAACAAATCTTGTGCATTCAGTTATGCAGATACAGCTCCTGGGTGCTGTCTGAACAAAAGTCACACAGGGTTGTAGGGCCTCATCCATCTGTTGCTACTTTTTAATTTACCTAGAAACATCACCAGTGCTGTCAAACTCAGTAAAAAATGCAATAGGCGTGATATATTACTGTGAAAGTACTGAAGTAAATTTAAATGTATATATATAGTTTGTCACTATTTTTTCCTGTGCAAAAAAACCCTTGCCAGTGAATATCTTCTATTCCTGTATACCAAGAATGGCATTTATAGTTCCATCTGGTTTAAAACATAACAATTAACCATATTCTTCTATAGTTTCAAGTGTTTTCCTGCTCCTGTTCTTTCTTCTTGCTTTTCTCCAGTGTTACCTGGATTTTAGCATATGAAACTTTCTTGAAAATAAGTTGCATTTAATTGTGTTTTTGCAGAATTCTAGTACAAAAGGGTTTCAAGATTTTAACTGTGGGTTTTAGTCCCTACTGTAAAACAATAGTAACTAATAACAACTTCATTGTACAGATTACACTCAAAATGCAAAATAAAAGATAATTCAATACCTGAGATACCATGGTAAATTTACCCAGTACATCTGAATACAGAAATTATACTCAAAGTCAATCAACACTAAGAAAATTGGCATTTTAATTTTTAACATTATTTAACATATCTCAACTCTTTTCAAGCACCCAGAAACCAAGATATCATCATGGCTCCTCCAAAACAGATGAAGTGAAATGAGGCAGGTCTGGAACGAAGAGAAGGGTTTTGTTTAACAGTATTGAAATGCAGTACATCATGCCATATATGCCAATTTGGAAGCCATAACTCAGTGACCTAACTGATTAACTTGAAATTTTTCAGAGCTTTCTCCTCACTGCAAACAAAAATAGTTGGAAGTGATGAGCTTTTTACAGACCTGAGTTCTCAAAGTTAAATCTAAACAGAGTCAGTGTTATCTACACTAACAATCTCGCTGTGGAAGTGAAAAGTCTGGTGACACCGTTCGGCTACAGTGTCTCCTTGGAACCAAACAGAAAAAAGCTCCTGCTTAAAAAACATCAGAGTGTACTACTTCCCAATTCTTCTTCTCAGTTAATGAACACAATAAATATGTCAGTCAGTGCCAAAAATTAACTGAGACTTATAAGCAAGTAAAGACTTCAGAACTTTCTCTATCCAAGCCAAGAATAATAAATAGAAATTTTCTTTCATACTTACAAAAAATCTTACAATTCACCTTTTAGTTATTGTTATTTGAGGATTGTGTATACTCTCATAGTCAAATATCTTTTATTCACCTAGGGTTAAGATAAGTCAAAGCTATAAATCAAATTAAGAAGACATTTTGTTTCTAAGATTGTACTGGAAGGATTTACTTCCTATAGGACATAATGTAATATTCACTAAATAGGCTTGTATAAACTCCATCAGCATCCATATTGTAGCCTTAGGATGGAAGCTGAAGACACTGAAGACAGCTCTCAGAAGACTAGAACAACACTCAGCATTAATCAAGGTTTCTTCAGTGCTGAACTAGAAACTCAGAACTTTTCTGCTTGGTATTGATGATGACTCTTCACCACTGACTTGCAATTAGAAAGAGATATAAGACATTTGCACTCATCAGACTTGCAGACTTGATATTTAAGAAAACTAGAGTAATAATTCCTCTCTTCATAAAAATATCTTTATCACAAACACAACTTGAAAAGCAGAACTGATCCTTCCCTGACACTATTATTTGAGGAAGAAGGATCATTTCCTCTTGCAGGAAAACTATTATAACTGGAAAGAGCCAACTAGCATGTTAATTATGGAGATGGTTAGGATATCACAAAAGCCATTTCAACCTTATCAAAAAGCTTTCTAAGATCTGAGACCTACTTTTCCATTTTCCTAGCAAGTCTTGTGTAAAGGCCAATTAGATGCTGGATAGATAATATAAAATTAAAATAAGCATTCAAGCAGAAAAACCAAGAACCTTTAAATGAGCTATTTGAGCACTGTGTATTACTTTAAAATATTAATTTAGAGCATCTAGGTTCTTGAATTGAAGAATTTGCATTTTCCACTGGTTTTGACTACAAGTAACATGGAAATGGAAGAATTTGAGAAAAATATTTCAGGGGACAGTATTATTTACAATTAAAGCATTTTTTTTAAAAGACTATTTAATATACTTTAACAAACAGGTTTAAAATTGTCTTTATCTCCAAAGTTGAAAACTTTTTCTCTTCCTCTTGTTACTGCTGTGAAATACTGCTTCTAAAAATACTCACTCCCCATCTGTTTCTGGTTAGGTTTTTCATCTGTGGCATAAAGAGTGAATAATCATGTGTTGCAGCTGTGAAGGAGACCAAATGATAATGCTTTTCTGCCAGAGTACCATTTGGATCCCATGCAATCCAACTATTCTGGATGGTAGGCTGTCTAATCAAGCTGAATTATAGCCATTTAAGTTGCACATGCAAGCAGAAGCTCTTTGCCTGTTTTAGACAAAAATATCAAAATTAATGTGACAAAATCACAGGTTGTGCAAAATTGCAGAGGAGCAAGCATGCCATTTGCTCTGAAGGTGGCCAAATACCAGACAGGAGACGTGCTGGAAAACGGTCAGTTGGGTCACTATCTGGAGAGATGACTCATGATTAGCGCAAGCTCATTGGAACCTTTTGCAGCCCACTGCTGTTAGAGATCATCAATCTTCTTTCAAGGTAAGTATTCCTACTACAACTGGATATTCAGCTTATATATGACCTTTGCAGCCTGCTTTAAAAACCACCTTTATTAGCTGCTGAGTGGTTCCTAATCAATTTTTGTGGAAAGATTAGTTCAGGAAACTATGTCTGAGCTAAATCCAAAATACTACTCCTAAGATATTTTAGACTCCCTCCAGCTATAAATCAGATGTGTAGAAGGTAGAATAATTGCACTGACTACAGAGAGGGATAATCTGCTTGTAATAATTTACGGTGATAGCATCTATTTTTAAATTCTTCTCAGTCAAAGAGAGTTTTAGCTGTTTCTAGATCTGAGCTACTACACACCTACATCAGACAGAACTGCACTTAAACATGCTATTATTTGGTTTTGCCTGACAGCTCACATTTATCAAATCTTCCTGAAAAATGCATATATCCATATATATATATATATATATATCCTCATATATGTACTGCTCAGAATAGTAAGTTTTCAATGGAAATCTCACTCTTATGTATTTAAAATTTATGGATTGCTGATAGAAAAGACTGAGATATGACATAGACTGTGGGTACCATTTTCAAGAATTTGCATTTGTTTCTAATTTATTTTGTGTGTAACTTGCTGTCTCACCACCTTTCCTTGTTCTAAGCAATACTCACATCAGATTTACATAATTTTGCGTACCCACATACCTCAAACACTGAAAATGTAATGCTCGTAATAAAAAAAAAACTACTGTAATGAATCTACTAATATACTAGAGTCAAGCAGACAAAGAGCTTTGCTCTTTAAAGCAACTGTAACAATAGCTAAAACTTCACCAAGTTTCATCTTTCCTCTCTAACAGATTTGCAGGTTGCAATTCAGTTGTCTTAGCTGAGCCTGTGGTGTTAGGGAGGTCTGTATACAACCCAAATGAGCAGAGTTCTGTTCCAACAGCTGAGGAATGTGAACTTCTTCCAGAGAACCTGAAAACAGTACTAGACTGTAATTCATCCGTGTCTGTCTTAGCCCAACATCTCATACGAGCACACAGGATCACAGACCAACCTAGCTTGGAAGGGACCTTTGGAGGTCATATCATCCAACCCCCTACCTAAAGCTGGCCAATTAGATCAGGTTTCTCAGGGCAACTTTCTTTCCATTCTATGTTTCTTTCCATGCTCTCCACTCATGCAGCCACATCCTCCTTCTTCATGCCTTTAGTTCCCCACAGTGTTACTTTTTACTTACTGGGGAGCCAAAGCAGTACGTGAGAATGAGCAGAGCAGTCTATGGACAGGAGGAGAATGAGGATGTGGTAGAGCAGATAGGGTTTAGCAGGAGGTGGTGGAGGAGAAAGAAGGGTGGGAGGAGATGTTGGGGAGACCAAGGTTATGCAAAGGATTGGGGAAGCGGCTTTGTGGTAGGAAGGAATGCAGTTTCTGTGCTTTAAGGGCTCCCTCTGAGCTTCTGTTTTAACCCCCCAGCAGTAAAGCAGCAGTGCTCTGGCTATGAGAAGCCTTTTGACCACTGGTGGCTTCGTGCAGAATGCTTCTATTCCTCTGCCTTATGCAAAGTGAAGAATGTCAGGGTGCTGAGCTGGGCATTTGCATATATACAAATCAGTTTGGGTTCTTTTAGATTTAACTAACTAATTTTCTGCGTTTTGAGTGTCTGCTTACAGAAGAATAATTCCAGATTTCTTCTCTAGACATCCCCTCTGACATTTTTTTCCCGAGTCATCAACACTGTACTTTATCAGGCAGTCCAGGCTATCCATTCCCAGCTCCTTGTTCAGCTTTTCCCTATATGTACGCTCAGCCACCAGATGCCTCCATGTTTAGTAGAACCCAGATCTTTTACCCTCAATGTCCATTTTCAGCTCTTGCCCAGCTGTTTTTATTTTTGCTTGTCAGGCCAGCTTCACTCACATGTGCCTCCAGTCAGCTTCTCTTTATGTGAATGGTTCTCAGTTCCAATGTATTTGTTCAACCATTTATAGTTTTCCCATCCCACATCCTCTTACAGTTTCATTCTTATCACCTATTGAGTCCCAGTCCTCTTCCCTCCCATTTCTATCCCAGCTCCCAGTCTAATATTCTTGTCCTTTGAGGATCTATCTCAAGCCCCTTCCATAATATTTAGTCTCAATTTTCTTCTGCCCATCAATGCCCTTCAATCACATATTTTTATCCCACTCAACTTGTTGTGATCCCTTCACTCTCTGAAGGTCCAATTATTTGCCCCTCAAAAAATGGTCTCTTCCATTTTGATGTGCCTGAGGGAGATGCTGTTTGGAGCACAGGACATATGTGCTGTTTGCTCTTCATTCAAGTGTGTGGATTCAGTCCAAGTCCCACAACAGCCCAGAGATAAATGTATACAAAACTCTCCTGATCCCTGCAATGGACCTGATTGACACAATCAAAAGTTCTTCAGAGGACAAAATCTAGAAAGTTCTCACTGAGCATAAGCAGACTGCATTTTTTTCTCTAGTCTAGAATATGCAGCAACTCAGGTTGGCTATCATGAAGCCAGTTAAAAGCACATCCCTGAAATGAAAGCAAGTTGTTGTTAAATGTGCAGAAAGAACTCAAATATGGAGTGCCAAGGGTAAAGATACAAAATGGTTTTGCAGAGGAAAGCTCAAATAAGCAGGACCAGCACCCAAATCTTGTAAGTCCTTGTAAACTGAAGTTCTGTCAGTAAGGCCAAGTGCCTTTGCACTGTACACATGAGAGCTCTGTGTTTCATAAGCTCAAAGGAAACAGCGTTAAGTGAGGTTTAGGTTGGGTACCAGGAACAGGTTCTTCACCCAGCGGGTGGTTGGGCACTGGAACAGGCTCCCCAGGGAAGTGGTCATAGCACCAAGCCTGCCAGAGTTCAAGAAGTGTTTGGATGATGCTCTCAGGCACTTGATGTGACTCTTGGGGTTGTCCTGTGCAGTGATCCTTGTGGGTCCCTTCCAACTCAGGATATTCTATGACTTTATGATTCTATGAACACTTGAGGGAATGAGTCCTGCTGGGCCTGTGCTCTGCACTGAGCCACCTCAACTGTGCCACCACTCACACAAGTAAATCTGCAGTTGCTAGAACTGAGAGCTAATTATACTGCATTGTCCTCAGAAGCTGTTGAACCACGGAGGAGACAGTATTTTCACAAAGAAAAAAAACAACAACAGCAAAAACCAACCAACCAAAAAAAAAAAACACAACAAAAAGCACCAAAACAAAACAAAGAGGCAGAGAGAAAAATCAACAGAGATAGAGACAAGAAATTAAATGGCATGACAGAAACTACCAGCAAAAGAAGCCCAAAGTAGAAAAGCACTGTATAGGTTTTCTGCCTGGATAGCTACATTTGAGAAAAGTCACAATGACCAAAATGCATAGCCTTTTAATAGGAAGTTGGATAGTCTTATTAGGAGATGCTGTAAACTTTGGTTATAAATAATCCTTTGGTTTCTTTGCTAAAATCACACCGCAACTATCCAAAATCACACAACCTGTCACTGCAGTCCACCTATTACTGTAATTTTTTAACTTGACTTTGAATTACGTGATATAAACCACTGTCTGAAGCACAGGACAATCATTTCAGACTTGTAAGATAATTCTTCTGACAAGGAATGACATTCTTTTCCCGCTCACTCATTTTTTTAGCACAGGCCCAGAGACATTTGTTACATGTTGCTTCACTGTTCATGTCCATCAGCTTAATTTGAATAGATGATGGAACTTTACACACTTTCTAAAAGATTACCTAGTGTTGAGGTGCATGTGTGAGTAGTTATCCTGATCTATTACACATCTATTTTGGGACAGTGTACCCATTGTAATTATATATTTCATTTGCATAGCAGTTTTGTTATTAAAAGTAGCAACATAATTAAATTAATATATAAAAAAAATATAGAAAATGCTGGAAAAAATTACTATTACAACAATGCTGCCACCTGGTAACCTGAAGTGTAATAGCAGGGGAAACATTCATTTTGCCCTGCCTTGAACATGGAGATATATTTAAAATGTTACTTTAAATAACACTTAAAATCAAAAAAAGCTGCAAAGTTCTTACTGGAATAGGATCATCTCCCTGCATCAGATTAAATCACTTTCATGGCTCTGTTTCACTGTGGGGAAAAGGTAATTCACATCTTCCCCAGATTAAACTTGATTCTGAGTCTTGGAAGGTATCTGTGGAGAATAAACAGCTAAGGGACTGACTCACCACAGCACTTGAATTAAATAAGCCTGATTTTGAGCACACAAGTAGTCAGAATTAAGTCCACATTTAAAGTTATTCAAGTATTCCAGTAGCTCAGTAAATGAAACTATGCCACTAAATATTTACAGAAAGAATCAAATCTACGGTGAAAAAGGTGTGGCCTAGACAAAATGAAATTCTGAGAAAAGAGTCACAAAGAAAATAAGATGTGAGATCTTGTAGTATGCTACAAGCATACTAAATAAGGAATATTTATTTAAAAAGAATAAAAACTCATATAAAAGTTTGGGAAACAAATACATTGGGAAAAGGTTCCCAAGCACTTATGAGAGTCCATAACTCTCGAAGTCTACAATAGTTTCCAAGTATCTGTGATAAATAAACAATAGAGAGTGCAAAACAGAATAAACTTATTTCCATGATCCCAACAAGAATCAATGGGAAGAACTCTTGCCCAGTGTATTCCTTTTGCTACTAAAGAAATGCAGAGTATATTGTTGAGGTTTCCTTTCTAATACACAGTGCAAATGCTTCATCATCTTATTTTATATATTTAGCATCTTAGCACATTAGGATTTTTTGATTAGCATAAACTTCTTTCAAGTTTGCTGGGAAATAAAGGCTCATAGGCAGTTACTGGGTTACTATCCTTAAACAACACATCCTTAAAATGCAATCTAATTACTGACTGTATCTCCTTTGAATGGCAACACAGTTTAGATTATCTCATATATTTTCAGAGAAGCACAAGAATGCAATTATTCTGCAAGCCATGTGATGGCAGGATGACCTCCCTCTTTGCCCTGGAGGAAGCAGAACCCTTCCATCACCATCAAAGTGATGGTAGTGATCTCTTTTAGACATGCCATTGTCAGACACATGGCAAATTTAAAGACAAAAATCTGTCAATAAGAGAGTGGAAAATAAAGAAAAATGCTTCTGTATGTAATGTCAGGTTTAAAAGTGTTTTAATGTACGACTGTAAAATACACAACTGTATTTTTTGTCTAAAGACATTGGAGGAACTGTGACAAAAGTATAGAAAAAGACCAACATTCAGACACTGAATGGCAGTTGCTGTTCTCCCAGAACACGAGGATATTAAAATTGGATGAAAAATTCAGAATCAACAATAAAATTCCTATCTTTTATATGTGCATTTTGACAGTGGAATCACCACTATTGGAATTACACTATCGATTCCAAGAAGTTAATGCCATTATAAAGAGAAACAAGTATTTAGGCGAATCAATAGTACTGAGCATTCCAAGAAATTTGAAGAAAGATTTAAGATGTACTTAAGCCAATATCTATTGGCATTCGGAATGAATTCTGTGTTAGATATGCATTACCCCATATTTAATTAGTCCAAGGTTGTTGCTTTGAAGCACCTCCTGCTGGACACCCACGGAGAACAAATACAGGCTTGGTATGTATAATAAATACTACACATTTGCACTTTGAAGAGTTTGTATATAAACATACATTTCCTTTAAATCCATAAAAATGGGTTTATTTCCACTGACATAATTTTAGTTAATGGTAATAGAGGCCTCTGGTGCTAACTGTAAAAAAATTTCAGAACTGAATAATCTTTTGAATTCAAAACTAACATAACTCGTTAGTATACTTTGGACTTTATCAAATCGAGAACCTCAGAAAGTATTATATTGGCTTTCAGTAAAAAAAAATTATTTGCTAAAAAGTGAGGGAGGGAGAAAGGATGAATTAGCTATAATATCACAATTCTTTAAAAAAAAATATTTTTTCAATACTTTACTGGCTAAAATATGCTAAATGTTTGGCCTACAGAGTTTCTCTGGTAAAGCTTAAAACTCAAAATGTGTATACCATCAAGTCAATAAAATAATGTTTGTCCATAGTTACTATTTTGACATGCTAAATGTGTTAATAAATAAAAAGCAATTACTAGAGCATGAAATGGGCATACCAGAATAATTTTCTATTGAGATTTTCCCCTGAACTTCTAGAGTTATCAAAGAGAACTTTGGAACTATTCGTAAAATGATATTTAAAAAAAAGAAATAAAAAACCTGCTAGTTACCAAGAAATGTATGCTGCGGATAAAGTGGGTGGATGGGGAGGGAGGACAGAAACTATTTAAGTAGTGTCATGCTTTCTACTTGTGACTTGTGCAAATGTCAGTAATGTGTAAGTGTCTCTGCAGAAGAAAATTCTCTCCCAGAAGTTCACATTTAGTTCTACAAATACAATCTTTGGAGAAGAGGGAAAAAAAAGAAACAAGGAAAACACCCTCTGAGGGACTGTTGAGTTCTGACCCAATTATAACAATAACAGACTGAAATGGGTAGCAGGAATGCAAGCAGGTACACACTTAGAGCAAGTAAGAATCGGATCTAGTTTGCTGAGTGTGCTACAAACACAGCAGCGTAGGAATTCTCAATGCAATATCTGTGTGGAGCTAGAAAATGTACTGTAGGCTTGTGCAGCATCATACTGTGCTCTGGTTTATACCAGCAGATCGGTGGTAGCCAGTCTTGGGTGGCTTGAGCTCTGTGGCTCCTGGAACTTGGCTATATTTATCCCAGCTGATGTAGCCTGTCAAGCGTGCCCTGCTGTTGATAAGGTGCCGTAGTTGACAACAGTGGGGGATAAAGGGGAGGAGCAGGATGGGGGCTTCCATCGAGTGTTTCTTTTGGAGGTCTCTAAAGCCCTGCAGTCACATTCCTGTTTAACTCGGACTCTGCTTTCTAGGTACAGTCGGGAGCTTCATCAGAAAGAAGGGGAAGATGCCAGAGCCTGCAAAGAAAACAGGTAAGGACCATAACTGACAGCCAAAACATAAGAACAGCTTGACAGAGAAAGTGTGAGTAGATTATGCTTTCTAGAGAGATGAGAAGCCACGGTGGGAAAAAATAAAGAGGAAAAAGATATTATATTTTATTAAGTTACAAGAGATTGAGTGATCTTGCAGAGAAATCAGTGATTGGTCTGGCAATCCTCAGCCACAGAATTTTCTCAGCAGATTTTGGATGAGGAAAAAATAGAGGTGAAATGCATTTAATTTTCAGATTCTTTTAATTTCTTATTTCCTTTCCTAGTAAACTTTAGGACTTTGGAAAAAAAATAAAATAAAGAAAAAGGTTGTAGTCCCTCTCTTGGAGAGTTAAACAGTATAAATCTTCCCTTCTTTTATTTTGGGTTTGGTTTTCTTCCTCCTGATAATTTGTAGGAGTGTTATCAGCAAAATTTGATGTTATTTATTGTTAGTGAAATCTCTGTGAAAATGAAAGCAAACATTACCTGGTTCTGAGCTTAATCTTTCTAGTTCTTCCAGCCAGTGATAATAGAAATCTAGGAGAAAAGACAACATGGTATTGTGAAGAACATATGTGGTTTCTTTTCCCTTACCCTACTCCATCCTTTCCCCTTGAGCCAGAAGATAACTGGCCCTTTTCAGAAAGCCAAGGTCATGCAACCACAGAGGAAAATATCAAGACAATATTTCAGATTTATGAATGTTCTGATTTAAAATGTACAAACCAGGAATCACTTGGACAGTGACTACATAGCGGAGGCCTAGGGTGGGGTGCAATGTGCAATGAATCTGGTTTTTGAGAAGGACAAAGAGAATCTGCGAAGCAGAGGTGGAGATATTTTAGCTTCAGAACACCTGCAGAGGAAGATGCCTCAGGAATGCTTTGCGTCCACGAGTAAGTTTGGAAAAAAAAACTTGTCAAAAGCTGAAGTTATGATTTTTTGTAAAGTGTACACATACTCCATACACAGGGCTGGAGAAAATTTTACAAATCTGGAACTCCTCACTTTAGAGCTCTCACTTCACTGATGTCAGTGCATACCCAGAATCACCACTACCTGAATGTACAGTACAAGGTGCAAATGTTTTTAATAATGTGTAGTTTCCACAGTTAGCCAATATCAGCTGTTGAAAGGCCTTTGTGCTTTGCAAAGGCCTGAGCAGCCATCAGTCTCCTGTTAGTCTGGTCAATGGGAAAATCTCCTGTAGTCACCACTACAAATGAGGAACTGGTTAAGAAGAACCTCCACTTGACCAAAATATCTGTAATCAGTCACTGCCAGAGGTAGTTCATCTCTCCCATTAGGAACTGCAAAGCACTAAAACATGATTGACTCCAACAAGAGTCTTTACTTTCTCTCTATATGATAACCCTAAAGCAGCAGTAGTGTCACCAATCCTTCAATTTTATTACAACTATAACATCATTTCATATTCATAAGCCAGCAATTTCTGAAATCAGAAGAAAGCAGATTCATATTTTAAAAAATACAACAATATATACTGGTTCTTGTAATTGTTAGAGAAAACCTTGAAAATATAAGGTGTAAAGGTTCAGTAATTACCCCAAAAAATAAGACATTCATATCATATTCTAGTTTTAAAGTCACATGATTTTTAACATTTATGGAAATTAGTCTAATGACTGCAAAGGCAGGCAAAAAAATACAACAGAGTAGACAAAATTTGACAGTGTGATCACCTAGGCACTGTGACTTCTGATTTCTAAGTGTTTAACTGCCTTTAAATTAACATTTTCTTTCTCTGTGGATGAGCGGCAATGTCTCTGTGAGGATACCCACCTTTGCTGGCTAATGGGGTAGAGAAATTCTATTCCAAATTATTTCTCCATAGAAATCTAACAGGTGTCTATCATCACTAGTCCTACACAGTTCTTATGAACAAACCAGACCAAACACTGGGATTATCACAGCAGGGGGAGGAAAAGCTCTTGTTACCCACTCTGACTGAGACAGAACCAGTCACATGCCCCATAACTTCTAGTGAGGATCTTCTCAGTCTCCCAGGAGACACTAATCCCTTTGGTTTTCTATTTCATGTTGTTTATGTAGTTCAAACTGGTTCAAGATGGGATAAGTTTGAGCACTATCTCAGGAGGGTCGAGAACCATTGGGCAATTCATACTTGGATAAATCACGATTCCTGCCTTTCACACACCATATAATTAGAATACTGAAGAGCCCAAAGAAATCTCTAGTCTGTATTACTGAAATCTGGGCATCTGGTGTACAGGTAGAAGAAAATTCTGCATGTCAGAGAATGATCAGAGATATTTTGCCTGTATCTGCTGTTTTAACAGACCTTTTAACTTGTTAAAAGAAAACCAAACCGAAAACAATGAATAAACCATCAAACTTAAAATGGTGAAATAGATTTTCCAACAGGCATTCTTTCACTTTAAACTGTCCAACTAAAATACTTCGGGATAAGGCACTTCCCTATTTATTTACTGAATGCCAAAAGAACTGTCCCAGCATTCCAGAAAACCTATGCAAACCCCAAGAACAACAGGATTTAGAAGACCTGTAACAGTTTAGTTACAGGTCTAAACAGTAAACTTTGAAATGTTTCACTTTTTGCAGGATTTTGTTGCAGAAACTTTATGTTCTTCTTCTCTTGATTTAAACATTTCATGGTTAATTTTTGTTCAAAGACTCACCTTTCATAAATTTTTTAATTTTTTTCTTTTTTTTCTGTAGTGAAAATTCGGAAAGGTTAAAAAAAACCCCAACCATTTCCCTAACAATGTTTTATGACATTAAGAGGAAACAGCTGACTTTTAAATACCAAATTTAGTAGATAAAGTAGACTTAATGGGAAATGTGTGCATTACTATTTCTGGAAAAGGAGAAGTCTTTATTAATCACCTCTGAAAATCAGTTGATTTTTATTCACATATTTTATAGACTGAGGAGGCTAGATTTTGCACTTCAGATTAGAAGATTCCATCAAGTATTTATAAATACCCTGGCTTGTAAGTACACAGAGGCTTTCATAATAATCAGTGTTGCATAATGAAGATTACACTGTAGACATTTATTTTGAGAGTGAGATCATTCTTTTATATTTGCAAGCACCTAGCACAGCGAAGTACTGCTCCATGATGATGAATTCGTGTGAACCATAGGAATGCAGAAAAAAAATTAAATTCATATCATAGAATCATAAAGACCTATTTTTTCTCTTTTGAAAGTTAAGATTCAAACCAAGCTGAACTTTATTACTCCCATTTTACAGAAAGTATGATGGATGCATAGGGAGAGAGGTGACTGATTAGTGAAACTATTCTTTGCCTCTTGCTCATGTTGCAGGAATTTGCAATCTCAGCTGCTGAAGTAGGCAGGGAATGATAAGATTGAGTCGTTCAATAGCTTTTGGATCTCAGAATGATTAAGCTTGTAATTGCAAGAAGCCACTTAGGTTCTGAGTGTGGAATGAGCAGCATCTTTATATAGTTCCTCAGAAAGGAACTGGCAAACTCCATTACTGAGGTCTGCTTATCCTCAGTTTGGCTTTTAACTCAATGGAAGAGCAAATGCTATAGAAGAAAAACTAGATACCAAGTGCAAGCAAAGATCGATTTTCAACATGAAGCCTTAAGAAATTAAATAAGTCCAAAAGCTAATACTACTTAATATTAATGAAATAGATTGGTCAATACATATTTCAATACCAAATACACAGAATGTGCAGTAATATAACTCAGCTTTTGGGAGAAACCTGTGACTATTTTGTCTAATTTCACTCATCACAAATTTCTGCTGCAGTTTGTAACATCTGCATTCAACCAGATACATTAAACTCTCCTCAAGTGTTTATACCTTTAACAGATTTTTTTTTTCAAAAAGGTAGAAATGTAATTTGAAAATCTCATCTAACACACATGTTCCTGACATGCTTATTTCCCTCTACTCCATGTAAGTATCACAAATAATGACTGATGAAGAGCTGAAGTCAGAGCCACCATTCTGAAAACAGGGATGAAATAAAAAAGAAAACAAACAAAAAGCTACAAAACTGGAAATAACAAAAGGCACAAGAGAATGACTGTCCTCTATCACTCTATCTAGTTAAAAACACTCTTGTGGAATTCACACTTCTTCCTTACTTTCATTTCACATACTTCACACATACTTTGAAATTCCACTGTTTCAGGAATAGGTTTTCAGCTAATGCTTATGATTGTCAACAAGCCAAATTATTTAGATGATGTGGCTAGGAAATGAAATTATTCCAGTTATTTAAACATTAATTTAATATACACTTTTTCTCCACTTTTTCTGTCATAATGAAATAAGAATTGTTCCTCTTGCTTCTAAAACTATTTAGAGATACAACAATACTTAGTAGCTACTTCCTAATGATTTGATGCAGTACAAAGACAACAGAAATGAGTCTCTGCCTCAAAACACTTGCAAAATAAAAACCCAGTAAATAGAGATAGTTCAACAAGAGAGTAAAGGAAATAATTATTAGTACAATAGATAGAGATCTGGGCAGTAGCTTAGCTATGTCTGGGTTTTTGCATAGGAGAGTATGAAAAAGATTTGAAGCATAATAGTAAACTAGTTTAAATGGATGTTAGAAGGAAACTGCTTCAAAGCTGGTCAGAAAGTAAGAGAGAAAGCATGAAAGTGCTAGTATGGAGTTTTAATAAATGGCAGAATCATGAAGGCAGAATACTAGTTTTATTATTTTATTTATGTGTAAATTAAAGAAAATTAGGTTTTGAACCTAAATTATTTCTAGTTTAATTTGGCCAAAAGCAAATGCATTTTATATTTCTTCATTCCCCTGAATGAAAGACCTATTAATAAAATATGAAAAGGCAATCTGATCATGTACTTTCAAATAGAGTTTTTATTACTATCTAATGAAACTGCAACTCACATAACACACATAGTTGTATGGTTGATGTGTACATCTTCAGGTGTTAGAAGATTTTTAGATACAAATTCTGGTAGCTGCAGCATCAGCCCTTGAAATGTTTCTGCAAGGTAACTGCAGACCACATATAATCTGCTTCCTCTTCTGCCCAGGGTAAAAAACTGGTGGTTTATATTACTCAGAAATTATGAGAAGGTGTTTGCATTATGGAAGCTAGAGGTGATTAGGAAGGCCTGATATACAAGTCAAGTGTTGAAAAATAGGTTAGAACAAAGTGACCCCAACCCCATTTTCTTTTATTAGCTCTACATTCCTCTTCTCTACCCATGTTAACTCCCCACAGCAAGTCCAATTCCATCCCCACAAAGCGCACACACACACAGAGCACCTATCACTCCCCTTCAGTAAATCCTGTCTTCATCAGCATTGGTAACTCATGTGCATCTCTGCTCTCTCTCTAGAATTGCTGTAGTGTGCTAATACTAATGTCTCTTTTGTCTCCCTTTGTGCAGGCTGGGTTAGAATAAATCAGGAACCAGAGAGTTAACAAAGTGAGCGGCAGAGGACATGGGCTACTTGGTCATCAGGTGCCCCAGTCCTATGGCTCCTGAGTGCATGCTCAGCTGGAGTCTGCATAAACATGTGACAGTGCCTGAGATTTGTCAGTGCCTGGCAGACACAAGAGCAGTAAGACATTCCACATCGCACAAGAGGTGTCAGAGTCGTTGGGTTTTTCACAGCTTGAGAGTGTTGGTCATATTGAAGTGTTTAGAGCATGGGATGGATATATGGAACTCAGAGGGGTATATCTGGGTAGAAGCCAAACGTTGAAGTGAGAGAGAGTGCCAGATGGGGAACGTGTTTCTGATAAAAGCAGGCAGAAGTGCAGTTCTCAAGAAAGATCAGAAGTTTTGAATGGTGGTGTTTAGGAACATTCCTAATGAGGAAATAGCTGAATTAGGTGGGTATAACTGCATGAGAAAAAGAAAACTTCTGATGAATTTGGATTTACATCTTGGTTGAAGTAGCAGCCCCAATGAACGGGTGGGAGTAACTCATCTCTTCATTCTGTGAAGCAGCCCATTTTTAGCTCCAGAAGGAAAAATTATTGTATTCTCTTCGCATACTTGTTCAGCAAAATCTCTTCCACAACAAAGTAATTTCCTGTAAAATCTCCTTCCCTACATCTGTAGCTTTCTTTGCAAATATGAACAGTGGAAGACGAATGAGAAAACAGCTGGACACAGAGGTGCTACTTTGGGCACTGCCTCCCCACTGCCTCTGAATCTTGAGTGCAGGAAAAACACTCAGTGAAAAACTGAGTCTCCTTTACCTGTGGAAAAAATGGGTTTACAACTCTTCTTGCAGGCCTTTGTTCTCATGGGAAATTTCTGGGTTTTCCAATGTTATGCTTTATTGGAAATATTCACAATCATTTTAAATTGGAACTAGAATTAAACTTTTGGCAAGAAAGGAGGGCGTTGGGGAAGGAAGACAAAGAGACTTACTTGTAAACTTCTACCCTAAATGTATTTAGATTTCCCAAAAGTCAGAATTGTTATGTACTGGTGTAGATTTCTCACTGTGTTCTGGCCAACCATTTTGGGTTTTTGAGTCACCTAAAGCAAATGTAAGAAACGGGTGTGCAGCAGATCGAAAAGTTACTTCCAAGTATGCACGTTATGAAACTCTGCCACTGTGGTCTGGAACCTATACAGATCACATTGCTATTCAGTAATTAATATTTTTATAGATTCTTTTGTACTGAAATAGGAGAGTGATGATAATAGCACTCAGAGACAAAAAACATGCCTCTTTGCTGCGTTGTCTGTAGAATCAGAGGGAAAGGAGCCAGCTAGTCAGTATTTCAGGAGTGGGTTCCAGAACTGACCTGTCTGCACTGTGCAGCAGCCTGGGCACCTTTCCTTGCCTCTTGAATTCTTTACATCAAACCTCCTGTCTGCGGTAACTCTGCTGCAATTATTCCCTATACACTGCATCATTGTATACCCTGCTGTGCTATTTACTGATAACAGGCAGGACACTACAGTACACTATAGCAAGTGGTCCTATGCTCTACAAAGTATTACTTTGTTTAAGAACTATTACACAGGTCAGAAAAAACTCAAATCATGTAGGAGCATTTCACTCCCAGAGGAAATTTCACAGGCTTATAATTTAACATGGAAGGAAAATATGCAGAAGGATCCAACAGGAGCTCAGTCAAGGCTTTCATAGACTCAGGGCAAAGTAGATTTTTTCATCAAATAAAAAAGAAGGGGGGGGAGGGAAGAGGAAAAAAAAAAAGAAAGAAAAAATGGATTTAAGTTTTTGATATACTACATTATAATAGTGCTTGTAATTGATACTTAAACCAAAGTTTCAGGAGCTTTGAATCCTTTGCAAAACAATGCAAGAAACATGAACCGTACTATGGCAAAAGACCAAAGGACATCAGATGAAAACTTTGCAGATGTAACTCCGCTAAGGCCAACTAATTTATGCAGTCTTACGACATGCTAGAGGAATAGAGATTTTTTGCAATGAACAGATGGTTTTATTAGTAATATACTATTTATATGAACTAAAGCACCTGTTTGAACATGAATTTAAACTTTTTCATTTAAAATATTTTCACGATATGTTCCTTTCATTTTTATAAAGCAGAATCAAAAGTCCAAACCTAATTATAGCCATTGTCGTGGCCTTTGGAAGGTCTTGTTCTTGTTGCTGGCGCTGTAGGAAAGCTATAGACAATTTGCAGAGCAGTTAGAGATAAAATTATATGAGATGAAATTATTAATATTTTATGAAAGTGTAGTTATATAGGGCTGAGTCAATAAAAAGATGGCATAATGATGCACAAAAAATATGCAGTGTATGAATCAGAATGTTAATTACTGGTATTTTTACACATGGACATAGCTCTTGGCAATGAGCAAAAAGATAACATTTCATTAAGATATGAGCATAAAATGAAAAACTTGATTCAAAATAAAGATCAAGAATTATAAATAGCTAACTAAATAAATCAGGGTAAAGAAATCAGTAAAATAACTTACCTTACTCAAATCTAATCTTGAGAAAGATTAGCATGGGTCAAAATCACGACACGTTGGTTGCTTTACAATTTCCTGTCTGCTGTGCTACTTTGGTTATATCCAAACTAAAACATCCTTTGGTTTATGCTTGTCCACCCTGTATATTAATAATTTCATTAATTCTCATTATAAGCTTCATAAGTGTTTCTTGACACATTGAAGAAATATTTTAATCCATCTTGTAAGTAATTAGAAAACCAGTTATTGTAGAGTGCCTAGGCACGTACTTCCACTTTTAATGCTGAAGTGAACTTTTGAATGCAAACAGTAATTGATATTATTTTAGCTAGGATGAAATTACAGGAGTCATCATTGGAATGTCTATCCATTTCCACTACAGCCTTGATCAGTCAAAACAGAAGGACTAAAGATGAACAATTAATTCATTGTGGTATATTAGGATAGTGCACAAACTGCAGTTTTGTTGAGGAACAGGTCCTGATCCTCTTTAACAACTGTATTTTGTTAGGAAAAAAATAATACTTCTAAATAAAACTGCATGGCAAATTAATGTAGAGAGCTTGCTGTGTAAGACTACATACCATGCCCTCTTGTCACAAATCAAAACATTCACTTATGAAAAACCAGAGTTCATTGTGGGGGAAAGAAATATGAAGACAATGAGGTGAGTTTGCTATCCTTTCTACTTTATTTCATGACAATATGGAGAAGATATGGCATCTCAGTCAGAAGCAAAACTCGGTAAACTCAAAGACAATTCCACAACTTCTCTGTGGAAAGTGTTGTAATTTATATCTTGCATGGGCAGATGGAAGAGAGAGGAGACAGCTGCTGCAGCCACAACAGCTGACTACACCAGATATGCCACAATTGCAAAACAGATTTTAGTGAGCCCTCTCTCTTTTTTTAGTTTCTGCATTTACCAAGAAGCCCAAGACAATAGAGGTGACAGCCGGAAGCGCAGCTGTGTTTGAAGCAGAGACAGAAAAATCTGGCATCAAGGTGAAATGGCAGCGGGCTGGCACAGAAATTGCTGAAAGTGAGAAATATGTCATCAAGACAGAAGGAAACAAGCATTCACTGACAATCAATAATGTAGGAAAAGAAGATGATGTGACATATGCTGTAATAGCTGGAAGTTCCAAGGTCAAATTTGAACTCAAGGTCAAGGAACCAGGTACAGCATTTCCTAAGCAATTCTGATTTCATCAGTGTTTCCAGTCCCACATACAACCTTCATGAATAAGGCCATGGAAATTAGCCTGTCTTAACACTGTAAGATTTCTCTACCAGCAGTACATCTGTTTTGCCCAATTATTTGAAGGTATTAATACATATTAAGCTGAGGAATAAATCTGCTGTGGGTAAGACACCCCCTTCGAGATGTCAGAAGTCCATACAGTTGAGATCACAGAAGAAATCTCAATGGACATCTTTAGAATTCTCTGCCAAGCTTTTAAACTTAACTACTGAAAAGCAAAGCAAAACTAATTCGACTTAATGTGACCTAAGGCCTAATATTTTCTTTCAATTATTTAATTCAAATATGAAATTGTAACAGTTGACAAAAGATTTACAAGTTATGCTTCCTATGTGCTCATATGTTCCCCAAAATTGGCTCAATAACACCTGTTAACAAAAATACATATTTCAAGACTGACTTGAACATGAAGAGTAACCTTTATATTATTTGTAGACCATCTATCATTACTACCTCTGTTTGCATTAAAGGACCAACTAGATGGGAAATTGAAAAAACTTCCCTAAGCTTTTCCTGGGAAAAATTACATAAAGCCAAGTTCCCTGGAATCTTCTTATGAAATATATCTGAAGATGCTTAGGATAGATGAAATCACTTTTTTGAAATATTTCTACCTTCCTGATCTCTTTTCCCCTTCCAAAATGGTTCCCATTTACCACTTCTGTTATTTTAATTTTTGCTTTTTATTTTAGTGAAAAGCCTTAAACTCAGACTGTTTATATCACCTTCTCTCCTTTGTTATCACTGTTAGTCTAGCAACAGGATGAGACTTTGTGAGATCTGGTCAGCTGAAACGACACCAGTGAATGTTTAACAGGATTCAAGACATCCTGTTCCAGATTAAAAGACAGTGCATGACAGGTTTTGAATAAGGGGAAATCCTAATATGGATTGGGACAATTTCACAGCTGTCAGAGTACACAGAAGTGTGATTCTCCTGACTATCTCATCCTGAAAGCAAACAGGTCCATATTATACTTGTTATATCTTCATCATTGGCTTTCAGCTTAGTTCCAGCTAAATGCCTGTTATGGGCAGATAAGCTGCAAACAATGGAGTTACTGAATTTGGGAGTACAAACTTTACCTAAAAGCAATACACCTCTGGCAGGGACACATTGGTGATGGAGATATCAGGATGCCAAAGGAGAGATAATTTTCCTGTATATATTATATATTGATCTCTCAGAATAAGCCTTTTCTACATAGCTACACTGTTTACACTGTACTAGATGCTCCAAGTTTTGGAGAACATCTACACTACATCAGTTAGAATAACATTTAATTGTTTCCAGTAAAAATATATTTGAAATTTATTTGGACAAGGTTGAAAGCGATACCTTCTAGCAATAGAAGTGTTAGCATTTGATACTTAACTATTAAAATAATGTCAATTTAAAATCACACTGTTTTCTTTCCAGAGACAAATACAGTTTAGAGTGAAAGGCATAAATTTTCTGAGAGTAGAGTTGACTCATGTTGGTATGTTCACAGATACTGTCTTGTTTTTCAGATCTGACTAAGATTACACTGTTATGGAGTAACTGGATTACCCATTATTATTGGGAAGTGGCTCCACTACCTAGGAGAAGAATATCTTTCTGCAACTGATCTGTTTCACGAAATTCTACCTCCCGCCATCTGCTCCAGTTGCTCACTCCTACTCCATTTTCATACAATTCTGTCTTCTCCATTGTGCAAAATGCATTGGCCTGAATTTTTCTGTGAGGTCATGGTTTAATTGACAGGAAGCAAACTTCCATAAGCCAGAAGAAATGACAGATGGATTTTTAAAATACTTTATCCATATTGATTCCTAGCAGTGTCTAGAGCTCTTTCCAAGCTGTACACAGCAATATCATTTGTAACATTACATTCCAACAGTGTTGTTAAACAAAACCTTATGAATAAGCAAGCAATTTCCAAAAATAGGAATTACATAATATTTCATTACCTTTTCTGTTTAGACCACTAATGTTAGAATCAAATAATAGCATTATTCATCAGCTGGCAAGTTTCTACATATCAAAACTATAGAATTTAAAAATCCAGGCATCAGTTCTTTCCAAACTCAGCAAAAGAAAGGGCCTCATTATTCAGCTTCAGTAGGCCCCTTCTGCCTCCAGCACATGCTCTGAATGCTAGGAAACCACCCCTAATTTCTCTTCATTTCCTAGCATACATCAAAAGCTGTTCTTTTGCAAAATTTCTTCAGAAAAGAAGTAGAAACCTGACTTTCTCTAATCTTGGCTTGCATTCATTTCCAGAAAAGACTGAGACAGTTCCTCCTGCTGAAGCTGCTCCAGCCTCAGCTGCCTCAGAGTCATCTGCTCCACCAGTAGAGAGCAACAAAAACACAGAAGGTAATGGAGAACTAAGGCTGTCATCATCTGGTTTGTTAGCAGAAGGAAAGAACATACACAGAGAGTACTTAGAGTATGTGAGGTGGAGATGGTAGATGAAGGCAGACCATAAAGAACAAGGAATATCAGAGACAGAAGAAAATTATTGAGCTATTTTTAAATTCATTCACTAATTCACTGTATAGGCTGATGCAAAAAGTTTTAACTGGTAATCATGATGCTTATTTCAGTTGCACCTGCTGAGACTCAACCAGAAGTACCTCTGGACCCCATTGGGCTCTTTGTGACACGACCCCAGGATGGAGAAGTTACTGTTGGTAAGTACAAGATGTCAGTCAAGTGGTATTTGCAAACTGCACCTGTTGCTTGACTATTTAGCTCTCAGTGTGGAGGGTGACAGCAGAGATATAACAGATAAATTAAACACTATTCATAATCTTATTTTAACCTACTTCCCTTACAAGGTGGAAACATCACATTCACTGCCAAAGTGGCAGGTGAGAGCCTGCTGAAGAAGCCATCAGTGAAATGGTTCAAAGGAAAGTGGATGGACTTAGGAAGCAAAGTGGGGAAACATCTCCAGCTACATGACAACTATGATCGAAATACCAAGGTACAATTGTCAGAAAAGGGTTCTCAATCTTCTAGGTGATAATCTTTAATCTGGGGGAAACGGAAGCTAATACAGGCATGTTTTGATATTAAGATATCCAAAGCAACACACAATCATATACTTGCACGTAGAAGTCTATATTTTGACCACACAGACAAGACACAAGCTCTATATACAGACTCTTGCATACTTTTATGTATGGTGAAACAAGAAAATGTCTGCAGGACTGGGAAAATAGTTTTGCACTACCTAGTGCAGGATTCCCTCCAGCTTCCTCTCGAGTAGCAGATACTTAGTATTTTTAGGAGAAAACAATAATTCAGACAGATATTTAAGTATGGTCTGTCTTAGTCTTAGTAGATCAAGTGTTCCATTATTAGTGCTGGAATTCATTGTACTCTTGTATTGTCTAAAGTATTTTAAATAACTGAGTACCATCCATTTTTTACCACAAATGTGTTCAAAGATACACAAACAGCAATACAAGAGTGTGTACATTGACCTCTAATCCTATGCAGTATATGAAACACTACTACCCTCTCCTGGATGGAACTGAACAGACTTGGTCGCATTAGCCACTCCTTTTGCTGAATTTTGACATGTACTGTGTACATTCTGGGTGGTGGCGGTAACTGTTTAATGAAAGCTGCATTCCTGTTTCCAGTGTACGTGCAACCGCTCTATGTGGTGACTACACACGCCAGCACACCAGCACAGTTTGCTGATCTAACACTGTATTCTCAGGAATACCTGTACTGATAGCACTCCTTAGCTGTTCCTGAACTGGGGGCTCTAAGTAATTTTTTATTACAGTAATGAGTTGGACACTCAGGAGGTTCTTGATTCTAAAAGGACACAAAGGCATGGTTAATCCCTTGTTTGTTGCTCTCCAGGTATTCCCTCTCCCTCTGTTTCACCATTACATTTTCTAACTTACTAATCGTATCATTGGTGTCTGGTCTAGGTGTACACCTTTGAACTGGAAATCATAGAGGCAAACATGACTTTTGCAGGAGGGTACAGATGTGAGGTGTCTACAAAGGACAAGTTTGACAGCTCCAGTTTCAACCTGACAGTCAATGGTAAGGTGAATTCCTGACACATTTTTGTTTTTTTCTGCCTACCCACCAACAATTCTTTCTGGTACACAGTGGCTGTTAAACAAGCACAGGTCTGAACTATAGACCTGAAGAGCTAAAGGTGCACCTAGAGAGGCCCACAGATGAGGATTGGGACGGGCTGGCAGAAATACACAGCATTAGAAATACCGCCTGGTTCTCCCTCAAGTCAGAACTGTGATTCTCTTAAAGAAGGCATGCAAAAAGATGCAAATCAGCTCACGTTTTCTCTCGATTTATTCTGATTTCAGATCCATTTTTCATTATATTTAATTCCACTAGAATAGACGATAAGTTCATTCTTACTTTGGCAAAAGCTCAGTAGTAAAAATGGATACTTGAAAAAAACAGGAGAAGGGGGGAAGAAAAGATTTAGACATGTGACACTCATTTCCTTTTCCCATTCTTCCTGATAAATTCAAGTCATGTAGAAGCACCTTGGGAGATAAAATTGCTTTAAGATCAGATGACTCATTTCACGTAATACATGGTGCCACCCTCACAACTGCTATACTGAAAAGCATCGATTTGCCCCTAGTGTGGAAGAGTTTTGATAAAGCAGTATAGGCATGGACTGCCTGAAGGGCTGAATGTTTGGACCATTTCTTGGTTCAGCAATTGTGTTGAAGGGACTGCAGCATTAACTTGTGTCCAGCTGCCAACAAGCCTACTGCAATGACAAAAGTTTATTGAAGTTGCTTAATGAGCACTGTCAAGTTTTGTAGTTTCACTAGCTGGCTGTAGGACTCATAAGACTTGGAATCAGTGATTGAGAACAGTTTTTCTCCCAGTGGTAGCAGTACACCATTGATACCAACAGTAACAAAGTTATGTCTATGCAACATCCTCAATGAAGTTTCTGCACATCTCTACATATTTCTGGGAATTTACCTTTCCTTTCAGAGAATAGATTATGTTTTCATATTAATAACAGTATTCAACTGATATTCAGTCATATTCTCATTAGGGCTTAAATACCCTGTGATGATGCTACTGAAACTAAAATTTAGAAGCTGGAGAATTGACAAACAAGAGATGAGACAGTTCATCAAGGTCCAGGTTATGGTGCAACATGAAACAGGAATAAGCTATACACAAAACACTGGACATTGAAAACTAATTAGTGAATGCTACATGGTTTTAGATGATGTTTCAAGCTTTCAGTATCCAATTAATCACACTCTACAATATAAGCATTTAGAAAAAGAATTTCTGCAAGGGAAAACCTGTAGAAATAGCACTGTATTTTTGCATTATTTTGACTTGCTCTCACATTCTGCTTCATCACTTTTTGTCACATCAGAAGCACCTGTAACTGGAGACTTGGACATTCGAGCAGCCTTCCGACGCACGTGAGTAAGCACAGTAGAAACTTACATAGATCCGATTATACGTCCATGCAGAATTCATTACTTTCCTAGATAAAGCTAAAACTTTTGAACAAACAAGTACAAAGATATGGATGTCTACTAAGAAAATATTTCTACTGTTAAAATACTATACAACTCCTAGGAATCACCCAAGAGTTTAGACTTTGTACTAGCAAAATAATCATGCTTGTCTTCAAGTAAGCAATGGATAATGTGTATAATTCTAACAAGAACTTCAGCGCTTTTTTTATGGACCTGTAAAAAGCCCTCCAGACATAGAACAATGGAGATGGAAAAGATTCTGTGGGGTGTCTAGTCTTGATTTGGTCTGCCATGTAGCTTAGTACAAACATTTGCTAAAAAAGGACGTGGAGTTTGATGTGAGCTCGATAAGTAGCATATCTCTGATAACACTCATGTAAGCATTTTGACTGTATTTGTTTTCATGTTCTATACCTATATTAATTGAATAACGACAATGACATTGCAAGTATCCATGTGAAAACTCAGATATATGTAGTCTCAGATGATAAAGACTGATGTTGAAAAGGCCATTCTCCCCCCATTTAATACTCTCTGACTTCATGTATGGCTTAATGGAATAATGTTCCTTTCTATTAGTAAGATTCATAAAATTGGTTAGGGTTTTTTAATTGACATTACCATTGTGAATTTCTTGTCCCTTTATGTAATTCAGTTTCTGTTTCAGTTTTTATATATTTTTTCAAATTTACTAGACCAAGAATATTCCTACAGACTTCTATTTCTCTGTTATAGAACACAAATCGTCTGTGGCAACTCTTTGCGTATTTCTCTATCAGTGTTATTTTTATATGAGGGTTTGGGGTTTTTTTAACATTTATCACAAAGAACTAGAAAAGGCTTGCAGAATTTATCTCCAGATGAGTCCATCCATAGGTAGCTGACCCGCCTTGCTGTGATGGCTGTTAAATAGAGGACATTCACTGCATAACTGCATTGTGTTATTTCACTACTGTGAAAGCACAGTTAAAAGAATTTAAAATAAGTTCAAAGTGAGTGCAGTTTGAGAAGCTTCAGACTGTTCAGATTGTCAGTTTCTTCTTTAAGAAAGGAGCCAAATTTTGCATGGAACTGTTAAAATCTGAAGCTTTGTCTTTGATACCCTCACTCAGGAGCCTAGCAGGAGGGGGGAGACGGATGACTTCAGCCTTTCTCAGGTAGTCACTGTCTGTGTCAGCAGAAAAATTTAAGTCTTACAATGAACTGTCTCTCTCTGCTTAGGAAAAGTAAAAGAAATACCCACAAAACTAAGCTGCAGATTAAATTCCAAATAAATCATTGTTTATAATATGTAGCACTTATATGAGATTAATACATACAAGCAAGTAGTAATGTAAGATAAATATGAATAAAAAAGATAAAAAGTGAAAATATAAAAAGATAGATAAAAACAGATAAATTAAGAAAAGAGTAGTTTGATAGTTCAGTGAGAGGCAGATTCATCTCCAGAAAATGCATGTGTTTGGCAAGTGACATCTTCTCACCAGTGTTAGAAGAAAAAAAGTAACTTCAAATTCTGTGCATGTCTGCCCCCTCTGCCATACGTGTTTTCCTCTCTACTGAGCACATTCTGACTGAAATTGCTGCTGCTCACAGAAATGTACCAAGGCACACATACATGAAAATCTGTTGTTTCCTGGCACACTCCTTAGCATAGTACCATTAAAATTTTCACTCTATGCCTTTTGGTCCTAATGTCTTCTGCTATAGCAAAAACAGGAACTCTGAGATTAAGCTTAACTCTATGCATGTTAAAGCAATTAATAGGATCTTATTCTTCAGTAAAGCTAAACTTTGATTGCTGGGCCTTGCTTAAAATGTAACTATCACTTGTGAAGCAATAAGGTGATTAGTTATTCTCCCAGCTGTAGATTTTGATTTCCTGAATATTTGATCCCAAGAAATCCTTTTCCTATTTGGACTTACACCGGTGATTTTTATGTACATTTTATGCCTGCAAACATGAAAAGTAGGGAACAGAGTGGCCAAAAGTATACTTTTTTGTTGGAGCCTTATACCCAGAAAATTACCCTTTCCAGAACAACACTATCCTGAAAGTAATCACAGAAGTAAAAATGATACTTTCTTAAAGAAAAGATGTCTTCTCAGAACACATTCAAAATTACACAGATGCAAAATTGCTACTTAACCTTACATTATCAAGCAGCACAAGAAGTTTGGCACTTGTTCCATTTTTTTAACAGTAGCATTAAAATGCCCATCATTTATATGTTGAGGCCATTTTCTTACTTTTATTTGTTCCTACAATATTGAGTTTCCCTGACACTCTGATTTACACTTCTAAGACAGACTGTTTTTTTCTGAAGCAGCTACTGCCGTGTATCAATCAAGGCAGCATTAAGAGCTACAACTGCCACTGGTACTACTGAACAGAAAAAATTCTGCTTATGAAACAATAATCAAATACGAGGTGTTGCTCCTGGGAGAATATGAATGCTGTGAGATAACATCACCAGTTTCTTATACTCAAGGCAACAGAGATGTTAAGAAGCAGCTGAATATTGATGATAGGAGACTGGTTGAGAGGAAGAAAATACATTTTTACTTTCTAAACCCTGTCTGAATGCAAAAAAGACTCTTTTTTTCTTTTTTTTTTTTTTCCTATGTGGAATAATCAATAATCACAAAATCCACTGTAACACCCGATACTTTTTAATCAAAGGCCTGAAGTTATATTTCAGGAATTAAATGTAAAAAGTGATCGTAGTGATTTCAGACTAGGGCATTACTTCAAATGTTCAGAAGCACAACCAAAGCTCATTTGATTCAGAACACCAAAAAGAATATTGTGCATTCCGTCCCAGTTCATCCTGTGTAATAGGCAGAGCTGCACATTAAAAAGCTCCTGCTTGGTGCTTCTTGTTCTCACAAATCAACTCGTCAGAACATTGCTTGTCACGATGCATGTTGGACAACAGCAGATTGTACCTCATCTCAGGGTTGAAGTCACATCACAGAACTCCTCCTTCAACTCTCCCAAGCACCAATGGTGTGACCCTTTTTTCAGAGTCATGAACTCTGGAATCACACAGAGCCCCATGAAACAACTACAGCAGGGGTAATACTAGGGGGAAGAGAAGTGATTTTAGATTGTAAGAAGTTCCACAAAAAGCTTGGTTAAATGCTGCTCCACATTGTAAAAAATACCCACATACCTGAAAATTAGAGGAAAGAGGAAAGCTTCTGCAACACAGTTATGTTAATGCTTGCATTCCAGATCAGTGTGACCACAAAATTAATACTCTGGACAATTTTATGCACAATCAGTGCAGGAAAAATACAATTTCATTACATATATTTCATATATAAAGACAAATAAAGACACAGAGCCTAAATAAGTCACCTTCCATGTCAAAGCACATTCTAAGTCATACAAACACTGTACCACCCCCCTGCAAAAATCTGCGTAATGTTGCAATCTCACAAGTTATTCCCACCTCCTTCTGAAACTAATTATGGTTTTCTCTTACTATACAGTGCCGAGGGACATGACGAAGGGGCAGAGTTTGATTTTAGTTCCCTACTGAAAAAAAGGTAAGTGAAAATCCACAGACTTAGAGAAATTCTGTTGAACAATTCTGAAAACGCTAAAACTGGAATAAGTCAGAGTTTCATAAATTCAGAATCCCTGTCATTTCCCTAAAGCAGATTTAAATGGAAAAAGGATGACAGGTAGTTATGGCAACTTCTTGAAATACACAGCATTTGATGCATTTCTGCTAGGTTTATTCTGGAGAAAAAAAAATTTTTAAATTGACGTTCTTCAGATAAAAAAGACTGGACTCAGGTATTTGCATGTGTCCAGCAACCTTTTTCATTCAAAACAAAACAAAACACAACAATTTACAATACTTATCTATAATGCTGCCTTATTAAGAATTTTCTATTGTAAGTTTTCACAAAGCTTTGCATCAGAGAACTGGGAGAACAAGTCTTTTTATTAGATATCTTAATGTTACTAACATTATTACACTGTACAACTACATATTATATAGCTGTTTATTGTATATATAAAAATATATTCTGTTGCATAAATATTATATAATTTTTTTTTTACTATTCCAGTTGTAATTCTTATTTCTTGCTTTTACTTTTCCTTTTTTTTTGAGTGAAATTTCCACTCCAATTCTCATCCTTCCTTAAATATCTGTTTTCATAATCCATCTACTTATGTTTTTCTCTTTTTACCGAACTCCTAATCTGGATGTTTTGGATTCCATTGTTGCAAACAGAGAGTAAGATTTCTATTTTATTTTATTATAAATGCATGGATCGGACTGAATATAAGAACCATTTGGTTTGAAATAATGCATGTATGTTTGTCTTCTCTACATATAAAGCACAATAAAAATTGCCTAGTATGAAAGAAAATTATCAACTGGTAATTTCTGAGACAGAAATGCTTTTAAAAAATTAGTAGAAGTTAAGGGTGGGCCATTCAATACAATCAATCTATTTCTCTGAATATCCTTTGGTTTTCAGCATCACTTTCTTTCATAAGCAGTTTTATATTTTCCTTGACTTTCCAGATTTTCTCAATAACCTATTGCTTCAAAAACCTGTTGTCATAGTAACTAGAATCAGAAAAATAATTTCCATAATATTGTTGCTAGTGCCTAGGTAGCAAATTTTGTTTGCTTCTTTCTGTTCACTGATCTGGCTGCTCACTCTGTCTTTCTAGTGCCTGAAGTTACCATAAACACTTGTCACCAGACTTATTTGTCACCAGACTTATGTTTGGCAAATCTCAACTCAGCTTAAGTTTTCACAATCAGCTACTTGGGTGAATGTGGTTGTGAATCTGTGTTCAGTCTCTGCTCAGGTATTGGTACCCCTATTTATAAAAAGTGTTTTAACCTCACAAAGAGTACAAAATCATGTAGAGAGATGAAGTAGTTCAGTTACAGAGACAATAAAGACATGATAGCCTCATGTTTTCCTCAGGTTAACTCCCCCAAATTTCAGTGGAACAAACAAGGTCGAGAGTTATACAAAGCCCTGTGTTATGCAGCATGCAATGCATCCAACTCTAGGGGAATTCTGGCTTGGCAGTAACCCCACAACCAGAACACTTGAGGGGCCAGATAAATGAGACAGGAATGACACCTATCAAACTTTCTATAGCTGGCATTGATGTCAAAGTTCCTTGTTTCAGCATGAACTCAAATTGTTGTACACACACTTTAATTTCTGTAGAAAATATAAGCGAAAAAGGAATTGCTTCTCTTTAAAAAAAAAAAAAAACAACAAACAAACAAAAAAACCCCAAAACAAAAAACCCCACCCAAACAAAAAAACAAGCAAATCAAACAATAAAGAAATGGAAACGGACATGAAATTTCATGCAGTCTCCAGCTGAAATGAGGTGCTGAGTACTATGATCCCCTCTTCTAGCACCTTTCCCTTTTGCTCTCACAACTGGTTTCAAGCAGTGATCAAAATCTAAAAAGGAGTAAAAATCTCCAATATTTACAGAAATGTTCAATTTGTGGATTTAACCATTCATTGTTTGTTAGACTAGAAATACAATTCATTAAAAGAGGCCCATAAATTTCACTGCATTCTATCAGTATTTTTGTTACGTTTCTTGACTTACCAATCTCTATTTAGTGAATTTAAGCATTTAAATTCACTGCTCCTAGGTTTTTTTCACAGCCACTTCAAAAGTAATTTGTGGATCCCTCAAGCTTTGCACACCTCAGGTTGAAGACCACTCCAGTATTAATGTGAACAGATAGGTATAAATCTCATCATGGAATGAAAGAATTCTTCATTAAAACAGGATAGGAAAAGGGACTATGTCCTGAGGAACTCTCAAGAGTTATGTAGGATCAAATAGAATTGAGGATTATTTGTTTACCATTTCTGCTTTGTCACAGCTAATTTACAAGTGTCCCTCAATCCAGAGGTAATGATCATTGCCACTATAATAAAGAGCTTCATTTAATACTATATCTCCTATCACGGTAATTTAATTAACTAGTGTTGACATACAGATGTCATGGGCCAAGGAGAGGTCATTGGGAAGAGGAAGGGAACAGCTGCCATAGAGCTATTAAATGGGATAGCGAGCAGAGCCCTTGAAGGACATGACAGCTGTCTGGGTCCAATCAGTTGACAGTAACAGGATAGGAAGGAACGATTTCTGGGATGTACAAAACTATTTTTAACCCCTCCACATATGTTTAAAACATATCAGCTGCATATTCCATTTACAGCAGGTTCACTAAGCTGCATCTTAATGCCCCCAAGTGAATAGTTAACCTATGAGGTGATCACTCTGAATAAGGATCCCCAACATCAGGGAGAGTAACATAAGTGTGGGAGAAACTTCAGGAGTCCAAGTGCTCTAGTACTCTTTGTACACTGCTTAGTTCCTGCTGGTAATGGAAGAGTACAGCCTCCCTGTGCAAACTCTGTGTCCTAATGGGATCAGAGAGAATGTTTGAACAAATGTAAAATGATGAAAAGGTGTACTGGGATGGGGAAAACTTTGCTCAGAGGCAAAGACATTTTTTTTCCTTTCTCTTTCAGAACTCAATTAAGCACTATAAGAATTGTAACCTTTAGCTTTTAGAGCCATTTTACATGCAACTCACAAGCCTTTTCCTGTAACTAGAAAATATAAGTATTTCCAAGGAAGAGGCTATATTCTTTCTTATGTTCAAATTCCTTGTACTATATACAGTAATGCCAGATAAAACAATGGCACCAAACCAAGTGATGGAAAAGCTAATACAAAAATTAAGGAAGCCTTCTCAATATTGAGACATATTAGACTGTGGAATTCCTTCCAAATTGGAAGATTTTTCTCATTATGTACTTCAAAATAACTCACACAAAACATTTTTGAAAACTCCATGAATAATCTTACCTGTAAATTTTCAGATAAACAGGGAGTATGTACAGATAAGCCTATGAGTAGACAGATAGACTGAGAGACCACCAGTATTAATATAATGTCTTAGGGAAGATAATAACATTTGAATCTATTAAGTCTTTCTTATTTCCTATGATTTTTATGTTTCCTTTTAAGATATTGTTTCTCTACAGAATTTTAGTTGTACTAATACAAATAATTACACACATATAAGAAATACTACATGCCTGTAGTTTTATGTACTTATATATCTATTTTAACTTGTGTTTGGAAAAATTTTAAAGTCACTCATTGATATGACCAGCACAACTAGCCCAAGAACTGCTTACTTAAATAAATAAATCTTGGTCTATATGGCAAATCAGTTCAATTTTCCTGCTTTCTGCTAGGCAAAACTGCAAACCTTTTGTAGCTGCCTCACACTAAATGATAGGTATATGGAGAAAAGGAAGGAGTCCTGATTAAATTTGTGGGTGATGTTGATGGAGTCCTATGGCAAAGCAAATACCCAGCACGCTTTCTGTAAGTGCTCCAAACTTCAGCTACTCCTATCAGTTCCATGAGTGCTACTGAGAGTTTAGTGCTTAGTGAGTGTTAAACCACTTCAAAGATATAAGATATTGCATACCGTATTTCAGCTCAAACTCACTGAGCTGAAATGCTCTTCTCTTGATTCATTTCTGTTCAAGACCAACAAGGGTGCTGGAAATCCCAAGCCTGGACTGCAGTACTTTAATAAACATAGTGCTCTCATTACAAGCCAACCGTTTTCAGGTAATAAAAAGAGTACCAGGAAGGTTTGGTTTTAACCTGCTGTCTGGACGGACCATAGTAGTACTATCAAGTAGTAATATTTGTCACAGACTAATTGGACTGTTCTTTTCCTGAAAAAAATTAAGATACACCAAATAAGATTCCACTTTTCTCTGCATTACCTGTTGCATAATTTCTCTCCTTGTTGGGGTTTACCATTGAACATGGCTTCATTATAAGGGTGTGTTCTGCTGGACTGGAATCTGCTTGGTCCTGGTTATATCAGAAACAACAGCCACAGGAGGTTCCTTTCCCTAAAGAAATTATTAATAAAATGTTACTTATTCCATGATTTCTCTATTTACCAAAAGGCAGATTATAACAGGCAAAAACCCCATGACAACAGGACAAGATTTGTTTCCCTGGAAGGTGACCAGTCATGATTAGGAATAAAGAGAAGTACCTATTGCACTTATAATGTAAATCTCACAGTGGAGCTGTACCAAGTGTGGCAGTGAGTTTGGTTTCAATATGGATCAGCATTTTCCTTAGGCCTATTTCAGAACATTTGCATGAACTCCTTCATTTCCCTGCTACTGAAGTACAGGCATGTTCTAGGGGTGAAGATGACATTCATAGTTCTTTAATATTAACACATGATGCCCTCTTTCCTGCCCATCGGGATGCTGCTTCTTTTTCTAAACCATGATCTGCATCTTTCTGGAGTACAGCAGCTTCTTGCGCTCCGTAAATCGGTAAGGTTATGCCAATTTCTTTTTCTATTTGCAGTCTTTTAAATAAAAAATACGATAGCAGAAAAAGAATGCCTTTCCCAAAACCAAATTTTCCCTTGGTTTTACTGAACCAAACTTGTATTCTTCCTTAATCACTAGTTCTTAGATTAAATTATAAAATAAGTAGTCCATTGTAAATACCGTCTTGTTTGCCAGTACCCACCATTCTCTTCATGTTTTATAAATTACTATACCCAACAACTGTCTTTACAATAAATGCTAATTGTTTAAATAATCTGTGATTCTTTTAAGTGAAGATAAAAAATGTCCTGAGTAGAAAAGGATATGTTTCTTATTCACATCAACCAGCTGCCTTTTTTCTGAGACATTCCCACTGAATCAGTTCAGTTCCCTGCTTTGCCACATGTGTTGTGCATGACCGTGACAGGAAAATAAGTCTCCTTGTGTTTCCATTACCCATCATTAAAAGGAAGTTAAAATTTGGTTTTGTTGTTAGAAATAAACCCTTCAGGATAGCAATAGAATTTTAATCACCGTATATATAAACATAGGTAAAACTAGTCACTGATTTTATTTCACTGTTTTAGTAATAATGTCGCAAAGTGTTAGACTGCTATATTAATTTTATTTTTTTTGAAGAAATGGCTTCATCAAGCCAATATGAAGCTGCCAAGCCTACAGATGTTTTTAAATACTCGTAATAGTGGCACTCAGAGACAGACTCTAATTCTTTTCTGCAGAGGTGAAGCAAAATCTGAATCACAATCTGATGTTGATGTCTGGGATATCCTGAGGAAAGCTCCTCCTACCGAGTACGAGAAAATTGCTTTTCAGTATGGTATCACAGATTTGCGTGGGATGCTGAAACGCCTCAAACGCATAAAGAAGGAAGAGAAAAAAAGCACAGGTTGGTGAGATGCATTTATTCTAAATACAGTGGTCTTGTCCTCTTTTTTAGGAGTTTTCCAAATACTAGCATCAGCTGGATGGCAGCCAGATACGAGAACACGAGAAACAGGAGTTTGTTTCCTGTTCCAATTGTCACACATCCTTTTCGTATGAAATGCTGGTTACCAAAGACTGAAGTTATGCCCAGAGTTCTGAGATACCTTGCTCTGAAACTCTGGATATACTGAACATGCTCATTTTACTAACCCTGAACATAAAACAACAATATGCTCATCTATGTCAGCTATCAGTGTTAAATATAAAGAATTTAATTTCCATTAGTATGATATATGTGGAATTCTTGAGCTTTTTCTAGTCCTGCGATTAATTGCCTTATTGTAACTAATTAGTTTTAAAAGTCTGAAACAGAGAAGGCAAACTGCCATTCATCAGTACTGAGAAGATCGAGTATCATTCCCCTATTTGGGCATACGTAGCTACAACTCTCTTTAGGTTGTGTTGAAGTACATCTCATTTAGAATATTCTACTTTGCTTATTTTAGTTTATAACACAATCTTTTCATTCTGTTATGGAAAAAACAGAAAACAGCACAGGATGAAGAACAGAAACAGTAAAAATTCAAACACAGATGCGGAATGTTGGGGAGGTTTAAGGTGATGGTAAACAACAGGAAAAGGAATAAAGAGTCACATTTGTGACACTGAAAAAAAATTAAGAAAAAAATTAAGATGATTTTTTTTTAATCATTCTTCATCATAGCATTCACCAAGAAACTGGATCCAGCTTACCAAGTAGACAAAGGGCAAAAGATTAAATTAATGGTTGAAGTTGCCAATCCAGATGCTGATGTGAAATGGCTGAAGAACGGACAGGAAATCCAAGTGAGCGGCAGGTAAACTGGAAATACGAGAAATCTAAAAAGGAATAAGCTACAGATGGGGCAAATAGGAAAAACTAGCTTTTCTTATAAAGAGATGAGTAAAATAGGGAGTACCAGGAGCAGAGAAAGAATCTATGTGGTGCAATGGCTCAGGGTCAGTTTGCTGTTCTCATGACCTTTTCTTTTTCTTCCCTCTGCTCTATGTATGTGCGCATGGAACTGGACACTTACACCACACACTTAGCAAGTAAGTACTGAGATTGTATTCTGACCTTTGCATGTGTATCCAGGGTTCAAAAGTACTTTCTCATGATGCTGGATCTACTTCAGTGTAACTAGTTTGTAAAACAAATTTGTTAAGCTACTCTTAATGGCAGTCAGACCAGGTCTTAGAAGACCATCCAGCACCACTGACAGGACTTTGTATTTCTCACACTTGTATGAAGATTTCCCCACAATCTCTTATGCTAGTTTTTCAAACACTCCTGCTGTCCACTGCACCAGGACAGGGATATAGGGCTTGAGTCCTAACACACCTTGCCATGGATGTCAGAAAAAAAGTAGGAATCTTTTTCACTGCCAGGCAGAAGGACACATTGACTGAGCTCAAGCGGGTTTTTCTCTGATATTTATATTCTCCTTTCAGATATATTTTTGAGGCTGTTGGAAATAAGAGAATACTGACCATAAACCACTGCTCCCTGGCCGATGATGCTGCATATGAATGTGTGGTAGGGGACGAGAAGAGTTTCACAGAATTATTTGTAAAAGGTGAGCAATGGAAGCAAAAGGAAAGAGATCGCCCCTAACATTTAGCATTGTATTACTGTCACCTTCCCTACTCTCAGATTAATCTTGTAAGAAAAGAAATTCTTAAACATTTGAAAAACTTAACAAATTCTGAGATTTATTAAGTAGATATTTTTCTCACAGTTAAATGTAGCAAAATTTTCCCTGTAACAGCACAGTGATAATTACCATTAATTTTCATTTGGAAAGTAATTTACATCTCAAAAGTAGTGCTGGAAAATTATTTCAAAAATTTTATTCTGCTCAAGATAAGCATGTGCCTCAAACACTTCAAGGAGATTAAAGAGTACAGAAAACTAATACCTCCAATTTATAATTTCAGAATATATAAAAAAACTGATTAATCCTATGTTTTTATTCTGGCTCATAAAGCAAATCCAGAAGATCTTTTGAAAATTCTGATAATGTGATCTGGCACAGTAAATTTTTAAGTTCCAACACAGAGAGGATCACCAAGTATTTTGCCAGGGACTCTCCCTGTTCAGTACAGAGTGATGAAATCTACCTCTAGTTTCCAGCCTTTCAGAGCACTGTTTTAATAAAATTATCTCTATTTCTAGAACCCCCCATCTTGATCACTCACCCACTGGAGGACCAGATGGTGATGGTTGGAGAGAGAGTGGAGTTTGAGTGTGAAGTGTCTGAGGAAGGAGCTACTGTGAAATGGTAAGGGAATAGAATAAAAAAAAACCCAGAAAACAACATGAAACCATATCCTTTCATGGGACATTCCAGGATCAGTGTTTGTGGACAACAGTTGTGGAATAAAAAGGGAGAAGGCATCCTATGTAATTGTTTTCAGGGAAAGAGGGTGAGATTGGTCTTCCTCCTATGTGTCAAACACTGAAGAGAAACTGAGAGGCAAAAATATGACACATTAAAAAAAAAATTAAGTATAGATATTTTATAGTGTCTTTGGAATTTCTTGTTCAGTGTTTACACTTCAGTAATGTCTAACTATTGCCTAGACTAATCAGATCTGTATTGTGATGTGTTTGCTGTATTTTAGGGAGTTTTCTGGTCTCCTCAACTGAAGTGAGGTGCTTGAGTTTTTTAAGTATTTTTTCTTAGGTTAAAAAGTTAGTGTCTCTCGAGACAGAGAGGGAACATATCTGTTGTGGTGATCCTGCAAAGCTGGTCATTATGCACATGAAGCAAGACAGATTAAGATGAGAAACATTTAGACCATGGAGTCCATTTTCTTGAACATTCCAACTGAGCAGAAGCTGGAAGGTTCATGCTGCTTGGGCAGACATGACAAGCAGGGCTCACATACCATGTCTTACACACACTGTTCTCACTTCATTTCTCTACCAGATGAAATTCTCTTGTGCTTGTTAACAGCTTCAGGCACATGGTTATCAAGCGTTCCCACAATGCACATTACATTCCTGGAAAGTGCCAACTAGTGATCTGCTCTCCAAAAGGAAGGAACTGAGAATTTAAATAGACCCCAAGAGCTAGTACAGCATATGCATTACACTATTAAAGCCACATGCACAAGCATACACATGCTATTGTTGAGGAACTGCTTGCAGATGCCTGGTCACAAGAGATGGGGACAGCCAGATCGGTCCCTCTCAGAGCACAGTGCAGCTGCCATGCTTTGATCCTATGCCTTTGAACAACTCCCATACATCTTGCAGAGCTGCTGTCTGTGGGATGGGCATTTGGTGAGGCAAGGGCAAAGTAGCAGCTGTCTCAGCTTGAGATGCAGCAAGTGGTCAGAGAAACTCATCAAATCATTGCAATGGAAAACTGAGCAGATAGATATTTACACTGTATTCTACTGGTTTTGTTATGTGAGACTCAGTAAATGCTCTTTGGCAACAAAAGGCAGCATTTTAGACAGTGGAGAGAAGTATCCAGGGAAAACCTGAAACACGGTGTGGAGAAAGAGTTCTGATTTTATGGCTCATTAGGGAAATGCTCAACCACTTAAGCCAAAAAACAGGCACTAACTCAGAGCACCTGTTAAAGCTCCTGCACCCTTTAAACCTGGGATATGAAATCACAAGCACATGAACAAAGGCAATTATGTGACTTGCACAAGACAGAAATAAGGGTTAGACGTGGCCATCAGACTAGGGCTTGGAAAACTCCTTATGTGGGTCTCTTCATAGTAACTGGGAAAGAATGGTCTCTTGATCTCTCAAGAAGGTTTCACAATATTACAACCCTTATGCAGTCCTATGGAACAGTTTTTTTCACATTTCAGGTGGCCTTGGAAGTAATGTAATTCCTGAAGAAAGAGATGCAATAAAATACATAGATTTGACCTGATTTTTCTGTCTCTAAATGCTGGATTTATCATCTTATCAGCTCCAAATGGAAACAAACCTTAGTAACGTATATTTATAACAATAAATCTGTGTGTCCCAATTATCACATAGTACCTACATCAGTGATATCTCAGTAGACATTAAACAGTTAATCCTTAGAATCCAAACAGGAAACAGGAAAGCACTTCCAGACAAAGAGGCATTGAAAGCTGAAGATATCTAGTCTTGCAGATGTTCAGGACTTGGATAGAATAAACCATGTCTGATCTACCTATTATTGCACTAGTTCTGTTTCAAATGTGAGGCTGGACTAAATGACCTGTGGTGGTCTTTAAACAAACACTTCTATGATTCTATATAATCCTCCACTTACACTTTAATATCAACAGATTCTTCTGCTTCATTGCTCCAGCTGCCAAAGGAAAGCCTGTAATATTACCTTCAAGACCTTTTCTACTTTTCACTGCAGCAGTGTATTTGTTTTAAGCCAAGTGATATCTGGGAGTTATTTTTGGGGGTTTGACATTTTTTTCACACCTCTATTTGTCACTATAACCCTCTGCAAATGTTCTACTCATACACAACATCAGCAGTGTGCTGGTCATTAATAAAACAAACAGATGTTAAATATACTATTCCTTTAACAGGGATTTAAGACACTAATCATTACAGATAATCTATTTACATTATTTAGACAAGATTTCAAGAGAACTCTGTCTTACTAAGGGCTGAATAGAACATTCAGATATCTTTCATGAGCCACACATCAAAACAGACCACCAAAAAGTAAATAAGCTCAGCTCTGGAACACTGGCCACAGTGCATATGCCTGGTTTTGCTACAGCAGCATTTGAGCTTTAAGATTACAGTCCAGTCTCAGCAGGTCAATAAAGGTTGATACACTGCATTGTAGCATTTGTTCCAGAAATAATTTGCATGAATCAGAATAAGAGCCTTAGGAGAGCATCTCAAATAGTGTCTCAGACTCTTCTCTGAAGAGGAATGAAGAGGAAAGATTATCCTGACAATAACACTAAGCAATGTGTTCCAAGTGGTTGTTAAATGCATCCTGGGTCCTTCCTTACTCGTGCTGTTCTGTGACCTGGAAGGGAGGCCAGTCTTTTACTAAACCAGCTGTAAGTTCCAATAAGCTGTGCTGTAACCAACAGTCAGGAGGGAGAAACCTGTAGGTACTTTGAAATGCAGTTGCAGCAGGTACATCTGAGTCACAAGTTGTAGGATTCTTGTCTCTGCTTTAAGTTTTGATCATGTGATTTGCTGTAGCAGACTCTAAAAGAGGTAGAAGGTTTTCTTGCATACATCTACCTAGAAATTAGAGCTACAGTATTTTAAGAGTCCCTAAGTAGCGTTTCAATTTGCTGTTCCGTAAACTCATTTGTTAGGCTGAATAGTCACTGGTAACAAATAAGGGAAATGACACAGGATACAAAGACCATTTTTACTCTATTAAAAGCATACATCTTTTCTATTTATTTTTTCATGTGACTAAGTATCAAAGAGAAAACCTTATTCCTTTACAAACTGCAGCAATATTCAAGTAACATAATAGAAATATATTCAGATGATAATAAAAAATATCAAATGCTATGACATTCGTAAGTTGAAGAAATTACAAGTTATTTTCTTGTAGCCTGTTTATGTTATTTAGGATTAGGAATAGGAAACCATTAACAAGTCTTATGTAATTTTGTATGACCTTGTCTAAACAGCATGAATCCTCCCTGCACATTTCCCTTCATGACGATTGGAAATTACAATAATTAAATTTCCTCCTGGGCTGGATGGTAAAGCTTAATTTAGTAAAGTGTTAAATACACTGTGGCATCCCTGAATGGAAAGAGCTACAAAATTCAAAATATACATTATTTTAAATCTATTGTATAATTTTCTTCTTTTACTGATGCCCACAAACCACAAATTTATAAAAATTACAATTCACATCAGGAAAATTAAGACTTTTAAGTAATTTCCCCAGCAAGTCCCATTTATCTTATGGCACATTTTAAGATAGCAAATTCCCTGCTGGTGAAGTGTGTCTCCATCCCTGTATCTTCTAAAGCATTTAATATACTTTCATGTTTATCTATAGCGTATAAATAGTAACAATCAAGTAATATTTTGTGGTGAACTCTTGAACCAGAAGCCAAATACCTAGTGAAAATTGATGGTTGAGCCAGAGGCATTCTGATTCCACTAACATTTGTGCAACAGTCTCTTTTTTTGCTGACTTGAAGTGCTACTAATATTAGATTTACTTTGTGTCTAACAATCTCTAGTGATATTGAGCTGACTCTTACTCTCCTCTTTCAACCATAGCAAAAATGACTCAACATTATTTGGCATTTCAGGGAAAAGGATGGAATTGAACTGACACGAGAAGAAACATTCAAATACCGATTCAAGAAAGATGGAAAAAAACAGTATCTAATTATTAATGAGTCAACCAAGGAGGACAGTGGGCACTACACTGTGAAGACCAATGGTGGGGTATCAGTCGCTGAACTAATTGTGCAAGGTAGGCACAGGGAATATCACAGAACCAGAGAAGCTGAAAAACTAAAACGGGCTGAAGGTAACCTTCTCCAGGATAGTGCATGGAGACAGCATAATCCTCCTGCCAGGGAAAAAGAAGGCATAATAAGGCGTGCAGGGTTTGATAATAAAGGGCCTCAAGGAGAACTCAGACCTGTGTGCCGGATGTAACAGATACTCTGATAACAACAGGTGCTCAGCTATCAGCCCTGTTAAAGCCTTGCATGCTGTGTATTTCCCTTCATATTTCCCCCTGCCACAAAGAGATTGCTCAGCCCTTGCCTTTTCTACTCAGAAAATGCACATTATCTACTTACAGAGCTATTCTGATTTTTGATGTGCGTATCAATTATTCTCACAATATCAGAAAAGAAGCTGGAAGTTTATCAGAGCATTGCAGACCTGACAGTGAAGGCACGTGACCAGGCAGTCTTCAAGTGTGAAGTTTCTGATGAAAACGTGAAAGGAATCTGGCTGAAAAATGGAAAGGAAGTGGTCCCAGATGAAAGGATAAAGATCTCCCATATTGGCAGGTTAGTCTTGTTTCAGAAAGCAGGTACAGGTTTCTGTATTGCATTGCAATCCATAGGAGCTATTATCTCAGGGGACAGGAATATCAAATGAGACTTTATCCAGGCTCCACCTAAAAGGAAAAAAAGTTTAAAACCTTTTTATATGCAACAAACATTTAGTGACAGACTTGCTTTTGTATGCATGCTGTAGTTTTTCTGAGTTGGAGAATTTTTATGACATCAGTGGTATATCAGCAGAAATAAATCTTACTTTTCATTAGGCTTTTGTGGGGTTTTTGGTATTCAAACAATCTAGAGAACACATTGTTAATCATCCTAAAACTAGAAGTAGTGTTTAGGTAGATTAAGATAGCCCATGTGTGTAAGCCCTACAGAAAAACTAGTATTTATTATTAATATACACTTGTGCAATTCTGTGCTCAGGTTTCCTACCAATCTAACTACTACTGGCAACGGAGACCAGGAAGATTCAGAAGATACATAAGCATTAAATGCTAGGTGAAATCTTCCTTGGTATTCTTTTCCGTATTCTGTTTTGAATGTAAAATAATACAGGGATGGAGTATCAATTTTCAGTTTGTTTATTGAGCGTTTGTTGTTGTCACGAGCCGATCAAATGAAACCAGTCAGCAGTGTTACAACTGCCCTTGTAAGGTAAAGGACTGGACTAAACCAGGGGAACTGCTTCTTTTCTTCAGACTAGTCTATGCATCTACCTTGACAAGAAAAAGCCATTCACAGACAACATGCTGATATGGATTTGCTTTAACACTGAAAGGAGAGCAGTCTACAGCCCTGGTGGTTGTTGAGTTGATGTCAGGGCAAGCGAAGAAGAAAAAATAATGTATGTTAAGATCCTATAGCGTTCACCTTGTCTCTTGAGATAGCCCTGTTTCTCCTGGAAAGGCAAGGTAAGGGAGTGGAATATATTTGTTCATGGTTCCAGAATCCATAAGCTAACTATTGAGGACGTAACACCGGAGGACGAGGCTGATTATTCCTTCATTCCTCAAGGATTTGCTTACAACCTTTCTGCCAAGCTTCAGTTTTTGGGTAAGTTATCTTAGAATATGTAATGGGAATTCTGGAGGGATAAAATGATGACATTAATCATTGTTATACCAGGAAAGAGCAAGCAAGTCTGTCTCCTGATACCTCAATATAGGGATGTTACTTTTCATTGTTATTTTGTGTTATTATTATCACATTGTTTTACAGAGCCTGTTCTCCAGTTTATTGCACAAATCTGCTGATCAATATCCCTTATGAGGTTTTAAGCAGTTTTAAATTTACTCTCTGGGTGCAGACGCTATGTAAATTCTGTTTTCTGATCTATTTCTCCTCACACCTCTTCCCTTTCTTTTCCCCAGAGGTCAAGATAGATTTCGTCCCAAGAGAAGGTAAGAACACCAGTCATAATTTGTATGCAAGCAAGAATGTTTTCAATAGCAACGTAAGCAGTATTTTTTCCATTATTCATTTAATATACGAGTATTCTTCTTAATGTATTTAATACAGAATACTCAAACCATATTTAAAACTTATTTTCTCTGCCTTTGCTATAGAACCCCCCAAAATCCATCTTGACTGTCTAGGCCAATCCACTGACACTATCGTGGTGGTGGCTGGGAACAAACTGAGATTGGATGTTCCCGTATCAGGAGATCCAACCCCCACTGTCATCTGGCAGAAAGTAAACAAGGTAATGTCTAACCTGACACAATCTCTGAGGCAAGGAAGTCACAACAGGAAATTTATTTTTCTTTCTCAACTCTTACTTTGATTTGCAATTCTTATTTGCAAGTATTTTCATCTTCCTTGCAATTTTATGCTTTTAAACCTCAAGAAAAAAATTAAATATCTGCACTGCAGCTTCTTGAGATTTATCTGGCTTTGTGATTCATCCTGAACTGTTCTCTTTCTGAACTGTTTCCCATTTTTCTAGTCCAAAAGAAGGGGCTGGTTATATATGACTAGACATATGTATATGCAGACGGTATGATACCATACACATTTATTCTCTTACCTCAGAGAAAAATAAATAAATGTTGAGTCATCCCCCTCACCTTCTCCTCATTGAATGGATATGTGCTGGAGATGGCAGCTTCTTTTTTTAATCTTTCTGAAGAATTCTGCAGTCTGTGAAGAGAATGTCATGTTAGCACACTACTGGCTTAAAACTGAATTTGGTTTAATGAAAAGAGAGGATACTTGTTATTTACCTTATCAAAGCAATTACAAAGCATCAGAGAAAGAATTTAGAAGCAAGACTCAAAATGTTAAGTGAGCTTCCTTTCTGGCTGTCTCAGAATATCCCCACTCCTCACCATCTGTGTGCTCTTGAGCTATAACTAGCACAAAACAGAAATACTTTACATAATATTCTATAGCATCATTACACTTCCATGGGCATAGATATAGAAAAAATAATATTGCCAATTACGTTAATTCTCCTAATCTTATTTCTTAATGACTGTGCTACATCCTTTCTTCAGGTTAGCATCTTTAATAACACTTAGGTCTTTTTTTCTGCAATGCAGAATTAGTATGGAAACAAATGAAAAAATCCAAGAAATCGATTCTTCTATGCAGAAGTTTGTCTGATAAAATGATGATCGAGTATCAGACAACCCCTATCCAGTGTTATTTCTAAGGGATGAGGTCTCACCATATGAGTAAAAGCAGCCAGTCTTGACTGAAGGATGTGTAGCATATACTTACTAATGAAATGCTAAACTAACAGTAGCACAGCTTCAGAAGATGTTGTTCGTTGTGTGTTACAGACCTGACTTCTTTCTGAGTGTTAAAACATTTACATCAATTTACTATCCCAATTTTACAGAGAGGAGTAATCCTTATTTTGGTAATTACCCAAGATGAGTAACTAGTACCAGAGGACACTGACAGATTCACAATCATTTACAACTTTACCACAGGAATGCCATGCATCTTTCTTTGTGAACCTATAAATTTGGGTTTGCTGACTTATCATTCCCTTAGGTCACTACATTCTGATATAACCTTTTCTATTTCTGCTTTTTACTTTTGTATGGGTAGATTTCCTTGCAGGTCTGCTCGCTGCCTCATTTTGCTCTTCGCTTTTCTCACATCCCCAGATTCTACCCCCTTAACAAACCTCTGGATTCTTCTCTGTCTTGCAGAAACAGCTTTACTGCTCTGCTCAGACTTAGCTGACTTTCTGTGGTTTCTTTGCTTATCTAGAAAAGCGACCTAGTTCGAATCAATGATGATTCCATTACTCCCTCGGAAAATGGCAGCGACTTAAATACTGATAGTAAGGTAAGTTACTTATTACTTATGCAGACACACAAATGTGTTTAGTGTTTTCCAGATAAAAGGTCATATTCAAAAGGATATAAAATTAAAGTCAGTAGATATTAAAACTGGTGAATCAAATAGCACATCAGGCCCAACATCCTGCCTCACAATGGTAATTACCAAACACTTGACTGGGAACATGAGATCTGGTGAGTAATTTCAGAGTAAGATGCTGACTGAGGAAATCTTTCTCATCACCATAACATGCTGGCTGGTTACAAAGAATTAAAACGGTTATTTGAAAACTCTTTTAAATTTATTTATGAATGTTTATCTTCTTTTTTCCCCACTAACCTGTAAGCTTCAATAATAACTAGGGGAAAAATAACTAGGACAAAAGCTTACAGGACACACGGAACGATGACAATGTCAAGAGAGTGGACTACAATGCAGCGATAGAGGACTCACTTTCCAATGATTTTCATTTTTATCATAAATAACTTCTCTTTTGATAGAGTCAAAAGTATTTTACACTTATTATACAGCAATAAACCATTTTCAGGGTTATGACTCCACTGTACTAGTCACTATTTGGACACATAGTCTTTCTAATGGTTCCTGCTCTAAGTCTAAAGATACACAGGCTCACAAAGAAAGGAATGTGTTACATATGTATAACAAAGTTGTGGTCATTATGTTTAGACTTTAGCAAAGAGTAGAAAGTTTCCCCATATGATATAATTGAGTGGCAGAAATCACACGGATGCTGTTGACAGTTACAAGAAACATGGTAAATTTTTTAGAGAGAAAATGTTCAAATCCATGTTATCTGGTGTCAAATGTAGATACTGTTGATGAGGAAAGTTTGCTCAACCATTTGAATTTGAATTTCAAAACTTTCTTTAATTTACACAGTATCCACTTTTTACCCAGGAATTCTTTACAGTGGTGCTATCCCAGGTAGGAATTTGTGAAAGTACTTAATAATTTCTCTGAAAGGTCCCTGGGTTTGTGTGAATCTTAACAAGCTGAGGACTTTCAGAACCAATCTTCCCAAGTGTGACTTATGTGAGCCAAGCAGTTTATATTTTCTCTCTTCTACATGCAAATAGAACTTGAAAAACATTATAGCTTTTCAATAATTGTTATACTATTCAATGGTTTGTAGATTTTCACCAGCTTACATACAGAGTCATCAGGCTGTGCCAGGAACAACTTAGAATGATTTTATCTTTACTTCCACTGCCCACAGCTTCTGTTTGAATCTGAAGGCAGAGTGCGTGTGGAGATACATGAAGACCATTGTGTCTTCATCATTGAAGGAGCAGAAAAGGAGGATGAGGGAGTATACAGAGTTATACTTAAGAATCCAGTGGGAGAAGACACAGCTGATATCACAGTTAAAGTTATTGGTAAGTGAAGGAAAGAAGCAACCAGAGAATGAAAGCATCTTGAGTTGTCTGAAACACCCTTCTCTAAAACTGAGCCACGTTCTTTAGGAAAATGGAAAAGGATCATAAAGAGAGGAATACTATAAATTATAAATTTGGCAGCAGTATTTTTTCAGAGGTAGTTGCTTTCCACGTGAAAAGTTAAGTGAGCAACTACCAGTAATAATCTAAGTATTTCCTTTTTCAGGTGATCTATCATTTTATGCATGATGTTCTCTTCTGAAGTACATGTTTCATGATTGTCTGAGATAAAAACTTCTAGTCAATTTTGTCCTTTATGTTTTCAAGCAAAGATTGCTTCATTCTATAATCAATTAATGGAATAAAGAAACATAATGTATCTGATAGAAGATAAACAGATTCACAGACTCTTCAATGAGTCATAGAAGAGCTGAGGCAAATATGATCCTGAGTCAGTAATTTTAATAAAATTTTATAATATTTAATTTGCTGATATCCTGGCACACATAACAAAAGGCTGGGTTATAAGCAAATTAGAAATTATAAAAGAAAATTACCTTCACCTACAGTATTAAAATTTATAATTGCTTGGTGAATACTAAGTCTCCTTTCATCTTTTATAAATACTAAATCAAGATATTTACTATTAATAACTCCAAAGTGACAAGCTATGTGAGGTATGCAGTCATTTTATTTTATAAAGTTTATTCTAGAGAAAATAGAAAACCCTGGAGCTAGCCTCATCTTACAGAGCAGAATTGCCTCTTTACCTTCTGGTTTTGCAAAAAGTTTATTATGTCTGGGAAGAAAAAGGGAGCTGAATAATCAATGATATTTAAAGGAAACCAACCTAACACAGAAGCATCAAGGAGCAGAATTCACTTCAGACTGAGTTGATACATTTTCAGTTGTACCTGCTGTTACCTGACAAAGGTGTACCACAGAATCAGAGAATCAATTAGGCTGGAAAAGACCTCGAGTCCAACCTATGATCACTGAGTCTAACCTGGATCATTGCGTCCAACCTGGACCATTGAGTCCAACCTATGACCCAACACCACCCTGTCAACTAGACCATCACATTGAGTGCCACATTCAGTCTTTCCTTAAACACCTCCAGGGACAGTGACTACACTACCTGCCCAGGCAGCCAGTTCCAAAATCTAATCATCCTTTCTGTGAAGAATTTCTTCTGAATGTCCAACCTAAACCTCCCTTGGTGCAGCCTGAGACTGGGTCCTCTTGTCCTTTTGCTAGTTGCCTGGGAGAAGAGGTGAATCCCCACCTGGCTAAACCCTCCTTTCAGGTAGTTGTAGAGAGTGATGAGGTCACCCCTGAGCCTCCTCTTCTCCAGGTTAAACAACCCCAGCTCTCTCAGGTCCTTCTCATAGGACTTGTGGTCCAGACTCTTCACCAGCTCCACTACCCTTCTCTGGACATGCTCCAGCACCTCCATGTCCCTCCTGAGTTGAAAGGTAGAGAACTGAACACAGAATTGCAGGTGCAGCCTCAGCAGTGCTGAGTACAAGGGGATGATCACTGCCCTGGTGCTGCTGGCCACACTATTCCTGACACAGGTCAGGATGCCATTGGCCTTCTTGGCAATCTGGGCACACTGCTGGCTGATGCTGAGCCGCTGTCAACCAGCACACCCAGGTACTTTTCTACTTGTCCACTTTCCAGCCACGCTGTCCCTGAGCCCATAACTCCATGTGGGGTTCTTATGGCCCAAGTGTAGGACCCAGCACTTGGTCTTGTTGAACCTCATGCTGCTGTTGGTGTCAACCCATCAATCCAGTCTGTCCTGGTCTTTCTGCAGGGCCTTCCTACCCTTCAGCAGATCGACACCTTCACCCAACTTGGTGTTGTCTGTGACTTTGCTAATGGTAGATTCAATCCCCTCATCCAGATCATCAAAAAAGATATTAAACAGGGCCTAACTCTGACACCACTAGTGACTGGATCAATACCATACAAAAAAAAAAGTTTTAAAGAAAAATATTTCATTTACTCATATAAAGAAATTGAAACAATAACAACTCTCATTCACTCTCATACTTTCTTCAGATGTTCCGGATCCTCCAGAAGCTCCCACAATCAGCAACATTGGAGAAGATTACTGTACTGTGCAGTGGCAGCCCCCTAAATACGATGGTGGGCAACCAGTACTTGGTAAGAAGTCCTAAAATATAAAGTCCCCTGCAGCTGTGCCTGTATTTTTTGCTGCTCCTGTCAAGTGGCACAGAAGGATTCTCTACGTTTACTCATTCGAGGAAGGCTGACACTCAGACAGTAACAGCTTTGATATGTTGAACCTTCAACCAGTTTATGTTCCGACTCTTCAATTTTGAGGAGACAGTGCCCCCTACCCGTGCTGTTTGAATTAGAAAAGTATTACCGTGAATAAGTTACGGCAGTACAGGAAGATCACATTAAAACTGGTTAAAACTAAACATTCTCATATAAGACCGAAATTTCAGGTCAGTATACAGGCTTTGTACTTACCTATCAAATATCAAACAGATCTGAGTCCACCTCAGTCATCAACTCCAGATGTCTGCAATCTCAGCACTCCTGCACTACATGTTTTTTAGTGGAAAACTACTTCATAATTCCATTTCAAACAAAACAATGGTTCATTAACACTTTTCAATAGTTTTAATAATTTTAAAATCTGTGCTAAAAACTAGAGTGCAAAGTTATCATGCGATGCAAGAAATGAGCAGGCACAATCAAGAATATCACTGACACCACTTTAACTTCCACACAGAGCATGGTGAGTTTTAGATAAAACTCTCTGTGATCCTCACAAGAAAAATAAAGTAATGCACAGTCTTGAACAATTTTAGGGGGAAAAAAAACCTCTGTACTCTATATCTAGCAATTTGTTTCATTAAAATCTCCAGAGATTGAGGGTTTTTAAAAAAAAATACACACTGAAAGCTATATGAACTTCCATGGGGATGTCAGGGCTAGAAATGTTCTAAAATTCTTTTAATCCTCTGCATATTGCCTGGAGGAGAGGAGTTTGTATTTGCTTTTGGATGTTTGGACTTCATTTCCACAAGATCATTCTCATTTTATTCAATGGATAAACAAGGTACTGCTGGATCAGTCCTTTGTGGTTTCATCTGTTCTGACAGGAGGCAAGCAAGAAGGTAGCAATTTAAACTATTATGTGCAAAGATATATACCAATAGCTGTCCCAATAACAGAGCCAACCCACACTTCACCGACTGTGCAAAGCCCGTTATTTTGGCTTGTAGAGTTTTCAAAGAACATATTTTGGAAAGTTCTTTGTTTTGTTTTCACTGTCAAACGAATGATTTTGTTAATGTTCCACTAATAACCCTTTGTGCTACCTGAGGAGGTTGCTTCAGTTAGCACAGGACAGCACTACTAATAAGGCTACAGTAAAACACCTGCAGAGGGACAAGAGGAAAAGCCAAGATGCAGCACTATCCATTCAAACAGAGATTTAAAAGTTAAAAAGGCAGGGGACAAAATGCATCTGCATTCTTATCTGTCTTCATATTGTTACAGATGGCATTGTAGGCAGAACAGATATAAAAAAGAAATTCACACCCCATCTTCACCTCTCATGGGGTTTTGTGTGATTTTTATATTACTAAACCAGTATCTTTATCTGTCACATATTCTGTGCATTTGGGGAAATAATCTGCTTTACCAAACGTCACCAATACTACCAGTAATGTCATTTTACCTCCTTTCTTTTTTTCTTTTTTTTTTTTTTTAATTGCAATTCTGGTGTGCCACAGCAAAAAAAAAGTCTCCATTCTGACAGAAAACACAGCTTATCTAAAATGGTAGAAAAACAGAGACTGAGCTGGTGAAAATCCTCTCAGTCTCATAGACTGATGAAGAGAGAAGAAAACAAGAACCTATCAAAGGAACCATAGGTTCTTTGTTTACAGCTTTTAACTCTGTTTAAAAGCTACGGAAAACCAGCATGCCAGGAGTAACTTTATGCATTAGAAGTGATGATACAACCTGTCAGCTAAAGGTACTTCCACCACTCCTTGCCCAAAACATTGTGTAGACTCCCACGCTCTTCTTGCACTTCAGCATAGACAGAAAAGGCTGCTGATGCACTGTGTCTGTGCCTACAGCATGTCAGCAAATGTGCCTGTTGTTCTTCACTTCCCTTTAGACATCCTAAGTATGAATCATACTTCCCAGGTATACCAAAGGGACTTTTGCAAGTTTGATAGCCACGACCTTGGTGAGCAGCAGGGATTGGAATCACTTCCCTACACAGCTCAATTCACAAGTGCTTGCTATAGACTTGCACTATGGTAGTTGACCACAGTTACAGACATTCTCTGTAGAAACAGTCATGCAATACTCACAAATACATGGCATGTGTAAATGACTTTTCAGTATATTCTCTGATTATTCATTCTGTAGTTAAGAGATGAATACATTTCAAAGCAAAGTTTGTTTAGAAGAAGCCGACATGGATCACATCCAGTCACGCTATCTGCAACACAGAGAAGCAGCAGAAATTTAATATAGCTAGATGGAAAGAAACAGTTGATCAGTCCTTTGTAGCAGGTCAACTGGAAAATATCTTATATGCATGTTTCCAATGTGATATACAACCATCCTCCATATTAAGCACCAGGAATCACAGATTCCATTGTCAGTTTTGGGAAATGAGAAGTTTGTCTTTTAAACTGATAATCAAGCCTTAGTCATTCTGAAAAACAGCATGTGAGAAAGGCTGTGGATGTTGAGAGTGTGAGGAAGATGTACTAAGACCTGGATTCCGGGCAGACAGACTACATCTAAGCTGTACTTCCCTGCTGTTCTGCAGTACCCCCAGCTCTCTTGGTTCTCTGTTATCATACGGGTCCACTTTCCTTCCCAAGGAAATCAGAGGAAGGAAAATGGTGAGTGGCCATTGTCTCACTCCACTGCAGGGCTGAAGCAAGCGGGGATCTGCACTGTTTGGGAAGCTCTCTGCAATTCCACCATCTAGCAATGAACACAGAGATCAAGTTGATGGATAAAACATTAAAAAAATAAAATAAAAGGAATTGTCAAACTGTTCTTCCAACTAATTTTTTTGTTTGGGGGTTGTGCTGTTAGTCAAGATTAGTGAATTGCAGCAGAATATAAGAAAGAAATTAATTTTTTAACTCTATACCTAATCTTATAAATTTCAAGGCAATTTCTCCTTCACTTTAAAGGATCTTCCTTTTCTCCTGCATGAGATAACACTTTGCATTCTTTTACATCATAACAGCTATCTTTTCCAGGCTATATTTTAGAGAGAAAGAAGAAGAAGAGCTACCGATGGATGAGACTGAACTTTGACCTTTTGAAAGAGCTAACCTATGAAGCCAAGCGAATGATTGAAGGAGTAGTTTATGAGATGCGGATTTATGCTGTGAACTCTATTGGCATGTCCCGGCCAAGCCCTGCCTCAAAACCCTTCATGCCAATTGGTGAGTTTTGCAAAACAAGACACCATCATTTGCACCTCTCGTCTTCGACTGCTCCTATAACTAAAAAGAGCGTGTTAGGAAAGAGGCTATCAACCACCTCTATATTCTATATTTAATCAACCTTTTCCTTTGTAATCTTCCTCTTCTCTATCTCTCATTCCTCTTCCTGGAGAGCACAGAGGTTCCAGTTTCATGAAATTGCTGATGAATTTTTAGTTGTTATAATTAGAAGTGTGACAGTCAAGCTGGATCTGGAAAGGAGAACTAATTGACAGAAATTTCTCTGTCCCTCTCAGCTTCTCCCATTCCCTTAGGGGTGCAAATATCATGGTATCCCACCCAGTACTGCCTTAATCCCGGCCCTCTCCACAGCTAAAAGGATAGCTGATTAAGAAAATATTTGAGGAATGATTTTCTATAAATAATTCTTCCCAACACAGCAGTGTGGTGTCTCCTGCAGTCCCTGAGCAAGGAGCAAACTAAAGGAGTCCTCAGGAAGCCTGCCTGCTAAGACCTTTAGGGAGACGATCCACAAAAATACAAATAGCTGGAGATTAAAATGACTAGAGTTGCTAAATCTGCAAATATCAGTGAAGGGGGACAGCCTGCTGAAGGAGATAATGTAAAAGCAGATGAGGCAGTGAAGGAGTCAGAAGGAAAGGCTGAACTGCAAGAAGGGTCTCTTAATTCTGGATTTCAAACACACAACGGCTGGTCTGCAACAAAAGAGGTCAAACAAGAACAATCAAGTGGAGCTACTGAAAAAAAAGGTCCAAAGTTTTCATGGGATAGGCAGAGTTTTACTTGATTAAGGATAAAGTTCACACTTACTTCTTCAGAGAAGAGGTTTGGGGTTTTGATCGTGTACTGTGTGGTTGTGTATGCCCTCAGCTGCATTTGCCTCCTGTGTGCTGTCATTGCTACCATGTGAATATGAACATTTTTGACACAGTTACAGAAGTGAAACTCGGTGGTATTTTGGGGGTTTGGTTTTCATGGGGTTTTTTTTGGGTTTTGGGTTTTTTTTTATGTTAACTTTGGGAACTAAGACCAACTTCTATCCATTTCACAATTTACAGACCTGTATTTAACTTGCTTTTAAAACCTATTATGTATATTCAAAAAATGTTTAGTTTATGTTAAAAGTACCTTTCTCTAACATGACCTGTCTTATGCTATGTATACTAAGTTTTACGGTTCTGCAGTCTAAATGTTATTTTGAAAAAGTTATCTTTCTGTTTGCTTTTTGGAACCAGTTATTTCACAGAAGCACTTGTGTGTATTTTGGATTCTCAAGTAAGGACTTGATTGTTTTTTAAATACTACACAGTAGTCATGCTGAAGAAGACTGAAATTAGTTAGTGGTCTTTCTGAACCATGGGTTTATAAAGAGCCATGATACACCCATTCTGAAGAGATATGAAAAAGTTATATCTAAATCAATTTAAAATTCTTCAGTCCCAAAATATTTTTCTCAAGTATGTCTCTGTTGCAAATGCACAAATCAAAACTAGGGTTTCTGTAAATGGGTAGTCATAACTTTTGGTAATTTTCTCCACTGTTAAGGAAAATTATTGAAGTCAAATTTAGCCACTGATGAATTTGCTTCTCTGACTATGTGAATTTTGTCCAATTATAATCAGGGTGCAAGTACAGAATAAAAATTGTATGTATTTTCATTTCTAAACTTTTCTGCAGAGTTCTGATGACAATTTGACTTCCTTCTACAAGTCTTTTTTCAGTGTTTTTTTTCATAAGGGAGCATCTGTGAATAAGAACTACTATCTTAACCTCTTGTTCCCCTTCCTATTATAGGAATCTTATGCTGTGCTTCTATTAAATGAAGCATTAGGCTTTACACTTTACAGCTGAGCTTCAGCTAGATTTATTTTATTAAAACAGACAGTGGTATATAAATCAGCTGTTAATCAGTCCTTGTATAGCCTTTGAATTCTCATAGCTATATTGCTATTTCTCAGAATCTACTTCTACATATTTCCTTACAGCTCCTCCAAGTGAACCAACCCACTTTACAGTGGAAGATGTTTCTGACAGCACTGTTGCCTTGAAGTGGAGGCCCCCTGAGCGGATTGGAGCCGGAGGATTAGATGGTTATATTGTGGAGTACTGCAAAGATGGATGTAAGTAAGCAGGAGTACTAGGCAGCAGCAACTGAACATTTTAAAAATACTACAATTGCAATAACGTCACTGTAATATACCAATAACCTACCCATATCCAGTATGATTAAATTTGAACTCTAATCTATGTCTAACATCCTTGCCAACCAACACTGTTCTTACTACGATGTGACTGTAAAACCATGAAAGTCAGATCAACCATAATGTCATCTTCACAATCATCATAAACTTTAATAGAGATAAGTAATACAAAAATATCTTGCTGTTCTATAGTCAGTGCTATACTTTTGTATCATTCACAAGTTGCATATCCCTTAAAACCAATATACTAACATGACCGTGATAGCATCAGTCAAACTTTAAAGTATCCATTTCCTTATCTCACTTAACACTTGTACTGATGATAAAGAGCGTAACAGCACCATATCTACAACACTGAACATACTGCGATGCTATAACATAACATTTATGTCATGCAAGTCAAACAACAAATTTACAATCACTTTAATAATGAAATTTTCCCTGACACTAGGCTTGGTTGCCATACAATCTAAACTAGGGGGCTTACACGGAATAATTTATCGAGAAATAAATTATTGTCTTTAATGAGACATCATTATGGAATTACCAGAATCTCTATGTCATTGTCATAGAAGAATGATTTTTCAGTCATATTTCTGTGCATTAGAATAACTAAGGAAGCACTAAGAGTTCTCTTCTATGGTGTCAATTGAGAAGTAAATATGAAATTCCAACAGGTATGTGCTCTATTATTGTTATCAGCATATGTGGCTCTCACCAATCTGTTTGGACAGCCATAGGAGATACATTTATTCCAAGAAAAAAAATAAATTAAGGCTTCACTTTCTTGCTAAAATTACTTCCAAAATTCTCCCCCTTCCCTTGTAAAGAAAATAAATGTCAAGAAGTCCCACAGCTCCAGGCTCTATAAAACAGAATGTCAAAGGATCTACCGAAAGATGGGTCCCTTATCCTTAGCTATTTTGAATAACAAAGTGTAGAAATTCCTTACCTCCATGTGTAAACACATCTACTTGATTCAGAGTTCTTTTTCCAACTTATTTTATTCCCTTTTAAGTGCAGCATTGCAACTTGAATTCATTTTACCATAACAAACTTACATTCAATTGCAAACAAGGCATCAGTTTGGAAGAATATTGTATTATTACAGTATGCAAATACTGTACTTGCAGCTACAGAGTGGATTCCTGCGCTTCCTGGCCTAACTGAGCGCACATCTGCGCTGATTAAAGACCTGGTCACGGGGGACAAACTTTATTTCCGTATAAAGGCCATAAACTTGGCTGGTGAGAGCGGAGCCGCAATAATAAAAGAGCCCGTTACTGTTCAAGAGATCCTGCGTGAGTATCTATACTGAATAAATCTTTTTCATTTATTTCCTCTGGTAAAAATTCTGCCTTCACCTAAGAAGAACACCCAAACAGCTTTTTCATTTTGACTAGGTGCCAAATATCTTCTGATTCTGAGAACATCACTAAAATGCACAGGTCTTATCTTTCTAAAGCATAGCTTTTAAAATAAAATCCTACTTCTTACTTTCAAAATATGCACGTTTCACCTCTTGCAATGGCACTGTCAGCATTTAAGAAACATATTTTTTAGTATTTAGCGCTCTGCTTGAAACACTGTTATATTACTGCAAAATGACTGTGTTGGCTTCAGCAAGAGATCTATTTACTTCATTGTCATAGATTGTTAATTAACACCCTGTGTATCACCCAACAGCAGTAGATTATAATTCATTTGACTGGAGTCCAAAAGACATCAAGAGCTGCTAATAGTGGATTCCTCGACCTTGGCTCACACGAAGTGTCTGCCAGAGTCTCACTAACAGTAAAATGAGCCAGTGTAAATGAAATGAAGTTGTAATACATCTCAATACCAAATGGTCATGAAGACTGACACTCCAACTGTATGTTAAGAAATTATTTCTGTAAAAGACAGGGAAAAGAATAAGTATCACATGGTGAACATAGAGAGCTTTCCAGTGAGGTGGAGGAAAGCAAAGACTAGATAAAAAAACATGCAGTAAAGCACTTTTTCTGATAGTGAGAAAAGTAACCTCCTCCAATGAGACTCCACTCTCTTAAACAAAGAACTGTAATTTAATGACTGTAGAAAGATAAAGGAAGTCTATCAGTTGCTCTGCTTTCTGAGTATGTCCATAAATATCTCCAAATGGCAACTTACAAGGAGTTGCAGCATCAATGTAGCAATAGATAAACCATAATCCATAATCACTCTTTTACTCCAATGCACTCTTTGTCCCATCCTTTCTAATGAACTGAAAAAGTTCTCCAAAGAAACAAAGTCCACATAGAAGGCTCACATCCAACAGAAGTCACCCAAATTTGGCATTTCAGATGGGATGCAGTTTCACAAATCCAGCTGCCACTGAAACATACTGAGCTGTAAATACACAACATAGACTTGATACTAATTTTTTATCCAGACAATACATTTGAAACTGCTTAGAGAATTAGCTACTCCCTAAAAGTATAAACAGTGTTTCCACAATTTTCTTATGCTTACAATTATCCAAGTCTCCTCTCCTTGGTGTTTTCCCTCATTAGTGCTATAAGTAATGTTGCAAATTATCAAAAGCTTTGTATTTAATGTATTAATGCTTAATTGCAGAGCGTCCCAAATTCTGGCTGCCACGCCACCTCAGGCAGACTCTGGTGAAGAAAGTGGGTGAGACAATCAATATTGTGATCCCTTTTCAGGTATGTATCAGCTTCTATTTTGTCATGGTTATTTATCATTACTTACCTAGAATAGTTTCCCTTATGCAAGTTCCCATTACTTCACTGGTTAAGCAGTTTCATATAAGTACAGCTGATGTTTCAGTAAACCCTCTCAAACATTTGTGGGGGGAGAGGGAAACACTTTTTTCAGTCAAATTTTTTTATAGTCAGAGTTTCTTCCCTAATCCCTCCTTTTCTGGAAGAAGAAAATGTAAGTAATGTAAGTGAGTGCAAGCCCATTCCTGCTTATTGAGCACAGGATGCATCTTAGAGTGAAGCAGACAAAAGTGCATGAATTCAACTAATTACTCTGCTGGAACTAAGGTACATGATGTTACTGGTCAATGTCTTTGCCAAAAGAGCGTATGTTAATTTCTGAAAGGCTGAATACAAAAATTAGAGTTTGCACATAAACAGAGGATCACGGTTGGTCCTCCATAGACTCTGTTTGTGTGTTTACAAAGAACAGCTTGGGCATTACTTTACATGAGCTGAAGGTGTAAAAAACACAGTAAGATGAGGATTATCAAGGGTGATGTATGTAACCACACATGTCACTAGGACATGCACGAAATTGCTAAAATAGACACAAAGACTGACCTAACCAGTTACTCTGTCTTGGCAGCTATCTGACTATCCATAAAATGCATGCATTTTTTCAGATGCAAAACTATAATAATCAATACAGTGCAAGAATTAGTGTGTGTAAAGAAAGGGTTTTCTAAGTGAGACATGCAAAAGAAATTGTATATTACACATCCTGGCTCTGACAGAGATATCCTCAGTAATATATCACTGAATCAAGTCCTCATTTAAAATTCCAAAACACTAAAATTTCTCTACTGTCTAGGGTCGACATTTATGAAAATATAATAATTTACTGAAGAGCTTTGAAATTCTCATATAAAAGACACTAGAGATATGCAAAACATTTTTTTCGGCAAGAGAGACATATGCATACATCACCTAAATGCTTTTGTTTAAGCAGTAAATCAGAGAAAAAAACTATTAGAGTAAAATCTACATAAACTTAAATGTTCATTTCTTTTTGCCCTATGGTTACTGGGTTACATGAAAAGTTGCTTTTTCACAAAGATATATCTAATCAGTACAAAATTGCAAACCCACACATGGAGTAACTGTCTTGAATTGCATGCTTGCATTATTTGAGTGCAATCACAAGGTGGGTTTTTTTTCTTTCATATTTCTTATCTCCAAAATTGCTAAAATGGCCCTTTCGCTGGGGTCAAGACAAATGCAAAATTCAAGATTTGTACATCTTCTATTTCTGAGTAATGTAATTCTTTAAAAAATCCAAATTAAATAAACAGATATTTTTGTTGCTTTGATGTCCAAGTTGAGGGGAAATTGCAAAAATTTGACAAGCTGTCTCATAAGCAGAGGAACTGATAAAGTTTAGCATTTGAGAGATTTGTGTCTTATGTCTCCTTGTGCTGGTTCTGGCCTAGGTAGAGTTGATTTTCTTCATTGTAGCTGGTATGGGGCTGCATTTTGAATTTGTGCTGGAAAGACTATTGATAATTTAGGGGTATTTGATTTACTGCTGAGAGCAGTGCCTACACAGAGTCAGGGCCTTTTCTGCTTCCCACGGACTCCAGCAGCAAGTGGGGTGCTTGGCTGCTGGCTGGGGTTAAAACACAACACCCCCATATCACCACCTTCCCAGCATACTAAGCCACCTGCTGTGCTTCGAGCAGCCTCACTGTAATACTCCCAGAGAATCGCCAGGTCTTTGCCTGACTGCCCTAAGAAGTCCTAACTGATAAGTCCTCAGTTCCCTGGCCACAGAAAGTACATGTAGCAACTAATCCAGAGCTGCATTAGTCCCGCCTGATCATTCAATGGTTACCAACCAAAATGGATAAAGACAAACTCCTCCCTGAATTCTCCTCAGTGGGGACATTAATGGAGGTTTTGGTATTTCATGCTGTTATCAGTTTTTCAGAGAACTGCACTTAGCTAAGAGATTTCTAGTGCTCTGTCAAATGGGGCCAAACTGAACCAACTGATTCAAAAGCTATTTGAGTAGCTGGCTGACAAACCATCTCTGGTAGAAACTCTTGTCTCCTAAAACATAAAGCTAACAAAAAATGCTAAGACCTATCAATGAACACCAGATTTTACTCTGAGACCAAAGCCAGAGGACTTTCATTCAAGAGTTATTTTTTGAGAGAATTCAATCTGTCATAGCATTGAATTGCAGCTTTCACAGTACTAAGAATTGTGGCTATAGCTATTTAGAATACATACAAATGATGATCTTTCAAAAAGAAGCAAATACAAAAGAACCTTATTCTTTACATTTTAAAAAAATTTAAGTCACTGACCGTTTCTATTGCAGAAAAAGAGTTTAAGTAGATATGATTATCTATTATCTAACAAAAGTGGAAGTCAGTGTCATCTACTATTTACAGTTTCTGTGCAACCTTTACCAGTGACCTCTGTGGTCATTTCATTTCTATGAAATGCACTGTCAAGGTATCCCAGGCTTAATGCGGCTTGCAAATATATTCAAATCCTTAGATCAAAACGTGCAGAAGAGAAAGTATAACATTGTTACTAATCCTTTTTCTGTTGAGTGCATTAAGCAGGTGGGACATTCTGCTGAAAGGGGGGAGCCAACACGCTTTTCCTTCAAAATTAACTACATGGGCACATGATTGAAGGGATATTAGGTGTTACTGGTGGATAAAATTCACAGTATTACTCAGCAGCCTTCTTACCCATCCTATATGTGTGAATATAAACATCTAAGTGCATTTAAATTCATTCTTCCCTGGCTGTGAACTCCCTAAATCTCCTCTGGTGTGCTATTTAGCCACTCTGTCACTCACTGCTCTCTCTCTCAGATTACCTGTTATACATTGCAGAAATCCAATCCTCTGACATATGTATTAGGAACATGCTTTCTATCCATTTGTGCTTTTCACAGTCTATAAATATAAGAGCATATGAAAACCAACACTTTGAATGCTTGCAATCTTTCACTGGCACTCAGCACATCAAAAAAGGAGGTGTTGTGACTGAACATATCTGATCAACCACACTAGAACACCAGCAGTAACAATCTTGGAATGAGTCTGAAAACCTGCCAACTATTTGTCTTGACAAATTAGAAATTTAAACAAAATGCCCACATAACGACACCATTTTAAGACAATTATTTTTGAAAGCATTCCCCTAGCCCATTTTTTTCAAGAAGAATCCTCACACCATTTTAAAATATACACATATGTGGGAAGCAAAATAGAGTCAATTCTTGTCAAGTTCACCAATAAGAAGAAATGGATACGAAAAATAAAACACAGAACAACTCAAGCCCTCTTACTTATTCAAGACTTTCCACTATGTCTTCCAGCTGAAGAAAGGAAGCTGTCTCTTCCTCTAATAGGTTTTTGTAAGGGTTCTATGAAATGAGGCCAGGGTAAAAGTATGCTAGAACTGCACAAGGCTATTCTGTATCTATTATTTCCGAGCTACAGGCCTGAGGTGCTTCTGACCATGCTCCTTGAAAGCAAGTTGTAAGAAAATTTACCAGATAGGGAAAATGAAAGATCCAAAAACTGCTCATTCAAGGTTTATTATCAGTCCTGATGTGAAATAAACTATAATATATCTGATGAGTTCGATGCCAGAGGAAAGAGTATCTATGAATGAACAGCAATTTCTCAGTGGTTTAGAAGGCCTTTAAATATCATTTTGAATGCATGTTGGCCTAAATCATAAAAAAGATGAAGGGTTCTTTTAGTACCACTGAAAAAAGAAATAACACTGCACAAACTTTCTGAACAAATACCAGAGAAACCTGAAATAAAGGTGCAGCAATGCACAAAGATTCATTACTATTATTCCACCTGCCTTTAGGCACTAATCTAGGTAGCTTAATCTCCTCTCGTAGGCTAAGGAAAGAGACAATGTCAGAGTATGTTCCAGACACCCAGTGGACTGAGGAGCCTTCTAAGAGCTGCTTTCTCTGCTGTTTGCTGGGGCACCATCCTAACTTCAGTGCCTTAGGCTTCAGACCCAGGACAGCCCAGGCAGAGTTGACTGCTGCCTTGGAAGGTCTCACTTTCCCTCCCCACCCCTTTAACTGCTCCAGGCCTGTGCTGCCCTGTTTCACCATGGTAATCTGGTACAAACTGGAAAAACCCCACTGCATTATTTTTTGTTCAATTGGCTATTAATGCACTTAATAAATATGATACAGCCATTTTCTGTTTTCTTGGAATTCTGGGTTTGGAGCCGTATTGGGGAAGTAGCACTCCAACAGCTTTTGAAAAATGAAATGTTATCTATCGTTTTTCTTGGAAATGGCTGAGTGACAGTGATGTGAACTACTGATATCTCACTGACTCCACAATGCCATCTTCAGCAGGTGTAGCAATACTGACTGTTTAGGCTGACAGACACCAAACAAATTTGCAACGCAGAAAGAAGTATAAAGTGAGTTTCACATTCCAAGACGATAATAATTTTTCGAAAGATCTTAAAAGATGCATGGGGACCGAGAATTAAATGTTTTAAGAAAGGTAGGCGAAAGGGGGCAGTGCTAATAAACTCCTCAGATCTCTAAGAAAGTTCTGCTAATAACAATTCAGAACAAGTCAAATCACCAACAACACATTGGTTTCATTGATGCGTGGGAAAGAGTACTAGATCAGCACAAGCATATTGCTTCTGGATTTATTCTCAATATAATTTCAGTCTCTAACTAAATGAGATCCTCAGAGCATGGTGCCACTCAACCACATAGTCTGCAAGGAAACAAAAATTGTAAAGTATTTAGAGAGTTTGCTATCTCAACTCTGCATATTACATTAGGCTTCCTAGATTTATAGATCACTAACAAAAAAATGTAAATCTATTACAGCCCCTCCCCAAAAAACCCAAAACCATCTGTTTTCTCTTCAGGGTAAACCAAGGCCCAAAATCACTTGGCTGAAAGATGGTCAAACTCTAGACTCCAAAGATGTGGGAATTCGGAACAGCAACACGGACACAATCCTTTTCATCAGAAAGGCAGAGCTTCATCACTCAGGAGCATATGAAGTCACTCTCCAGATAGAAAACATGACCGATAAAGTTGCAATAACAATCCAAATCATCGGTAAGAACCTGACAACATCAAGGTTAAGTAGACCCTACAAAACAGAACAATGACCAGACTGAGGCAACCCAAAGATCCAACGACCTCAGAATCCCTCCTCTGGCAGATTACAGATGACTAGGACAAAGCTCAGAGCAGGGCTAGCATGTCACTTTATTTTCCTACTGTATTTTGCCAGCTTGAAAGTATCTGTATACTAGAGACATTCAGAGGATGAGAGATTTCCATGTGTTCCACAGCCCTTCAGGGATTTCTTTTGTTGCATGATTTTATCCAGTTTGTGTTCTAATCCAGGTCTAGTTTGAGAATCCAAACATCCTTTTGTAAGGAATTTTAGTTTAAGTGCATGTACCTATTTGTTTCAATTTGAATCTGTCTCCTCACAGTCTCATTTGATGTCACTACAGTTTTGTATCAGAAAAAAACATGATTAATCATTCACCTTTTCCATGTTACTCATGATTTTGTAGCCTTCAGTCACACTCTCCTCAGTTAACTTTCTCAAGTTTTAGACTCTTCATTTGATTATTTTCAGAGACACCTTTCCATATCTTTGATCATCCTTATCAGTCTTCTTTCTACCATGCTGAGAGGAAAAGAAAGAATTTGAGATTTCTGGTGTGTTCTTAGGAATATCATATTGTCCTCAAGGAATGAAATACGTATCTTGGAATAGATGTACTCTTATTTGCTGGGTTTTTTTCATGCTAAAAGGACAGTGAATATAAAATCATTGCAACAATATACCTCTATTGTTCCAAAAATTAGAAATTACCACAAGGCACAGTCCTTTGAATTTGGAAAATTCACATTTAATGCCTTACTCTGTTAAGAGTGTCTAGTTTGCCTGAGGTTTATTCTTTATTATACAATTTCCAGTCTCTTTTCTAGTGTCCTTTTAAAGGACTGCATTATCAAAGTCTCCATAACTTCCCTTATGATTTTGTCACATATATTCTGAGATCTTGCCTACTCAGATTTCATTAATGTTCAGCCAGAGGTCTTCTATTTCTCCTCATTACCACTCTACGTAACATTCTTTATAACTGTTTTTATTTTTCTTTCCCCACACTCTCACACAGTCATCCCAAATTTCCTCCAATATATCAAATCATTTTTAGAATGTGTATTTTGGCACAAAAAGAGTATTTAAACATAAGTCCTAATATTTTGGAATTAAAGATGCTGACTGTGCTCTGCTTAAAGTTTTATAAATTAATGTTGGCAGAATGGCTATGCAAGGGTGCCAACAGCAAACAAGAAAGGCATAACAAATTGGAGCAAATATGACTTAATATCAGCAGCTGCTTCTGCTCAAGAGGATGGCTGCAGTCCAGCAAGAATCAAATAAGTCAATGGCAGCTAAAACAAAATAAACCCAAGGTTGCCCAGAGAAGCTGTGGATGTCCCGTCCATGGAATAGCTCAAAGCCAGGCTGGATGGAGCTCTAAGCAACCTGGTCTAGTGGGAGGTGTTCCCGCCCTTGGCAAGGGGCCTGGAACTAGATGATCTTTAGGGCCCCTTCCAACCCAAACCATTCCGTGACTATGACACAGCTAAAGGGGAGCAGTGCTCTCTACACACCAAAATACCTTTCTAAAACTGGTTAGTGAACCTTGATTCTCGCCACTGCTCTTAGGGCATAGCATCAAGTATCTTCCACCCATTCTTTGATACTTTAGAAAGTCACAAAAATGCATCCATGTACCACTGTGAAAGAGTTATTTCATATAGAAAATGAATGGCAGGGAAAAAGCAACTAATCCTACCACACAGATTGACACATGTCAGAGTTGGAGGACAGGCATTAAACATTCTGCTTCTTGACCAGTTTGCTCAGCTGAAAAGGAATAAGTGTATTTTATGTAATTCACAACCAAAAAGAGAATGGGCTTGTAACCTTTGCAGATACTTCTACAACCAAGGTATCTACTCTGATTACTCGTTCTGTCATTCTGTCATCAGAACTACCTCTTTTCAGTTCTGTCAACTGCACTTTTTCCTCTCCAGATTTTATGTTCTCTTGGCAGGACAGAAATATGGGTGATTCAGGCACTCTTTCTGTACTACAAGTGATGCTTTAGGTACTGTAGAATGGCACACTGAAAAGCCAACCCAGCTTTCAGACTTACAAGTCCATCAGTGATCTTTTGAGGTGTCTCCTCATCAGCTAATTTCCTTTGGCAATTGTCTACTTGATGAATAAGTAATACATGTGGCTTCAGCTCCTATCTTTTTCTGGAGAAAGGTAAAAATGCAGGGAACCAAAAGCTCTGCTGCTGAGTCACATGTCACTTCCAAAGAGGAGGAAACACTTCTGTTACTGCCATCACCTTCCCTTGTTGCCAAAACAGTTGCTGCCATTTATTCTAGAGACCTGCAAAATATGTACTTTTACCATGAAAATACAGTATATTTTAAATACTTTTAGAAAGATTTTAGATAATGAAGATACCTTAAATCTCTGGAGAATATGGTTCCCTCAATGTTTTTCCCCCTCTACGTGAATCAGTAAATTATGTCTTCCATTATGCCTTGTATTGGTCAAAACAAACTTCAGTTCTATATTTTTTAAACTAGAATTAATAATTTTTCCCATTATGCATTACTTGAAAATATAAACTATAATTTATTTTTTAAAGATAATTCACAGTTTGTCTCTTATTCCTATTCTATAAATTTCATTAGTTTGCAAAACTTCTCAGCTGAGCTTGTGCTGAGGGTAACACAGAATACTTCCTCAGGACACAAATCCCCACTCTAACACAGTGTCCTACAGAGGGAAATAATTTGGTACAGAATCATCACTAGGTTCAGCTTTTCGCTGTCTCTATTTAAAAGCCAGAGATGAATTGCTTAGTATGGAGAAAGGAACATTCTACAAAGGAATTTTGAATATATATTCTTGCAAATTGCATTATCCCATTGAACCACAACGATCAAGAATATAAAAATCCATTTAGCAAATTTATCTATCTCTACCTTTTTTAGGATTGTCCTTCACACATATGCACATGGGTATGTGGTGTAAAAAATTCTTCTCTTCAAAGCAGAATAGATTAATTGATTTCTGTGTAATGGAGATACACACCTAGGAACACAACTAGATTTTTTTCTCTTAAGTTGTGATTCAAGAAAACAACAAATACATTTCCACATGTCCATAAGCAGTGTTGTTCATTTGACAACACATTGCCATTCCCTACTTTAGGAACAGGGAAGAAAATGAAAGAAGGCTTTACCTGGTTGGCAGCTGTTGAGACACACAGAAGGTGGCAGGTTTCTCTCTGAAGTGCTAGTGTCAGATAGGAAGAGAGAGGATGATAAATGGAAAGAGAGCGAGGCATTCCACATTCCTTATCAGACTTCATGCAGTGTTCCAGTTGGTGCCACTTTGAAGGAGGACAGAAGGAGCTAAAGCAGTCTTCAATTCCAAACAATGCCAGTGAAAAGAGAATAAACACCATACTTTCATAGAGAAAGTCACAGCACCCCTAATAACAAAGGTTGGTTTATTACTGGTTTCCATAAGGAAGGAATTAAACTATAAGCAATCTATAGTCACGTTCCTTTGTACTTTGCTCGTCTCAAACCTACCTCCATCAGATTCTTACATCTTTTCAATTTTTCCGCCTTAGCTACAGAAAGGGGAGACAGTTTTCATTTAGCTGTCTAAAATGATCTTGAACTATTTTTCACTCAATCGCAAGATCAACTACACAGCCCGCCCCAAAAGGCCATGTAACTGTGTGCAACTTATCAAAAAGGTAAACCAGTGTCTTCAAATGAAAACAGACATGAGTATCATTTAATAAATCTAATTTAAATGTTACAGCATTAGACTAAACAATATCAGCATAAATATGAACCATTGTTGAAAAGGAGAAAATTATTATAATTTCATAATATACATTTTTCTATATATTTCTATGTATCTTAAAATGGACACAGAGTTCTGTATCTCTTTGACAGTTTGTTTTCTTCTGCTTACTACAGAGAAATGTCACCTAGTGGGCAAGCTAAAAAGCACTGAGCCAACAGGAAATAGTAAAGTATATTCCTGAATGGCTGGCCTTTCTCAGCTGGAAGGCACTTTTACCCCATTGCCCTGGTTGTTATATCAGTGTAGCAAATGGCTGAGAAATTGCGTTGAGCTAACAAAGTAAGTGTTTAAAATGTTAATCACATCAATCCATCAACACAAAGTTCTTACTCCATTTTAAAGAAGAGTTTGTCTGATTCCTATGGTACTAATGCTAGTGTGTTATCTACTCTGTAGGTCTCAGGCCTCTCAAAACAGCATTAAGAGGGTAGTTGAAAATTTTCCAGCTTTCTTATTTACAATTTCAACTTCACATAAACAAAGTGTGTTGCTATGGAATGTTACACATTGCTGGCAAGTTCTACTCTTTGCCCTGCATGGGAGGAAATGACAAAGCTCTTGGATCCCGAAGTGAAAGTTAAGGGTCTTTATCATGTCTCCTCTGCAGACAAGCCTGGTCCTCCTCAGAATATAAAGCTTGTAGATGTTTGGGGATTTAATGCAGCCCTGGAGTGGACACCTCCCCAAGATGATGGCAATGCACAGATCTTGGGCTACACAGTCCAGAAAGCTGACAAAAAGACAATGGTAAGAACCTGCGCTGAGTCCGCGACTTGGTATGGAGTTTAAACTACCACCTGCTCTGGGAACACAGGGGCTTGAGAGAAATGACTGTGTGTCCAAAGTGTCCTATGGCACATCAGAGGCAGTTAAACACTGAAAAATAGAATCTAAAAAAATCCCAAAAAGTGAAGTATAGAACTGCATAAAATGCTCAGTAGACAATGTAAGAGAGACCAAGGGCGTGCCGTCTCTGGTGGTGACTGCCCAGATAGCGCTACTTAGAAGGTGGAATTACATTCTATATTTGGAATTATATTATTCATAAACACAGCCAAAAAACAGAAGTGAGGGGAGGAACAGTTAGACTTGAACTCAGATGCTGGGCATAGTAGGTATATACTGGGAGAGGCATCTATACCAGTCAGGCTGGAAAATTACTTTCTCATGGAAGTCCTCATCAAGTAATCACATTCTGAGTGCACAGTTTGTACCAGATTCCCCAGATATGAGTATAGCTTAAATGTAGAGTCATGGGATATTTTTCTCAAAATGCAAGTATTCATACATCTATCACACCCACCAGAATATAAAAGGAAGAAAGTATATCAGCTGATTTTCACAGGAAGTAATATAATATTAATTTCACTGGTTAGTGTTAATTACCTGTCTACCTTGTAGCAAAAAGAATTTCTCCATACCAAAACTAGCACCATGTCTGACCCCTCATAACATCTTTCTAAATAGTATAGTTTTGTTACAGGAATGGTATACTGTTTTTGATCACTATCGTCGCACAAACTGTATAGTGTCAGACCTGATTATGGGAAATGATTATTTTTTTCGAGTCTTCAGTGAAAATTTGTGTGGATTGAGTGAGACTGCTGCAACCACCAAAAATCCTGCCCATATCCAAAAAACAGGTAACATATTCTTCAAAATAAAGATCACAAAAGCCACTAAGTAGCAGAAGTAAGACACTGGCAATGGAACATACAGCCTTGCTAAAGATAGTTTCATTATTTAGTAACTAACCCTTATAAAGAATTTTAGCATCAAGAGCCCTTATCTAGGAAGATCTCCTGTACTAATACAAATACCTGTTCAAAAATATTCAATTACACAGTCTTCCTAAATTATATTATTTTAAGAAAACAATACAACTGGGGGATTACATTTATATTCTGGGGTTAAAAGTTTAAAGTTTAAGATGTCTGTGGTGAAGACTTTCCCTGCAGACATAGGATATTATATTTTTAAGAGAATAAGAAAAACCGTGATTGCCAGGACCTTTTACCTTAACTAACACATTAAACAGGAGATATGTTTTAGAGTGAAGTGTATTTTAAAATTTGTTATATCACAAAGGTCAAAAGCTTTGAAGCTTCTCTACATCATACAGGCAAAATAAGTGACCAATAGATTGCACACAAGTCAGCAGAATTGAAAACACAGCTCTTACTATTTTGTTTCTTTGAATTGCAGGCACCACTTACAAGCCACCAAGTTACAAAGAACATGACTTCTCCGAACCTCCTAAATTCACTCACCCTTTAGTAAACCGTTCTGTGATTGCTGGATACAACACCACACTCAGCTGTGCTGTAAGAGGAATCCCCAAGGTACAGATCACAACTGGCATTGGTATGGTGGCATCAAGCCGAGACGCTGCCTTAGAATCCACATCAGCCCAGTGTGGCTGGCACATAACGTGGCTGTGTTAAGGAAAAGTAGAATCACGCAGTCACCTCCCACCTCCGTCATAACTGATGCTTAGGCAGAGTGCGAGGTGCAAGCACTTGGCAGGTTGTGCCCTCAGTGGAGCAATCCAGTACAGGAGACAGAGGGAAGAACAGTCCCTGCTTGTGGTAACACCACACCACTGAAAATGTACCACGTGTGCATAAAACCTCATCACTGAAGGTAAACAACAATCACATGTGAGCACTAGTTTTTGTGTTCCACTGATACACCCACATAAGTTTCGGAGAGTTTGAGTTATTTTGCAAAATTAACTAGAATAAGACCTTCTGTGATGTGTGAAGTTTTTTTGCAGGGGCTTTTTTAGTTTGTTTTTTTTAATCTCACATGAATATTTTCTCAGTCTAAATATATTTATTGAAGTGTCTTCAAAGAGTACAAAAAAATACACTCCTTTGTTAGTCAGGGACACTCTGTAAAAACTGTATCAGTCAGGAGCTAAATTTAGGTTTCGCAAAAAAGGGAAATAGGCTTTTTTGTCTGCAGGGAAGGAATTTACCGTATTATGACATAATCTTGTCATAAATTTAAATTAGTACAATCACAAAAAATGCAAAGCTCTTCTCCCTGCACCTTCTGGCTGCTTATTTCCAGCTCCTTTCAATTCCTCATGCCTGCACAAGGATCTGATTGCTACACAGCAAAACACATACCACAATTGCTCAGAGTCCAAATTGACTCAAACAAAAAGGAAAGAGTCTTTATGTAATCATTTGCTGCAGTTCATTGGATGAAGAAGTTGCTCCAGACAAAACTCAAATACAAAAAGGAAGCATATAAATGTAAACAGCTGCAAAAGAACACGAATATTACATGTTGATGCAAAATCCATCCTCCAGTAGCTGTCTCAGCTTAGAAATGACAGTGTTAGGGATGATATTCCCTCTTGGTTAACCGACAGTTTTGTGCATCTGCATCTACTTCATTCAGTTTCCACGGTTTTAAGAAGATTCTTAAAAAACCTTCTCAATTCTACAGCTGTTAAATACAGTAGCTGCAGGCTTTGGAATGCTAACTCATCCTTACACATTAGCCTGAGTGATCCAAGTAGCACTCAGCCTTCAGCACACCTAAACCCTTAAAAGCAGCTTTTCCAGATACATTTCTGTACTTGCATTGCCCAAATTAACCTTAACGAAATGTTTCTGTACCTACCACAGTACTCTGAAAAAGGTCTTTTTCAGAGAGAGTAGCTTATGTCGATGGAGCTTTCAATTCTGAATAACTATGGATTCTCAAGTCTACTTCAGGTGTGTTCTGTATGGCATGGAAAAGTTACCACTTCAAGCAGAGACAATATTTATGCCCTGATAGTAGTGAACTATAATAAAAGACATACACTCAGAAAGATAAAGAGGCTATAGAAAAAGAAGGAAAAGTGTTGAGGCAGGAAAAATTCCAGCTGATATCTTTCAAGAAAAGTAAGTATGGCAACTGGACTGCACTGGATTTATATTGATATATCACAGGTCAAAGACAGAACCGATACAATAGACTTGAATGAACTCTATAACACAGTGCAGTAGCTTTGGGGTTTATGGATGAAGAAGTAGGTGGCGTTAATTCTGAAAGAAAAACTGATAAATGCAAAGCCTTGTCTTCTATTCCTTAAAGACTGCTTCTTCATTATATGTACTGATGAGCTTGAAATAAACAAAAGCAGTTTGTTTTCAGTCAGATTTTAATTTTCAGTATTTCATTTATAAAAATTAGAGGCACATTTTCAGGTACTGGAAACAAAACATACAGGCTTGAACAGGTACAGAACTAACCACACTATTCCCCAGCTGAAGCCTACAGGAACTTCATTTTGAAATTCCTGAAGTTTCTGGAGATAGGTTAAAGTGTTTCGAAAATCCTCTCCCATCCCAAACCTTGACATTCCTGTTTGGCCACCCAGCATCTGTGGAACTCTATGACACTTCTGCTCTAATAATCTGTGCAAGTTAATTCCTCTTCTGTAAGATACTTGTAGCATTCAAATATGTTTTAACAAGCAAAATGAAATAACTCCTGAGTGAATGAATATGTAGCCAGTTTGAGGGTTGTTTGGTTTTGGTGTTTTGTTTTGGTTTTTTTTAATTGCAGTAAAATAGGATACAGGCCTACATTTTCTACATGTTATTTGATGGTTAAAGGAAATACTGAACTTTTGAATTATTGTTTTCATGAGTTTATACTGAATGACCTGTTCTTTGAACAGTTAATAGTCCTCATGTTGCTATTTAGCCTTTGACGGCTAAATTAAAGTTCCAAGATCAGGTGTAAATCTTCCATTTTCTACCTTCCATTTAAAAATTCTTCTTTCGTGTTCTTCAGCCAAAGATATCCTGGTACAAAAACAAAATGGATCTCTCTGGGGATGCCAAATACCGCATGTTCAGTAAGCAGGGTGTGTTGACCCTGGAGATCCGGAAACCCACTCCATTTGACGGTGGCATTTACACCTGTAAGGCTGTCAATGAGTGCGGTGAAGCTGAAATAGAGTGCAGACTGGATGTCCGAGGTAATCAGATGAATCTTACAGATCACATTAATACTCTAATGATGATAGAGTAATGGATAGCTAAAAGAAAATAAAATCATAGTTCTCCTTTATCTCACCTTGACTGCTTGGGTGGTATATAAAAAAAAATTAATTACATGCACCAGTACGATTTTTCATTCTAAAGTGTTATGGCAGAATTAGGTTACTTGCTAAGTAGTACAAGTCTGAATAATTATTACACTTCTGACTCAATATTTCTAGAGAAAATACTTAGCACTGGAGTGGAGGTCTATCTAGAAACACTGCACTGAGGATAATTTTGTTATGTTTTGTGCCTGTTCTGTAATTGAAAGTTTCAAATTCAGTCATTAGCTATTTGATTTCTGTAAAAGGCAGTGCATGCTACATCACAAACATCTTTGGGACACTGACAATGTATTTTGTTTGCCAAAACAACCAGGAACAAAAGTCACATGTTTATTACACAGTAACAAATACTGACTAAATATTTTTGGTAAAGCTGCCAGTAACGTATCAGTTTGTCAATACAAATGTTTATAGCACCAGTTTAATGCCCAAAGCCAGAAAAAGCTGGGAAAGTGACCTACACAACAGTAATTGATGGAAACGCATCTGCACCACAGCAAGCCTGAAGGTGCTTCTACACAGCACAGAGTGGAATATTTGACTCAGTGCAACGTCTGGAATGTCTATACAGTACACTCTGCAGTGCTGGGAGCCAAAATCCTCGAGTATTTCTGTTCAGTACTATAATGTACAGTGTAGACTAGGCTCAAAGCTTAATACTATCATCCTCTGAAGCTTGATTTAGGAACATTAAATAGTCTTGGAATCATCAGATAAAAGCAACTAATATAAGGCTTCCATATTTTACTTTCAGCACCAAATCTCAGTTTAAAACTAACATCCTTTAATGTTGTATAATATCTTGATTTTTTTTCATTCTCCAGCACCTCAGTAAAACTCTGAATTACAATTCATCTGCAAGTCAAGGTAAGAATAAAAATAATTCAGCTGGATAGAGGAATGGCTGTTTGGCTTGATATACTATTTTTAGATGTTCGTGGTAGAGACTTTATAGAATGTTTATAATGTTGGTGGAGGTATGTGTGCTTGTTTTGACTCCTGTTTGTTTTTTCAATAATCATACTAAGATCACACTCCTGCAAGGTAATATATTTATTTGAAAGTCAGTACTTCATGGGTCTCCACCTTTAACATGCTGTGCCAGTGTAAAAATCTGTACAGAATAACAGAATACTTTGTTGTCATTTTTTTTAACTGAGTACAAGCACTCTCTGTAAGAGACTGTTATTTATTAAAATAAAGCTAACTAATATCAATAATTTAAACAAAGAAAGCATGGTTAAAATTAAAATGCATTTAGAACTGCAATGTACATTTTAGACTTTAAAATAATCAAATAGCTATAGTAGTAATTAGATAATTTACTTGTCAATAAATCCTTTTCCCCAATCTCTGTCTCAGCATAAGAATGGAACTAGAAAAGAAGAAAACTGAAGAAATTAATGAAGGATAATTTCAGTCCATTTAGAAGTCCTGCTCATCTTAAAAATAATTTAATATATGTGAACTAGGAGGCAGCAATGTCTTGTAATGTCTTGCATACTCAGCGTATTTTCAGACCCTACTTCCTCTTTTCATACATTTGTTTTAGTTACATTGCCATTGTCTCCACATGAAGTAATTGAGAGAAATATAGACAAGACTTTCCCCCATTACATGGGTGGGATATGTATGAAAAAACACACTGTTTTACAATTATGTAAAAATAAAAAAATCCCAGTCCTCTTCTATTGTCCGAAACAAATTCCCCAGTTCTACAGTTCACTTCATTTGTTCTTTGCAGAACTCTGACATTCTCCACAAGAAACAAGTATCTCAGAATAATGAACCAGTAAGAAATTATTTGTAATATTCAATTACCTTTCATTATACTCATCCCTGCACAATAGAATGTAACTTTCATTCCTACTGCTTTTACTGTGAGTCCTTGAAATACCCACTGCTGTGCTCTTAAGTAGATCTTTGCAGAACCGTGTCCAAATCACACCATTTGGGAACCTCTGGCTATAGCTACTGTTCTGCTTTATATAGAAAATAGTTTCTTTGATAATTACTCACTACTTGTTTTCTAGCTTTTAGAAAAGACCCCATTGTAGAATTCCAGTTATTAGTTGTTTTTGCAACCAATCACAGACATCATAATTCTCTACAGAGATAATTCTGTACATCGGATGAAACAGCAGAAGTTCTATAGTGAGAAAGATAATTTGCACACAAATAAAAAATTATAAAGCAAAGGCTTGTAACGAATGCAATAACTTACTGTCATAAATCTTGCTGAAGGGTTTTGAAAGTCTATGAGTGGTATGTATGTATTTTTGCAGATGATTCTACCTAACCAAATGACACAATAACACTTCTAGCTTCTCACCTACTAGTCTGAATAGTATTTGGGGTAGGGTTTTTTCACACCTGTGATTGTTGATAGTTTCTGGCTGGGAAGTACTTTTTAATGATCACAGTAGAAGAGAGGGTGGGAAGATGATATTAATCCAAGAAGCATTGCCTTTGGGAAGAATCAACACGAAGGAACTGAAATGATACTACTTTCCTGCCTCCAACATGCCATTCGAGATGGGAAAGCATGTCTGACACAGCATGGTAGTTGTATTAAACCAGCAAATACAACTTCATAATAAAAGCATGAGATGTGCATTTCTGTGATTTCATTATGGTATCAGAACAAAAGAGGATACTGTCTAAAACCAAAGTCAATTTACTCCAGATTAGCACTTCTCTGTTGCACACTGTTCTTATTCCACAACTAAATAAAATTAAACAAGGAAAATAAGCAACCCAGTTTACATTGGTTTGTACTTTCATTTCCTGAGCAATACTATTATTTAAAAAGTAGTACACGTGCCACACAAAAGACAGAGACAATCCATATTCTAAAGAACCTACCACCAGAATGCAGTGGACCAAGAGGACCATCCCAGCACCTGTGGGACAAAGTGTGTATTGCAGAGCAAGGACTGGATTGCAAGAATTAGAACCTAATTCCATAGGGTCTTCTAAGATAAGGATTCTACATGAAAAACACAGATTACTTTTAACTTCCAAAACTTTCAGCAACAATGAACCAAATGTAAATCCCAAGAGTTAAAAAAAACCCAGCGTACTCTAGTTAGGTTTCTAAAAAGTCTTCTTAAAAATGTGAATTCTGAAATCAAAATGTCAAGCATTTCTCACACACTGAAAAGAGGAAAAGGGGGAAGGTGCACCTGCAAGGTCTGGACTTCCTGTAACTACTTCTAGAAGGGTCTTCAGAAAATGGGAGGCGTTTATTGATGTTTTGCAAGGATATAGTATTGTCTTTTACCTGTTCCACGTCTGATATTGATCCTGAAAGTGTAGTCACTAATTGCCCATTAATTCCATGTTGGTAATACATAAATAATTAAATATTTTTCCTCCAAATCTGATTTAAACCACATAAACTGACCAGCTTTTCCCAAAATTAGCTGGCTAAGAACAACAAAGTATTTCACAATTTTTCTTCCATCACAACTGAAAAAGTCCTTGATGAAAGATGCTTTTCACTACCTTTTCCTATGTGAGATCTCCTGTGATGCAAAAATCAGATGACCTTACCTCTAAATGTCTTGTCACATACTCTTACCTTGAAGTTGTTAAGTGCTGTTAGAAGTGTGCAAGGTAAGATCAACAGCGAAAGAAAAAAAATAACACGGGTCATAAAGTTTAAAAATTCTTATCTGCTAGAATTCTCTTTTAGCATATCAAGTGCCTTTCAGAGCTGACAGCAACTACCTTCAAAAACAACAGTCCTACTGAAGTCCTTTTCAGTAGTTTTGCCCATCAAGACAAAAAAAAATTTGTTGCTTAAGTAAAAGATCCTTATATGTGAAAACTGTATGCAATTTAAACAAACATCATCTCTTCAGGCTGATATTTCTATCGAGTTGGGTGTGAAATTGATTTTAACTCTGGATGCTACCAAAATTTCTATTTAAATCCTATCAGTTCACACTGCTGGCTGCCTGTTCAGTGTACATGCCCCTCCTTCAAACTACTCGTATACCAGGAACGGAGATGCTTAGACGTTTTGAATTAACATACATAAGACTTACCAGAAGCATTTGGGCATTGCAGAGCATTACATCATGCAGCAAAGAGTCAAGCTAGGCCACTTCTTCACTTGAGCTAAGATACCACTTTGAAGAAACCTCAACCAACTCAGAAATATTAAGACAACAAATAACATTTCCAGTACTTCCCCTGCTAGGTCAGTTCTCTCAGGGTGGTGTTGCCTGCCAAATAAACTCTCAGCTGACACTTTAGCCTAGGACAGCACACATTTCACACCATCAATTCTGTTGTGTTTCATTCCGTTTCTCAGTACTGTTGTGTAAATACTATAAGTAAAAAATATTCACTTGCTCCTGGCAATGGGAGCTTCACATAATATTCTTTATAAACGCCACTAGGTGGAATTAAACTGTCAAATGCAAGCAAACCTTACCTGAACACTTCATTTCCTTTAGTTACTTGAGATTGCTTTAGTGCTCAAATCCTGACCATTATTCTATGAGAAAATAACAATAGCAGAATGAGTTAATGGTTGACCATTACTTCTTAAAATAACAATGACAAGGGCCAAAGAGCCACATTGTGCTGCAGCACCAGCTCCCCTCTTCAGTGCCAGAAGCTCTCCCACCCACTCATCAACTCCCTGTTTGAGAGATTACTGCTCAGGGCTTCCAATTGTGGTGTGAGCATAATGGATTAAGGTAAAGCTGCTGGGTTTTATCCTTGGCCTCTTCCAGGTTTAATTTAGTGGGCTTATACAGAAGCTGTCAAAGGCTGTGTGAGAGTTAACTAATGGTCCTTCATGGAGATAATTAATTTTCTCTATTAACAAGTGAGAAGTGAATCAGTTCAAGCTAAAGAAGGAAATAAGAGTAATGTCCATGCTGAAGTCATGACAGCGACTCTGTTAGGCAGAGCTTGTCAGGTTGCAGCCTATTTTGTATTCTGCTATCATAGGTATGTGACTACTAGCTCAAAACTAGCAGGCATATCTGTGGTAGCAGCTGCAGAATAAACATGCTCCTTGTTTCCTTCCTCAACATTAATTTTCTGACTGGTTAATAAAAATGCCAGGAGTATTTCATTCCCAAGTCACTGTAAACCCAGGTGCTATGCTCTAGCACAAAAGCTATTCTTGCAGAAAAGGTGCCAACTACTACATATATTTTTTAAATATCCACAAAATCCACAATGCAGGTGGACACTTGTGTGATGAAGGAAGGGTAATCTGGGTAACAAGAAGCTATGTTTCCATTAACGTATGTTATTGCCAATTAAGTACTGATGTTTTTTAGTTAGCTACTCAAGATATGATTAACTACACCAATCAACACTCTGTAACTGAGGGTGCACTAGCACAGTTATGAAGACAAAAATATTGTAAAATGGAAGTCCTAAATTTTCACACATTCACATATTCACTAATAAACCACTGCTTGGAAGATCATTCTAATGTTAGGCAGAAATCAATGTAAAACAGAGAAAACTACTTGCATTCAGTGTCACATTTAGAAAAATTTTGCTTTTCTTAGTAGCTTGCAAACACCTTGTCTTTGATGGACAGTTTCAGTTTAGACGACCACTTCAGTCAATGCATGACCTGATTTTAGCACAAGCTGATGACATAGACAGTGACCTAAATGATCTAAGTGACCTTTAAAGGTCCCTCCAACCCAGACTATTCTATGATTTGTGACTCTGCTTTGCTGCTTAAATTACAATACCTATGTGATATACTGGGCTGAAATGCAAATTGAATTCAAGTTGTCCCAACAGAATGTCATGAGTTTATCCTCCTCTTCCGCTCTGTAAGAAGGAAGAGTTATCTTTACCAACTTTTTCAGATTATTATATCAAAACATACACTTTTGAAAATTACAGTGAGAGGTCAAGAGGTTCCTATGTATTATTTATCAATTTTTTTCAACACAGGACATGCCAGATATTTGAAGATAGCCTCAGTACACCTCATCTGCAGGTTTCATTCCTTATGAGAAAGGATTATTGTTCTAGCTGTTTCAGGGTAGATCTACAATCGTGTCGAACGAATGAGAACACAAGAAAACACTAATTGGTAGAACTTTTTCCTTAATTTAATCATACAGTGGCCATTCAAATAACAGCAGCAAGAGAAAAAACTTTTCTGGAAATCAGAAATGTCATTTATATTGCTTTTATCACAGAATTTCTTTGAAACAAAATATTTGCACGTATTTAGGAGTGAGGTTTGTCACTAACATATCATTTTGATGCAGGTTTAGAACTACAAGCCATTTCTGCCTCCTTACAAATGAAGTTTATAAGAACAGTCTGCTGAGACTAAAAATAGCCCTACTGATACCTTTCAAGTGCTTCCCAACCAGAGAACTCTATTTTAGGGAAACAAAAGCTGTCATTGAGATATCCTTTACTTGTCTTTGGGCAGGGTCCCCACAGCAGTCCATACCACATCTTGGACAGCTTGAACTGATGAAAGTTTAAAAGAAACAGATAAGAACAGCTTCACTTATTAGGTCCAGATACAGAAAAAATAGTCAAGCATCTGCTCTCTGTGCCAGATAGAGATGTTGACAATAAGCAGCCCTAAACGCACAGATAACTGCCATAGTTATGAACACATTTCAGATATAATTGAGTATTAGGATATCTTTACCAAAGACAAATAATCCAAAAAACTGACTAATACAATATAAATAAAGTATCAGTGGATATGAAAATATCAAATAAAAATAAGTGGTAAGTGTGCCCCATTTTTCTTCTTCACAATGGATAATAGTCTGAACATGATTTTGTATTCATTATAGCTTATTTAGCAACCATAAATATCATACATAGTTTTCACTGTTTTGCTTGGATGTATAATTTGTGGGAACCAAATACAAGAAACTAGATTGTGCGTAAATGCAGCCTGACCTTCAGTAAGGTTGCATTTGCTTGGTATCTGTCATAATGCTAATAATTGCCCCAGTAACCCAGACCTATTCTAGGAACTCATGATCACAAAAAGACTAACTACTATTATAACTCTCAAATATAGTTATTTACTGATGGTTTTCATATATCAAACCAAAAAAAAAAGGCCAAAAATCCAAGCTTTTTTTCTGCTTTATAGGCTAGTTCATTGTATATTTTGGCTTAAAACTCCAAGTACAGTAGATTTAGATCATAGGAAAGTCCTCAAAAATTTCTACCTGAAAACGAGACTTGTTCTTCCTCACTGGTATAAGAGGGGATAACAGTACTGTGTATTTGCAAAGTATGGTATTTCCTTTTATGATTTTTGTTTCCTACAATACTGAAAAACTTTGGCAATTTCTAAAATTTGTTATGTTACAAGTCTGTTTTACACAAATTTATTTATTTTTAATATCAGATTAAAAGGCTGTGCCATTTCTAACAAGGAGTGTTGGGAAGAGCTGATGCTGGGAGCTATCACAGAACAGCAGAACTAAGGCTGGAAATCTTTTCTCTCTCCCCCCCCTATTGCATTCTTCAGCACTCCACCAAATATAACTTCATTTAAATGCAAAAGGAGTAAGAGTGGAATAAGGCTGAGAATGAAAGATGTCAGAGTGTTTGGTAAGAACAGGAGAGGAATGAGAGACTATCCTGGAAGCTGGAAAGGGGCAGAGACTGGTTGAGCAGGTGACTGAGAAGAGCATAAGTGTGAGCTGCTTGGGCAAAGAGGCTGCGGGATGACGATGGTCACAGAGGTGAGAAGAATGTATGACCAAAAAAACCAGAAAGGGGAACAGATAGAGATGATGTGATGGGAAACTGAGGTGCACAGCTAAGCCTGACTGGTTAAAGAGAGCATAGGCCAAGGAAGTGTGAAGAAACAGTGAGGAATCCAAGCAGAGAGATGTGTAAAAAGAGAAGGAGAGTGCCTTGATATCCAGCAAATTGTGGATGGACTGGTACTCACTGGAGTTAATAAGAGAAACTGAAAAGGCAAAAAAGAGTGGAAGGAATTGAAATACAGAACTATAGTTTTCATATAATTCAAGGAAACAACTGTTTAGTTTTACTGGTGTTTTTCCTGCCACAGTTTGTTCCTTTTTATGCAGAGCTATTTTGGGAGATGGGGATTTCTATTTCTATATAGGTTCCTAAACCACGTTTATCACTATAGCGACTGTTGCAAATAGAAGCATGACTGTTTGCCCTTGGCTGACGTATATATCTATTTCTTTGTTGGACTGATGCCTTAAAATAGAATTAATCAATGCTAAAACTACTATGCCACAGAAGTTTTGAAACATTGTACACCTGTAAACAGAAAGTTAACTTAGGATTTTACTAACCTTGGTATAAACATTCAGCTCATTTTTATCATACCTGAGCACAGAATCTGCCTGAAATAGGCCCTGTCTACGTGGCATGTACTCAACTGCACTCAAATCTCACTTGTCACCAACATCAAACTTTTAAACCCTCAGATATAGTGCTGGAAAGAGGGGTCAAATACTCACTGTTATTTAAAGCATGGTCACATTTCTACTCTTTTAGTGAAATGGCCACATTGGGAATGGCTGTAGAATCTCAAAGTTGTTGCTCACACTGAACAGCTCACAGGAGCATTACAGGGTAGGGCTGTATGAGCAGCCAGCAACACTGGCAGAAGCAAAGTACCACTCAGCTGTCTGGAAACGTCTTACCCTTGTGAGAAGCAGATGCCTCTGGTTCAATTGTGACTTCTGTAAAAGCAAGAAGCTCTTTGGCATTGCCCTTTGTGTGGCAAGGTCCTTTGCACAAAGCTGCTGCTTCTTCGTCCTAATTCCCACTTCTGGAGCCAGGGGATGTTTCATTTCACCAACACCTGACTTGTCTAAGAGCAGTGACTTCCAGTTCCTAAATACCAATGGAATCAGAGTTAAGCAGAAGCCACTGTTCCCACAAAAGGAAGATCTTGTCCCAGAGGCAACATCAGTTGACTTTCAACCATTTGGCAATCAAGGGGAATGGAGATGTAAATATTGCTCTTTGTGAGAAGTTTGGCTTCTATTTTCCGCCTAGTTCTGAATTCAGTGATAACAGGAGCCTATGCCTGAAGTGGGGCAAGCAGCTGATTTGTTCCCATTGTAGGCAACTGCTTATTAGAAACACGCTCTGGGAGAACTGAAAGCCCTCCTTTGGCATAAGTAGCAAGATTCTAGAAATATCCACTACTTTTGCAATATAAAGGTTCCTAGGAAGATTTAGATTCACAACCACATTTTCCCATCCATTTTGATTGCTAAGAGAGAACTTTAGTCAGAATCAAAATTCTTAATGATTTATGTTTACTAGCAATTTAGCTTTTAAATACCCAGATGAACATTTTATCTTACTCTGCTATCCTGGAAGTGTCAAAGTAGGAGGATTCAGATCATCTGAAGTTAGGAATCAGGGTGTAGGAAATTTTTTAAAAATTTCTTAAAGTAATGAATTCTTTCCTTCAACAGACATCTTTTATAAGTTTTTCTCAGATATATCCTTAATAAATTTCACTTAATAAATACCAGTGTTGTGACACTCACTGATGTTTAAACCTTTAACCTTTAAAATGTGGACCCACTCATATCAAAAGTGGACACTGCATTCACAAATTAAACACCACAATGAAGACCCAAGACCCAGGAAACAGATAAATAAGTAACCTTGGTTCCACTTTGAAAGCCATCAGGAAGAGTAGTCACAAACCCCAGCATTTGAAGACAATACTTAATGAACGTTTTGAAACCGACTTCCACAAAAAAGAAATTGTAACAGAAAATGAAACCTGTTCAACATAAGGAAGTTTTAAGGCAAGTTTCTGATCCTTTGTCACATTTGTCTAAGTGCTTTGGAAATAACACAAGTGTTAAAAGCAAAAAGGTTGCAATTTTGAAATTCTTAAAAACTGAGACACAGGCTCCTCCTAGTGGTAAAACGCAGGAATTATCCACTTTGTGCGAAGAAACTTCCAGAACTATTTATCAGTTACTCTCAGCCTTCGATTTGGTACTGGAAGGTTTAGAAGCCGCTAAGTTCTTAACTGCTGCCGAGGAAGTCTTACCTAGATATCAAAATGAGCGGGACATGACTGAAAACACATGCTAATAACTGGAATTACTTTTTTCCTCCAAAACACAGTTTATGGACCTCTTAGTGCTTAGGAGTGATGAAGAGAAAGGATTCAAGGCTGAATTCCCAAAGACTATGCTTTTGTACCAATTTGAATTCCAACTTTCATGTGGTATCCACAGAGCAGCACTGTGCATTTAGCAGTGGAAACACTGCACACAGCAAACCTTTGGCTACATGCTAAACAGAATAGACACTAAATCTCCATCATCAAGCACAAGAAAGATTTTATCTATTTCAAAAATGTCCTCAATTTTGAAGTCACGTCAGTTGCTCTCAACTAAAGAACAGAGGCACAATGTCAGCCCACTTGCTGAGGTTGTTCCTGACTCATCCCTACCATGGAACAGCAAGTGATATATTTAGCCACACCTGTTCTTTGAAAAAATTCTGTCAAAAGGGGCAGAGGGCCATTTTTATTATTGGGTCCTTTAAAAGTCTTATTCTGCACTGAAGTTTTTCAGCAGTCTAGAGCTCATGTAATTTACGAGTTTAAGTCACAGCAAAAATACAGCTTCTACAAGGGAAAAAAAAGAAGCTGTATATATTAAGTGATGCTGTGCATTTAATAACTTTCCCCTTGCAATTTTAACTTAATGGTTTATGTTAATAGGCTAATAACATAATTACAATTTAAAAATTTAAATTGACTACCTAAGTGGGACCCAGTATTGCAGTAAATGGAACACCTATTGTAGACCAAAGTGCTTTTCAGTCTTAACTGCACTTGCAGTACTATCAAGAGTACTACAGTTGCTAAAACTTCAGATATTACTATAAGAAAATTTACAGTCTCAGAAGACTAAAAAAAAAGAAAACAACTTCAAAATAGGCTAATTTCATTATTTGCTAATTCCAGTTTTGCCTTTATAACAGAAAAGAATGAAAAATCCTTTACAAGCCGCTTCGATTTGCAAGCATGCAATAAAAATTTCTACATTTCAAATGTATCTGTTTTCCCTATTCATGTTTTTCAGAGACCTTTTTTTAAAAGACAAATCACATAGATGATATGATAGAAGAAACAAACCCCCAAAATTACTTCAACTGCTTTTGTGGAAAGAAATTTAGATTGTCCATTTACAGTCTTCTCTTTTTCATTATTTCATATATGCATATGGTATATTTTTTATATAATTAAATTCATTTAAGAATAAGTTACACTGATAGAAAAGCACAGAGGGATGAAAATTAGTTGCTGGTTGAATGACATTTTATTTTCACATTCAGAGAGCTGTACAGTTTCTATAAATAGATGTGATACTATAATATTTACATCATTTCCTCACCCATACAAGTAAATTCCATTTTAAATGGTAGATTACCCTGACCAAGCCAAAACAGGGTTATTTCTTGGTGCATTTAGTCAGAATTCTATGTCAAAACATACAATACATCAGTTTGCATCAGAGCAATTTTTCCTGGTATTTTACATGGAACATCATTTTCTCTAGACAGTTTCATCTTCCAGCATCCTAAGAGCTTTCCAGACAAGTGCAGTACAGTTCAAGAACAAAAACAGGATGCAAAAAACCATTCTTCATATTGGGCCTATTTAAAATAAGGAATGTGATGGATAGTTTTAACTATGTGAATTTCATTATATACAAACACAGTATTTTCAAGATCCCTTGATATAGAGGTACAAATTGGGAAAAAAAAACAAAAACAAACAAACAAACAATAGTTAAAAAAATTTGAACACAGCATAATCCTCTGGGCTTCTGAACACGTTCTGCAGATTTCTATAGTGTGCTTCTGCCAATAATGTTTCCAAGTTTTACACTCCCTTATTAATTTCCTAAGCCCTGTGAATAACTGCTTTAGGCAGTGCTCATATACATCTGTTAACTCTAGTGCTAGGATAACTACAAAAGTTACCTAACTCCCATTTGGAAATCCACACAGGCCATGAAGTGTCAAGGTTTTTCACAATATACTACCTTCCAAGTTTCTCTCTCCACTGCTTTTACCTCTCGAGAAGCACCCATCTCCATAGATGAACTAATTTAATAGTCAAACTTCAACTGACACATGGGATTTTAAGACTATGACAGCTAAATTGTTCATCTCTACCAAAAGGGTCTGAAGAACTATGTGACAAGAACTCCATGTTGGTAGTTAAAAATGAACAACACAGAAGGAAAACAATAAAAACACTACATTTAAACAACATACAGGACCAGACTGCTTCCACTGTGCACATACCAGAGAATCTGAAAGCAGAAGCCTGCAGTTGTAAAGTGATTAAACTGTAACAAGTACCACTAGAATGAAAAAACAACCGAACTCAAGCTGGTAGTCATCTTAAGAAAAAAAGGAATTCCAAAGAAATGTCCAGGGTAAGTCACTCACAGCTGGATGCAGATGCTCAAAACTGTCTGATTAAAAGCTCATTTAAAAACTCCATTACAGATGAATTCAGAAGGAGACTGAACAATGAAGTCTTAGGTTTTTCTATGGGGAAAGACTTGCAGGGCCATACATAAATAACCAAGTTGTCATAAAAGACAGAAAGTGAACTCCAGTAACTGCAGTTAAACTGGGAGTACTGCTTGTCAGTGTGCCAAACGGAAGGTATTTCCAAATATCAGGATCAACTGGAAACTGGTCGAGGTGGTTTGCTTTTGTTTTCTGCCTCTTTTCCACGAATTGCAGCCACATAAGAGAAGAGACACAGCACAGAGTAGCAGATCTCATGAGCCTACAGGAATTTGGAAAACGAGATAATGAAATTCAGATGATTAAGTGTTTTACAAAATCCATTGCACATTTTGTATTTTGCTACATGTCTTCCATCATGGGACAACTACTCTGGCTAGAGACAAAATCAGGAAAATGAGTCCCACACCACCTTGTAACTGAGATGGACAGAGAAGGAAACACAAAAACAAAAAACCTCCTTTAGGATAAAAACAGTAGTTGCTCAATAGCATGATTTAATAATTTTTAAAAACAGTATGACAAGCTGGAAAGTTGGACAGCTGGCTTTAGAACATCCCATATATTTGCTTTTGGTCTGTTGTATGAAATTATAACAAATTTTCTGGAAGCAGTTGAAAGAGCTAACTAAAAAAATAAAACTAACCATCCAGTACTGAACCTTGACTAATGAGATGGTCGGATTCTTCCTTCCGTGTTCATGGCTACCTTCTTATGCTAGGACTGCTAATCCTTGCAATTTTTAATCAACATTAGTGGACAATATGAGCTTTTGATTTTGTCTTTTTTTTTCATTAAAAAACCCCTACAACCCAATATTGCATGTCTCATGTGAAGAACACTAGACAATGTTGTCACTATCTTAAAGGAGAGGGCTTCACATAACACTGCCAAGTTTTACAATTATTGCTTTTAACTCATTAAGTGTGCTATTATTTAACTGAAAATCCTCTTTTACCATGTGACTGGAAGCACAATTCAGTAAAGGTTAAGACTTAGACTTAATTTATATCCTAGTCCTAATACTCGCTGTTGTGGTGAGGATAAAAATTCTTGTCCTGTAAATTGACATTTAAAATATTTTAAAGGTAATAACCATAACATGTTTTGTTGTATTATAGTACAAGCTGAAACACTTGTGTAAAATACAATTTTATTTCATTGAACTGACTTTTCTTATTAACAGATACAGGTATCTTCTTCTTAAACTACACACATGCTAAGCATTTTGTTCTAAAACATTTCTAGCTTCTTCAGTCAATTTTTCTCTCTCTCTCTCCTCTTAAAGGACTGAGTTTCCATGAAAACAACAATTGTGCACACTGCACTTCAGATACAAAATAACTGAAGAAATTTCAGTTCTGATTATAACCACTGTCTTCTAGTTCTTCCTTGTAAGTGCATATAAGCCTGATCATGTGTTAAAGTGCTAAGTATCATTATAAACTGCTGGTGTTCACAAAATATTATAAAAACTGAACACTAAGCCACAGCAATAACTCATCTATACAGCAGGAATCAATACTTGCACTGTTCTCTTGCATCTCACTGCTCACTTTCATAAGGAAACTGGAATTTTTCACAAACTGTTAATAATCATTTTATGCCTAGGAACTAGTCTCCCTTTCCATTGTTTCTATGGATTAAGGACTGTGTTCTGCACTGTCTTAAAATTAACCGTTCCAATAGTTCTTCTTGTGCTAAACCAGCTACCTTGCATCTTTATCTATTTTTAAAAAGAAACAATACTTTCTGTACTACCTGCGAGTTCCTCTGATTTCAGAGATACAAAAATCACCGAGTTTTTTTGTTTCCCCTAAGACAAACTATCATAAAAAGATACACCCTCTAGAGAACAACCAGAAGGCATCACAGTTGACTCACCATTGGCGTCTTGTACTTGTGGCTCACCACTTCTTTAGTTTCAGGAACTAAAACCGGACGGGCAAGAGACAAAACAAAAAGTTCAAAAAACGAGAGGCAAACGGGAAAGAAATAGCACAACGTTCCCATAGGAAAGGGAAGGGATGCAGACAGACAGCAGGTGCAGATACAGGGCACCTCACTATCCCTCACTTCTAGATGCTTTTCCTCCTCTTCATTTACATTATATATGTCCTTGGAAGATACCAATAATGATAATAAATTACTCAGGTTGGCAAAAAATTTCACTGCCTCTGATTGGCACAGTAGATATTTGATGGTTCTTAGAGACTCTGGCTTCTCTCGTGTTACTTATTCCTGCTAAACAGTAAAAATAGTGAAAAAATATGCCTAATAACAAAACATGCCCTATATTTACTACAATAAAACATAATCCAACAATTCATGGGAATTTGCCAATATGTGATTCCCAAGATTTTCCCCTTGAGATGTTTGAATCTTCCTCTGCTGAATAACAGATCTCAAAAGAACTGTTTGACACTGTATAGTAAATTAGTGAAATCCAGAAAAACAAACAAACAAACAAAACAAACAAACAAACAAAAAAAACCAGGAGCTGAGGGAGAACATTTTCTGAATGGGAAGACTGTTTCCCAGCTTTAAGTTTCTCAAGATATTTGTTCTTTTGTATAGGATGGATGTGATGGCATTTACTTGACATACTCACTGAAAACATTCCTAGTTTTTGAACAAGTTGTCTTCAAATAAAATACTGAGTTCAGTGACACATATTCGTAATATACCAAGTTTGTTGTTTATGGAAGTCTCTACATAAAAAGAGGACTAGGGCACTGATGAAAAAATCTATTATCCAGAAAATTTCATCTTGCTCCCTTGCCCTGCCTCAAACTGACAGAAAGGAAACAGGCACAATCTAGCTAAAAAAAATTTGTCTTTTGTTGTCATTGTGAAATGCCTGGAAAAGCACGCTGTTACCATCCCATTTGTGTGCATTACATCTGAACTGTGCCTTTGACCCACACTTGGCCTGCAAATGTTGTGAACAGATACCATGGGAAATCACCGGGAGAGAACAAAGACCACACTAAGAACATACAACTGCAAATTTAAAACGTTAAGATCAGTGGAACATCAAGACCAAGTCTGAATACTTCCCTTCCAGAACATCTGAAATTTGCCATGGAATTTCTGTGTCACAACAAAAGAATTTAGAAGAAGCAGTACAGAAATTATCCAAAACCAAATCATACCAGGTTCATAGAGGAAGGATAAATGTTTTATTACATGTAGTACTAGTGACAAAAAAAACCAAAAAAACCAGAGGCAGATGAGTTCAGTATGAAGAACTAGGAAAAGTCCACAACAAAACCTTTCCATGCAGATGTCATCTTTTTAACTATGATATGACACAGCTGGAGAGGGAGACGGATCACACTCTAACGGGCCAAAAGTAGGCAGTGCAGACTGGGTTTGAGAAAGTTCTCTAAATATAAACCAGTGCCTACTAATTCTTGTATGCCATGGTACTGTTATTCTTGAAAAAAAAATCTAGTGAAAAGTACAGAATATGATGGTAAAGAATAATATAATATTTTTGGTTTCTTTTTCAACTCTCACTTTTCTTGGAGTTGGCAGTTACATTAAGGACTCAGAAAAAAAGGGAAGTGCACACCCAGGCTGCATTGCCCCAGTGATACCAGAGACTAGAGTTGGGGAGATAAGGAAGGTGCACATCCAAGCTACCTTACCCGTTGGCACCAGATGTTCCAAATTAACTCCATGTCACCAGGGGATAAAGGTGGGAGTGAGGCTGGTGCACAGCCAAATAGGGTAGGACTTAAAGCTGTGTAAGTCTCACTGCCCACTGGATAACATACAACTGCTCATATACTCTTCAAAAAGCAGGAAGGGAAAGCTGTAAGGACCTTGTGCCACAAGGGAAGGAGAGAAGGGAAGCTGTAAAGTCCTGTATAATAATTGAGATTAGGAAGAGAGCGAACAGGAGAACACCTAGGCAAGGTATTGTCTCCCCACTCCACAGTCAGTGAAAGTTGCCTTGTCTTTAAGTAAAGTACTGCTTCACTGTCCTTTCAATGCAGAAAATTATCCTGAGTTGACTGAGTTAGAAAGAGTAAAAAGAATGGGTTTGAATTTACACTACCACTGCAGAATACAAAGAAAAAAGAAGGGAAAAAAAAAAAGCCGAAGTAAACACAACCCTCAAACAAAAAAAAAACTAAAAGATCCAAGCCTCCAAAGGTTCAAGCCTCAAAGTGAGACATTAGCAAAAGCACTTTTCTTTTAACATTAAAAGTTATTCCTGATGCTGTTGAACTGAGTGGATGAAGGCAGTAAATTATAGTTATTAAGCACCATCCTGCAGCCTTTGGTCCTGTGAATTAAAACCATGGTGCTACCACAAAATGGGTTTAGGGGACATCACTTTACCTGCTGGAGAATGAAGGTTTTCATAGCAGCGACGGTGAAGGGGCCACAAGAAAGTAAAGCACAAGTACACAGCAGTAACTCAAATTTCAGAGGGAAGAGCCTTACATTTCCTCACTTAAATTTCCACTTCCATTTATGGGACACAATTCCTGAACTGCTTGCATCCTGCTCTGAAACCACAAGCCCAACTTTCATGCTGCCATCTAAACCCAGCATTAACACAAACAGACCTTTAATTTCCTGTAGCAAAATCACTAAATTGGAACACTCATGCTTGGTAAAATCAAATAAATCTGAATGGAATTATTTCCCATCAGACTGGAGTATGCATGCTTACCAGTCTCTGCCTTTCTGAGAGGATCTCCTACTTCAATATACTCCTACTGTAATGAATCTGAAGGCAAGGTTCATCATGTTTAACACAGCTAAATAACTCCATTCTGAAGAAGTCCAAGCAAGTTTTTGCTAAATGCTGTTAGTCTACTATTAACAAACATGCTACATTTATCTTGAACAGGACAGACTGGCATATCTTCTCATCTTTACAATTTAAAAAGCAGCTCTGAGGTAGTTTCTCATCTCTGCACAAAAAGAAAGGTTAACTCCCCTGCAACATCCATACTTACTTCCTTTCTTCCTTTTTTCCTTTCTTTCTTTCTCTCTGCCTGCCTTTCTCTTTATTAGCTAGATTGGCAAATTGTAAATCTCATTTGGTACATTTAAATTGGTTCTTGCCTGTGAACTCTATTTTGGGAGGAGAGTATTTTTAATTTAAGATGTTTAATTTCTCAGTTTGTGCTTGTAGAATCCAACTCCCAGTTTATTTTTAATTACCTCTGAAAATTAGCCTTTTGTAAGTTCCACATCACAATTTTAGCTTTTGCAATAGGCTCTTGATTACAAAATTTTCTGTAAAAAAAAAAAGAAGTACTTTTTCTTATATTTATTAAAGACATTATTTAGGGACTAACTGCTGTGTTTAGAGAGTCATCAACACAAGTTGATTAGAAATAACCAAGTCAAACACTTTTTTCTTGTGCAATATAAACAAACTATTAAATATTTTGCATTAAAGCATCTCAAAAGTGACCCTAAATTAATTTCTGATCCAAGTAATTTATTTTAAGTTAAAGAGTTCAGAAGCTGGAGGCATTCTTTAAGCTAATTTTATGACTTCTGGATTCTCATCTTTGTAAAACTTATCAGTTATCTTTTACTGACTTAAGCAGTTTCTGTTAGTAAAATGATTCGTGCCTATCGCAGTGAAAACATAATATCAAAGGAGCGTGCAACTGTAAATTGAGGACAACTTCTGAACATATAAAGTATTAGAAATTTTTTGTGGTTCAGATATACTGATCTGATAATTTGAACCATGAACAACATTTTCAAAAAATGAGACAAAATTGTTCATGAATTCAAACCCAAACTTCTCAGAGATTTACGGTAAACAAGCAAACTGCAACGGTCAGAAAGGTTTTATCACTCGGATACCTTAGAACTTTCTATCACCAAAGGAGACAACACATTATTATGGACAAAGACATTCATTTCAGAAATTTCTTCTTGTCTTTTATAACTTAAGGGAGAATCTCCCAGCCTAAAACATTCCATTCACAGTACCAAAGAACAATGAGAGTCTTGGTAACAGGAGCTGCTGATATAGATTTTGATTAATGGCCAAAATATGGATGCTGATCTACTATGGAAAGAAAGTCATAAATTTAGCTTCTTCTTAAATGTTTCATACATTATCCTAAGACCTAGACAAATGTCTCACAGATGGGTGGAAGAATAAATAAGTTTCTCAACACAGGTTTGGGGATTATTTCAAGAGAAGTATGTGCATCACTCTTCCAGAGAGCAGCATCTGAAGTCCCTCATTTTTTTCAGACCCTGGTTAACAACAGCGTGACTGACACTAACACTGAGGCGTAACCTGGAATTTTCCCCAAACTACAGTGTAGGCAGATTATATGGAATAGCAATAACACACCATAACAGCACAAATCGTCTATTCTCCTTAACCTTTACTTTTCCACTCTTTACCAGTCAGGCTCCAAAACAGAAACCACAGGATAAGTAAAGTACAACTTGACAAAATATCTTCCGCTCCATACAGCAAAAATTAAATTCCACATAGAGCAAAAAGGAAACTTTGCAATTAACAGCAATTCCTTGTAATGAAAGCATAGGGTGTGGAGAAAGATCAGCTTTAAATCCTACTTAAAAAATGTGGTTTCTTAGATGAAAGAGGAACATACCAAGGAAAATTTCTACACACACCCAACCCTAACTGTCGTTTTGTTTGCTTCAGAAGACTCAGGACATTTTCTCTGTCTAATAATAAAAAGCACCTAGGTCATAAATCTTAATCTGACAAAAATTAATGTGTAACTTTTTATGTTAAGTCACCCATCTCTAAGGCAACTTCTCAAACGCAATCCATATTCTCTCCCATCTTTGAAATTGCAGTGCAACTCTGAATCTGAAAACTGGAAATTTGAGTTACTGCCATGTGAGTACAGACCTAATATCAAAATAATGTAATTACCAAATTCCTCCAGGACAAAGACTCCTCGCACAGTATTGCACTTTTTAATGTGATTCAGCTCTATGAAAACCTACAAAAACAGGAGGAAAGAAACATAAAATTAGTTGGGTTTGTTGATTTTTTAAACTAAAAACCAAAATTAAACAAAAACATCATCACAACAGATACAACCTGAAGTTTTACAGCATACACTAATAGTTCATTTACAGTTTAATATATAAATAAAGGGTGAAAATAAATATTCAGAAGACAAACTTGCCACAATGCTAGAAATCAACAAAAAACTTAAAAATGCTAAGAAGCGAAGACAGCAGAAGATGAAGTACCTTCCGCTCCTTGCAGGAGGAGAAAGCATGGAAGAGAAACGAAGGAGTTAGTAACTCTGACATATCCAACATTGCTACCCCTTCAGGCACTCAAACGAGTTATTGCAAAAAGAATACCAACACACCTGAAATACAGCAAAAGAGGGGGACAAGAAAAAAGCTGGCTCCTAAATTTGGTGCTATTTGTAGCCTCTGATCCATCCCAGTTGATTTCTGCCCCTCCATGCATCCTCCTCCAGCACAGAGGGCAGGTAAAGGGCACTCTACTTCCCATCCTGACACTGATTCTCTTAACCTATCCAGTAATCGAATTTAATCCAATGAGGAACCACTAATCTTTCTTCTCCTGACAGTTCTGCCATTTAAGATTTTACTACAGTTTATGATACATAATCTTTACAGTTTCTCTTGGAACCATCTCCTTTAATAGTCAGAACCAGTTTTCTGCTTTAAGCAGGATGGGAGAGTTTGGACCCTTCTCTATGGTTTGCTCACTTCACATATGGCTGCTGTCAGCTGAGCAGTTACTTGAACCGCAGAAAGGCAAAAGCAGTTGAACTACATGATTAGGTTTTTCAGTCCAGAACCTCCTAGATGCCAAGATTGTACGAATAAACACGTCCTCTTTGCATAATGAGTTTGCTCAATACCCAATCCATGTCAAGATACAAAACAGTCCCTTCTTACATGCACATCTGCAAAAGGGTCAAAGTCTGTACACAGACACAAGAAGCTGTAGCAAGTGCTATAAGGAATGAAATCCATATTCCAGGTTCCAGTAGACTTGCTTTTCAAGACAAGAGAAACACTAAAGAGTAACACTGCCCTAGCATTCAGAGTGTCTACATCAAACACCTTAGAGAGATCCTTGCAAAATTATATTACAGAAGTCTGGTTTAATACTTTCAGTGCTTATACATTTATGACACCATGACCTTAGGACCTTTTATTAAAAATGGTACTGGAGAAACTTAATTGTCTTGGAAAGAAGGGAAGGGAAAACTCTGCAACCCACTTGAATCCAGTATTAGAAACACCAATGTAATCATACATAATATGCTACCCAAGAAAGGCAGTCAGCACTAGAAATTGTTGTGGGTTTTTTCTCAAGAAAATCTGTATCAAGAGAGATCAGTAAATGCACCATACACCTGAGAGAAGACAGGTTGACTTTCAAGTCAGAGGGGTTTCATTACTATTTTTATTGGCAGAGAACTAACCAACAGACCCAGGATATTTTTTGTTCAACATAAAAACTCAAAACTTCCACTTACTTAATCAAAAGTGTGAAGCTTGCTTTCTGCTTACATTCAAGCACTCAAGGGAAAGGAGGCTTAATTCCATCTTTTTTTCATTTGCCTGTTTTCATCCATGTTCTATATAAGTTTAGGTGGTCAAAAACATTTTATTTTTGAGGTATACTTACAAAATGAACAAGTCAATAACAGAACACTTTCTTTATTACACTTAGTTTCCATTTTCTGTAATCTTTTCTGTGAGAAGTTTTTGCTAGTAGTCTACAGTTCAGAAATTCAGAAAATCAGTAGCAAGACTCAGGTGAAAAATTGGCTGTTTTACTTGGTAACAGTAAAACTGCCTAAAAGACTTGACTGCCCGAGGTGGTCATGATCTGAGTTAATGTTAAGGAGTGCTGCATTTCCACAAGAGTTATGAGCAAGATGAGAATTTATCAAGTTTGTCACAATTACAATCCATTTTCAGAAGACACGAGTTGATGGGCAATTTCTTGCTATATTATTTAAGGGACAGAGATGTTCTCCCCTCACTCAATCAGAAAACACGCATAAAGGAAATAACAGTTACTTACCCTAGCGAAACTGTGGTTCTTCAAGACAGAGCATTCAGTGTGGATCCTACTGTAGATGGGCATGTGCCTGATGCATCTTACTAAGCTTCCATCTATTTTTGACACAGATGAATTCATAACAGGGACAGAGTACCAAGTCCCAATATTACAATTTGCAGATGTAAACTCAAAATAATCTGCCAATGCCATAGGTACACTTGATTCCTCCCTACTCTAAAGAATTTCCTCTGACCTGCTAGGCACAGATAAACATTTTTTCTTGTTAAACTTATATGTGCTGTGGCATGGTGAGACAATTTGTGAACACTAAAGACAACTATCACGTGTCAGTAACAGGTTGCCCATCCTGCATCTAAGGCATTTCCTAAGGAATTCCCAAGATGACAAGAAAGTATACACGCTGCAAATCAAGAGCCTTCAAAAACAGCTTCATAACAGCAAGCTCCATTCTGGCACTGAGGCAGTATATTCAGCCTTCTCAGGCAGACCCATTTATACTTCTTTTTTTTAAAGTGGAAACCCCTCTTCCTCTGTTCTAAATGAATTATTTCTATGATGTCCAATTAAGCAGAGCAGTAGAAATCCCTTCTTTTACTAAAGGATACTGAATAAGAACACTTGGAAAGAAGCCAAGAACAGGGCCTGTACATGGAGTAAGAAGAGGAAGATGAGGGTAAAGCTGTGCCTGATGAGGTCCTATAGGCTTTCCTTGGTCAGTATCCCCATCGAAACTCAACAGAAATAAAAAATTCACTTTCAACACAGAGAAATGGCTGTAGGATCCTGGTTTTAATTATGCATATATATATATTCTGAAATCAACTGTCTTAGGGAACAATTCATAAAATATATATGAAAATTGGAAAGAATAATGTATCTAGAATAGCAGACCTTTTACTAAGAAAGCAGATAGGTTGATGAGTGTCAGAGCAAGAATGTCAACATCCTTTTGCTCCACAGATTATGACACTGGAGGGGATTTTTTTTTTCATGGTGCAACTAGTAGGAGTACTTTATGTAACTGCTACAGTCATCCACTCTATAGAAACCCTTCAATTACAGTCTTTTGATATATGTCTAGATACTTTACTTTGACAAGGAAAACAAAGACATATCTTAAGTCCACTAAATGGTACTGAATGCCCCAGTCAGATGGCAATGTAATCTAACAAACCAAGAACTAAACATATTGAGTAAATGCAGTGTATTTTCCAGAACTGTACTTGTTTCAATATCCATCTAAAGTAAAGGTAACTCATCTGGCTACAGCCCCATTGGAAAGGTGATGAAGAGAAGGAATAATCCTTCAGGTGAAGGAGACAGTTGGCATACTTCCTGGGTCTGACCTGCACAGAGTGTCTTTCAGAAAAGAGGTAGGAAGTTTTATCACAGACAGCAACTTAGAACACCATTCTCTGTAAGAAAGAATATGATAAAGCTGGTATTCTAGGAGTGCTGGTAGTAGCATAGGTTTCAGTACCTGTTGTACAAAATTCAAGTGGTAATGCTCCTGACAGTCACATAATAACAAAAATGAGTGCTAGGTTTCCCTAAGGCTTCTTTCAAAATGTCACTCCAGTTTTTCAGGAAGAAAAGACAGTTTTGAATTTAAAGACAAAGGAATGTTACAGGATTTGGAGTTTTTCCTTTGAACAGATACATGTGTGCTCACTATGCACTTAACACTGAGTGTCTTTGTGTTGTGAAGATGCCTGCTACACTTAAGAAATCATGCTGATGATGATGTGGCTATCATCTTATGTATCTTTTCTCACTGCAATGGTATATGTGCCTGGCTTTTCATTTATGAAATGAAGTCATCTCCATAGACTGATGAAGAGATAAGCAGTTTGAGCTCAACAACTTTTTTGACTTCTGGCAGAAGTAGAAAAAGGACAGGCAAACAGAATACTCCTATGGTGTGTTCTTACCTTAGGACAAAGTAATTTCTATTACATCCATCTATAGGGATATCAAACTGTTGCTTTGAGATCAGGGTTTAATTTCCCAAAGCTTTAGACCAGCCATTTCCAATAACTATAAAAATTCATCCTGTACTACTCATGACTTCCTCTTGCAGTTCTTCATATTTGAACATATCCAAAGAAAAGTTAAAATCTATAACTTAGGCAGACTCTTCCATCAGAGAGTAGGTTTGAAATACTGCAACAGGTCAGCCACAGTCCAGGTTCAACCCTGGTAAGAGACAGCAGGAAAAGTGAGGGAGGTTCACAACTCTCCACTCCTTATACTGGCTCACATGATCTCCAAAAGGCACATGGTGCTGCCGTGACCCTGGGAGAAGCATTAAAGATTCTGAGCATGTATGTTTGAGATGCATGTGCACTTCCAGTGGGATCTACACTGATGTATCCTCAAAGAAGAGCAAAGCTTGTGTGGGGAGAAAAGTCTAGTCAAGAGGAAAGGAAAAAACACTCCACAGAGAACTGACAGAAGCTTTTCGTTCTCTCTCTCTCACACACACACACACTCTCTCCCCTAAAAACTGATTCTACTGTCTAGCATAGCATGCATTTAGCATCATATGCAAAACAAAAAAAACATAAAGCAAAATAAAAAACAAGGATCAAAGGAAGCAACAGAAACAACATCCAGAGAAAGGAAGAAATGATAATTCTAGTTGTGTTTCCTCTATGCCCACAATATCTGCTATTTGGAAGGAAAAAGGAATCAGGATTTTTTTCTTATTTGTGTGAATTACATCAAGAACCAGTTTCCCATTTTATTTTCACACTAAATTCTACAGATCATTTCTAAAATTTTAAAATAAGATAGATTAAATATGATGCAGAAGATTGCCCTCTGTACCTGCAGTATTCAAACACTGTATCTTTGAGACTGACTGCTTATGCAATCAAGATATGTTCACAGAGTGATGCATTACAGCAGTTTAGATTGCTATGGATCACTTTTTCAATCCCCTAATACAAGCTAGCGTTTGTTTTGTGCTTAGATAATTCAGACCCCCAGAAACAGGAGTTTGAAAGATGTAGTAACATCTTTCTTTAACTGATCATAGTTTTCCTGAGGATATTTAATTTCAGTGTATAAATATGCTTGTGTGTTTGAGTGTAAATATATGTGTGGGTCTTTATCCCCATCAAGCTATTCCCTTGTCCTTGATACTCTGGGAAAAGGAAACACCTATACAGGCAAGCTGCAAAAAGCTTCATGCTCAGTCTTCTCACAGATTTCCCTCATACCTGACTGTGCATAAATTTCAGGTTAATTCCTTCCAGTGTGACCTGAAGAAGACCTCCTTCACCGGTTTTCATATCCTGCACAGGGAACTCACCACCCAGCTCAGGACCTGTGTTGTTAATTTAAAACAACAACAGAAAAAAAAAAAAAAACAGAAACAAAACAAAAAACAAAACAAACCAACCAAACAAAAAAAAAACCACACACACACACACACAAAAAAGAAAAAAAAAAAAAGAAAGAAACAATGAATCCAGAAAGAGAGAAAGAAGAAAGCAGTTAGCCAAGTGATGACATGTGGAAGGGAAATATAAAATAGTAAAAACATAATTCCTATTGATGTGCATAGCAAAAGTATACTACTAAGAATAGTAGGGAGCATTTCAGTGAGTCCACCCATGAATGATAGACAGTGCAATCACATAATACCACAGACAGCATAGTCTTAAGTACAAACACATGAGCAAGCACAAATGAAGCTTGCATTTGTGAGGTGCATTGTATGGTGTTGTTTTATGCTTCTGGCAATTAAAAAGTCAACAAGACTAAAACGATAACAATTTCATAGAGGATATTAATAGGTAACAATCTAGCCATTTTTATCTAGTTTCTTCTTCCTTATTCAGTTCAGGTAAAAAATGCTTTCTTAAAATGATTTTTGAAAAATTATCATTTTCCCACTGAGCTCTGGGGAATGACTTTCAACACATTTCAAAAATTTTTCAAACACATTTTTAATACTACGTTATTGCCCAATTCTTAAAATAGCTTTCAAAGTCACTTTTGTCTTCTCTACCCTCAGTGAAAGTCCAGTCTTTCCTCCCCATTCTCAAATTAAACTGGACTAAAGTGGTAGGAAGAATTAAACTGGTATGAGAAAGAAAATGGTAGCTCTTCCCAGCTCCAACAGCTAGTCCAGGGCAGAAGAGTTAGGATGCTAGATATAGACACAAGTCATTTTCTCAGTCATGTTGATGCCAGCTATGAGTATAAAATGTAGATTATTAGGACACACTGCATTAAGACACACCTAAAATAGGTCTGTACCTCATAGCATGGCTCCCAGAGTCCTAATACGCATTTGAAAAAGAAGAAATAGTTGCAACAAAAATCAAATTTCAAAACACAAAATCACAGTGGTGTTACCCTTAACCTGCAAACAGACTCCAGCAAAGGAGAAACAACCATCTTATGAAGGTATAAAATAAGGCACCTTCATGTTTTTCACTCAGGTACATACAGTATCTGCCCCTGTCTGAGAATTAAAAAAAAATGAAAAATTGCCTTCCCAAGAACTCAGTCTTCCAAATGTGCAAATCCACTTTCTATACAGTTTTTGGACTCAAACAGAAAAGGGGTGTTTACTGGAAAAAAAAATTGCCAGTATCAGATTTAGTAACACAAATAAGCATATTTATTAGCATCCATTCTCAACACAAAGTAGACAACATAATACTATGTCTCAATCAGGAATATAAGCAGTAGTTAGCCAGCCACCAGGAGAAAGTGAAGCTGATGTATCAGTCTTTTCTTGTGATCATTTAAGTGGCAGCTAGTCCTTCTTACATGTAACCATTCTTTATATACGTTTTGTTTGTGTCTGTATTGAAAGCAAGGTAAAGAGGGCAAGCTAATGATAACAAGTCTGCTATGCACAATGGATATACCAAGTCACCCTAAGATTTCCAAGTAAAACAAGATAATGTTCAAATAAGTTACTAATTAAAAAAAAATTTATTGCAGATTAAACAACAAATGTTCCCAACAAGCAAAATTTACCTGGTTTAATGCTTTGCTGTCTGGCTGCTGCTCGCTCCATACTGTCTTTTACACAGTAGTATAGTTCCCGACACTAACAGGTATAAGAAGAATAATGCAATGTTATTTCTCCAAATTACTGAGAGGGAAAAGACCAGCCAGATTCTAAGATTCTACAAAAATAAAAAGCCCCATGTGGTACATAATGAAAAAAGCCTATAAAAGTTCAAGCATACCTAATTACTATTAGTATTTATATTTATTTTTCAAGTTCATAGCATTTCATTGCACAAACTAGTGAAGAGTTCATGGCTTGGCACATTCTAACCAAGTTTATGCAGTTACTACTGCAAAAAAAGCATCAGAACAACACCCCAATTCCTCCCTCTCTTTCCAGCTTTCAGCTATCAATGTTACAGGCCACGCATATATATTCTATCTTTTTGTTATTCACATCAATTTCCTTATGGCATATTCTTCTATTTATCTTCCTTCAACTCTGAAATTAAGCCATAATCTCAGAGCAAAATTTAAGAAAATTTTTCATCCATAGCCTAAGATACATACAAATAATTTTCCAAGTAACTTCTATAGCACACTTCTTCTGTCTTCCTACCATTTGTATTCACACATGCATTATGATGATCCCATTATGTATCTCAAGGATAATAACTCTTCAATATATTACTTGCATTTACAAACCTTTACCTTTTGTTTGCTGGTCATTGTGTAGGAGACACCAGAGTTCTCAGAGTTACTCGAGTTCTCCTAATAGGTTTAAGCTATTTCTTTATACTTGTAATTGATCATAGGGATAACAAAGTGTTTTCATATTAGTCAAAAACATATGAAATGCAAATCAAACACAGGCTCACAGAGAAAAACTTTCATCTATTTTGCCAGTTCCAGTTTGCTATTATGTTTGTCATTGCCCTCTTTGACAATGACCTGCTGGAGTGCATGGAGCTCTGCCTGGGGATGGATGAAGAGCTGACCATGAGCCAAGAATAAAGGGACAGGTGACAAGGTGACATTATAGAGGGGGTCTGTGACAGGCTGCCTGACCAAGAAGACCAAGCAGAGAATGCCCTCTGTAGACAGACAAGGAGTGACCTCATTCACAAGCCCTGGTCCTCATGGGGGACTTCAACCGCTCCAATATCTCTTGGAATAAAAAATCCAGGAGGTTCCTCTAATATGTTGATGATAACTGCCCACCCCAAGTGATAGGGTAGCCAAGAGCCGAAGTGCTATGCTGGACCTCGTTCTCACCAACAAAGGGGGTCTGGTGGGAGGCAAGACTCAAGGGCAGCCTGGCCTGCAGTGACCATGAAACAGTGGAGTTTGCTATCCTCAGGGCAGCAAGGAGGCCACACAACAAGTTCACTGGCCGTGGTCACTAGACCAGTAGAGCAGACTCTGAACTCTTCAGGCATCTGTTTGGTAGAATATCATGGGATAAAGTGCTGGAGGGAAGAGGGACCCAAGAAAGCCAGTTAATATTCAAAGATTGCCTGCTCCATGCTCAGGAGTGAGGCATTCCAACAAAGAGAAAGGCAGCCAAAAAAGCTAACAGGCCTGTATGGATGAATGTGCTCCTGGACAACTTCAAACAAAAAGGAAGCCTACAGAGGGTAGAAGCAAGGACAGGTAGCCTGGGAAGAGTCAAGAGAGATATTCTGAGCAGACAGGGATCAGGTTAGGACAGCTAAAGTCCTGACAGAATTAAATATTAATTTACATCCCTGACCAGGGATGTAAAGGACAATAGGAAAAGCTTCTATAGGTACATCAGTGGTGAAAGCGTGACCAGGGAAAATTTGGGCCCTCTCTGGAATGAAACAGGAACCCTGGTTACCCAGGAGATAGAGAAGGTTGAGGTAGTCTATACTAGAAAGGCATGGAGTTGATGGATGGACAAACTCCAAGACTTCCAGTCAACAGCTTGATATCCAAACGGAAAGCAGTGAAAAGTGGCATTCGTTAGGTATCAGTATTGGGACCGGTGTTGTTTAACATTTTTGTCGGTGACATGGACAGCAGGACTGAAGGCACATTCAGTAAGTTTGCCAACAACACCAAGCTGTGTGGTGCGGTCAACACACTGTAGGGACGTGATACCATCCAGATGGACCTTGACTGGCTTGATAGGTGGGCCTGTGTGAACCTCATGAAGTTCAGCAAGGCACTACACCTGGGTTGGGGCAATCCCAAGCACAAATACAGTCTAGCCAGAGAATGGACTGAGAACAGCCTTGGGGAGAACTTGGGGGTGCTGGGTGACGAGAAGCTCAACATGAGCCAGCAACGTGAACTCACAGCCCAGAAAGCCAACAGCATCCTGGACTGCATCAAAAGCAGTGTGGCCAGAAGATCGAGGGAGATGATTCTGTCTCTCTACTCTGCTCTCCTGAGACCAAACTTGGAGTGCTGCATTCAGCTCTGGGGCCCCAACATAAGAAGGAGATGGACATGTTGGAGTTAGTTCAGAGAAGGGTAAAATGATCATAGAGCTGGAGCATATCTCCTACGAAGACAGGCATAGAGATACTGGATCAGGTCACCCAGAGAAGCTGTGGATGCCCCATCCCTGAAAGTGCTCAGGGTCAGGTTGGATGAAGCTTTGAGAAACCTGGTCTAGTGGAAGATGACCTTGTCTATGGCAGGGGGACATGTTACTAGGTGATCTTAAAGGTCCCTCCCAATCCAAGCCATTCTATGATTCTATGATCAAAAATTACATCATTAACTCAATTACTAAGACATAGTTTTATTTGGGTTTTTCCCTTTGAATCTACTGTAATATTTTTACAATCTTCACAAGCCTGCAAGCTCACAAAAAATTTAGTAATACTAATGCTTTCCTTATTCTATCAAAAAGAAAAAAAGCTGTACGTCATTTCTTAAATTATTTTCTGGTGTACTATTGCCTTCAGGTAAATGAAACAGCATAATGCCAGCTTCAGATGTCAGTGCTACTGAGCAGCCCTTGCAGTTCAGTAAACGGTGCTGGAAAGAGAGTGCTATTTTTTGATTAATAGCATGGAGTATGACACACAAAGAATTTGTTTTTTCTGTGCAGTTATCACTGCAGTTTTGTGTGCATCAAATAAGATGCGTACCTTCTTCGTGTAGAACTTGTTTAGTTGTGTCTCCTGACCATTCCTGCGCCAGAGGCAGAGCACTTTTGTTTTGGGACAGTAAGTCATGTTGATGAGCTTCTCATACCACCAACGTTCATACACAGTGCCAATGTTGCTTCTCAGCACAATACAATCATCACATACCTAAGGGCACAAAATATTACGTAAGATTTCTAATGTTATTTCTCTTATTTCTTCTTCTTCTGGTTGCATTAATATTATTCTTATCCCTACCTCCATGAAGAATATGTCTCCTGTTGTATCTGTCCCAGCATGTACTACAAAAGTCTGCTTCTTGATATGGCGGCTGCCACTGGGTCTCACAGGGAGTTCCCGCCCGTTCTAGAAAAAAACCCACATGCAATCATTGATGAACTTTGAAACCACTTTCTCCTGATCTATTGAAAAAAAAAAATCCATTAGGTGACACTAGAAGTATTCTCAACAATTAAAAGAAAAAAGTATTTTTAACACAGCTGATTGAAGGCAATTTTCGACAAAGCTTTAAGCAAGTTACTCCAGTAAGTTTAGTTTCAACAAGTGTGACTATGACAGTTTTCACAGCATACAACAACATTCACACTGGTACCACACTCAGTATGGGATGGTAATGTGTCTGAGTTCAGTAACATTGAAGTAAACTGGTCTGATTTTTCAAAATTAATTGTAAGACAATGTTGTGGCTTCTCTGTGCTTAAAACTAAGTTCCAAATGTAAAAATGCTTTGAAAAATTACCTTTCAAAGGGCCTAACTTGTGTCCACTCTGGTGATGGTTGTATTAAAAGCTAACTAGATTTATTAACTGAAGGTTTACCCTATATTCTTAATAATCATTACAGGACGTAAGGTTTATTCTGTGTGACAGCTGATAGTGGAAACAGTTTTGTATAGAAACTGATTGCTTCAAGTCTTATGATGACCCTGAAACTGATAGAAAACTGAACACTTCTTACAGTCATAGTAATCATAAATGTTCACACCCACAAAAGTGATATTAAGAAAATATTAGAATTGCATAGAACAGTGATACACAAGTGTCATGTTTATACATGTTTGTATTGCAGCTCTAATTGATAACTGCATAACATCATAACATTATAAACAGGGTCATACAATCACAGTCTTTATTGTATATATGCGAAGGCACTATTTAATAATTCAATTTACTTAATTTTAATACTTTTACTTTAGTGTTGCAGAGAATATACAGAAGAATTTTCAGGCAATTTATTTCCTCCACTGTAGATCCCACAGATACATCATCACTGTTTTACTTACCAGATTGGCAAGTTTGTCTAGAATATCGTTTATTTGCTGGCTGTGCACCAATCCAATATGTGATTTTCCCATTAGACGACGCACTTTTTTCCTAATATCATTCTTGTTCACCTGGAAAGCAGATAGAAAGACAGTCAAATACTCTTCTCTATTCACAGGTGACAACTCCTATCTCCCAAAATTGCTTCCATTGCTAAGACAGCAAAACAACTGATCTCCAGTTCAGTCATGCTATAGGGTCTCTTTAGCGCAGCTGTACACTAAGAAGTCACATATACACCACTTTTTCCAGCTAGAGTGCAAATGATACTGTGCACAACAGATTGCCTAACTACCTGTGCACACAAGCAGCAATTCCACTACCCTCCACTTCCAACTACTGACATCAAAAGCCTTAGTTTTCCATGTTGCCACTTATGTGAAGTGTCTCACTGGCCAGGCTAGCTTCTCCACCTCTTCCTCTGCAAAGAGTTGATTTCATCAGCTGTGGAGCTCTCAACACAACATGGTATCTTTCAGAATTCCTAGTCTTCCACAACCTGTTTCCTGGTCACTGGCCTGGGACTCCAACAAACATTTCAGAGTCTTCAAAGAGCAGAAGGTTCCTCCTAAAGATGAGCTGCATGAAAGCTCTGAAGGAAAATATTTCTGCCTCAGGTGTCATTTCAAAAGGCTACTATGAATGCCAGCCATTGATGCTTCAAGACAGTACACTCATGATTGAGTGCTGACTTCAAACTGGAACAGACATTCTTTTTTAACATATTGGCATTATGACCTTCATGCTATGGAGGATACAAAACAAACCCAACCTGCTTCATTCTTTTGGCAAGAATTCTTTGCGCTTGAAAGAAATCATTGTATTTTTTAAGATTTTTTGCAAGTAAAACCTACTAGGCTTTGCTATCCAAAACAAGAACACAAATTACATTTTTTTGAGAAAAGGATTATGCTTCCCTTGATAGTTCAGAAGAATTCATCTCTCCAGTAACAGAAACCCTTGCAACTTTTCTACTAGAAGCTGCCCTAAGTGGAGACAGCTTGGTACAGTCTTCTTAAGGCCTTCACTCTGACTGCTGGAAAAAAGTCCTATATACAAATAATACATTTCAAATTCTAAATCCACCACCTTTTATCCAAAAACTGATAATCAGAGAAAAAAATGTAACAACAACAATAACAAAAACAAATCCAAAACAGACAACACCCTAGAACCCTTCTTTTGCCCAATTCTGCATCCCATGCTCATTCTTGAGCATCTCTGAAGATGCAGCGAAAAGAACTGTATTTTTATCACAACTCTCTGATTCTCTGTATTCCTTCTTTTCAACTATAACTGACAAGCCCAGAGACATATCATTCTCAAAGGTATAAAATCCTGTTTGACTCCTTATCCCTTTCTGCCAGGAAATTGCTTTCTTGGGAATCTGATTATTTTCACCACACCAAAAGACATTCTCCCCCTATGAGACTAACTCTATCAATATTTCTCATGAGAGCCTTTTGAAACTAGTATTATTTGTTCTCCTCTTTTACATCTTTGATGAAAGTAGCTGCACTACTTGTTATTAATTCCACTATAAGTATTACAGCAATGCAAATCCTAATGGCTAAATCCCACAGTCGTCTTCTGAAATATACTCAAATCCCATCTTAAAACTTACCTTCACATTCCATTTATGAAACGGAAAATCAATACTTTCTTCCTCTCCCCCCAGTCCTCCTCCTGATCTGCCCTCTGCACTGCATCTCCCTCCCCGCAAAAAAATTACATTTTTTCCACTGACTGGTTATCACGTTTTCCATTTTCAGTATGACGTCTCACCTCATCATTTAAAAAGTGAAAGTTATCAAACTATCACCTGTGTACAGGTATCCTTACTGTTGAGCTGTTGCACTGGACAGCACAGTGCATCAAATCTGTTACAAATAAAACCATGCACCTAAGCTGACTCTAAACAAGACAAAAAATTCAGAAGACAGATTATTCCAGTGACTTTGATTTGGCCTATCTAAGAAATTATTCAGAATAAAAGAAAGATATTTCTAGTAGACAGCTGCACCATAAAGGTGCACATTACTAACATGCCCACATTTGGAATTTGCAGATGTGAGAAAAACAGATCAGAATATGCTCTCTACTTAATTGATAACCTACACTCCTAAAAAGAAGAATATTCTCTAAAGTTACTAGTAGAAATAGCAAATTTCTCCTTTCAATGGCAATTTATATGCATACCCATGGCACAGAACTCCATAAACTCAAGAAAACATATCTCAAAGAATCTCCAGATAATGAAGCAATTTTTGCATTACAAAGTTTTATAACATTCTTCTATATTCCATTGTTCTGGGTTCTGTGAACAGAGACGTATGGTTTCAAGAGAACACCAACAAAACATACTGCTTAAACCCGAGCAGCAATCCATTAAAAAGATAAAGAAGTCACCTTTATCATAAGCATATAAGCAATCATATTATGCAGCAGTGTAGCCAGCAAGCGGTCCTCATCATCCTCCAAACGCTTTCGATCATGTTCTCCCAAGGAAAGATACCTGCAAGAAGAGCTAGATCTGAAGCAGACTCATAGGAATTCTTCCTCCTCTTCACTAAAGCACTGGCGGAGGACAGAGCATTATTTCAAAGTGTATGGCAAATAAAATCTCTGAAAACACTAAGTCAAATGGGCATTTTCCAGGAAAGCACTGTGATCGCTAATTAAACATTTCCCTTAATTATTAACTAGTTGAAGCAAATAACATCTGCTCAGTAGGAAAGTTGTCAGTGGTCTGCTGGGCTTATCCATTTCCTCTATTCTGCAGTTGCAGCTCCGTGACAATTACAACTGTCAGAGGAGGAACACACAACTCAGTACAAGAGCTATCCGGCTTTAGAGTTTAAAAAAAACCTGCAGGGCAGAAGAAAACTGATCAAGGATGTGCACTCTCTTTTTCCACAAAGGTAGGCACTTTGCGGAAAAATAGTTACTAGCACCCCACAAGCTACTTCTTATTTTGGCTACCAGATCTCATGTTACACAACAGCACGGGTGTAGGCAGTACAGCCACAGGTGGTAGACAGAGGAGAGAATCATCAGATATTAACAGAGCTGTGGGGTGGGAGAGAAAAGTAGGCAGCAAAGACTGACATCTTAGAAGTAGTCTAGCCTTAAGGAACCATGCAGTTATTTTTAGAGAGGGGTTCCCTCATGGGTTTTCTGTTTGTTTAAACTACAAACTGTAAAAACACCTGTAAGTTACTTTGCACTTCGAGCAGGCTCAAAATTCCGTTTCTGAAAGCATTTAATTCTTTCACTTTATGTCAACACACTGATATCTTCCTTTATTCCAGAATATAGTCATCTTGCCATAGAAATCTCTTGCTTTACTACTGGTCTTAGTCTATTCCATCTGTTCATACTGTAATTATGCTTACATTACCCAATTCTCTGGAAATATAATCTCTTCACGAGAGTTACAAAAATGTATGTTGTAACTGAAGATTAGTATTTCAGTATCAGGAGATACTGGCCAGCAGAGAGACAAAAGGCTCACTTTTGCAATAGTCAGATATAGTAATTAGGTTTACAAAGTGACAATAGCATGTTAAGCAGAATGAAAGTAATTTGATTTTTTTTTATTATTTCAGCCCCAGGTGAAACAATGAGGAGGAAAAAGGTCTACTACAGAACTTACCTGTCAATCATCTCCTGAGGTCCCTGGTCCATCCCCATTCCTTCTCTCTCTAACATTACAGCATCCAGAAAAGCGTCTTCCCAGAACTGCATCTGGTCCCACAAAGTTGAACGTTCTTTGCCTATGCAATGTATACAAAAATTGAGCATTTATTCCATTTACTCCAGTCACATCCTTTATGATTTATTCCTGTTCATTCCCATTCCTTGAAAATACCATAAGCCAACACACAATGAAACTATATCAAAAACTAAAAAAGAGGTTACTTACAAACCACAAGCAATACCACAACTGAAGAAAATTGTAAAAGATAATACAACACATATCTCTCATTCCAATTAATGGCAAAATATTTTTTAAATCCTTACATAAAAATACTTCTCATCTCTATTCTTTAAGGAGAATATCTTCTTCCATAAACTATTAACAGTGCCCAAAAGAAACAGGAATATCTCACACAAACACAGATCACAGCAAATACACAGAGAAGAGGAAAGATAAGATTATTACTCATAGAGAAGGTTTCCATTGCAGCATCCTCTAACTGGTCCCAGACAGATCCTTTATCCCTACCTGCACCATTCCAAGCAGGTAGAAGCGATAAATGGAAAGGATGAAAAACACAGGAAGAGAGAGCGCTTGATTAACAGCAAGTCCAGGAAAAATATATTCCAAAAGCCAATATACTTCTAATTCAAGAATACTCTTGAAGGCCATTAATATTCTGAGTTTAGTAGCCCTCTGTTCAACAACTTAAATTGAATGATCTTTTTTCAAGATCAGTGATATGTTTTAGCCTTTCATGCACAGCTAAGTTTCTTTTTCCTTTCTTCACAGTTTAAAGAACTCATACTCAAGGACAGCAAGAGACTCGGACAAACTACATTTTATGCAAACTACACCACTCACATCCATCTCCTCTTACTCAATTTCTCCAGCAAATCTTTGGCTTACTCTGAATGGCCTGATGCACCTACTATTCTACCAGCATGGACAACAGTAAGAAGTTAAAAACAGCGTCAGGGAATGTAAAAATTCCAGTCTGTCCCAGACATGACTTCATGTGAACTCCAGGCTAAAAGATGCCCTCCCCACAAAAAAAAGTAACTTACCTAAAAGTCCTTCATACAGATAGACACGTTGGTTCCCATCCTCTGGACCTCTCCCTGGAGTACTGCCTTTGCTATCCTTCACACTCTGCTTCAGGTTGTGAGACTTCGCCTGAAAATAATACAAGTGTCAGACAATTTAACTCCACACACTGACGGGCTCCTTCTTACAGTCCACTGTTGGTCTTAACAGATACACCTTGCAAGCTATACTTCATAAAAGCTTTTCCAACAAATGTTCACAAAACAATTACTTTATTCAAAGAGCAAGATAATACACCTTAAATGTCCAAAACCAGACAAAGAAAAATCAAAAAGACAAATCAAGAAATCATAACTCAGAGGAAGCAAAGTGCTTCCCTGAGGGAAAGCTGAGGCAAAACAAAAGATGCAAGTTCCAGACTAAGGGAAAGAACAGTTAAACCTTTTCTGTCATGCCCCATATTTCATTCTTCATGGCATTAAGCAAATTATTACATATCACCTGGCCTGAAAAACCATGTGTTGGAACTATCAGCCAGCAGGAACTGCGATAACAAAGCCGGCCCATCTATTTCTCTACCACCAGGTAAGCTGCGGTGCGACACTTGCCATTCATCATACACCATATACGCCCATCGTCTTTCTTCTAAATCTCTTGGAAGGTTCTTAGAATTCTATTTAGTTCCATTAATCAAGTAGAAAAACCCAGAAAAGCAGTGTTTAAAAAAAAAAAAAGGCTATTTAGTAACTGAGAAGACACCCTCTTACAACCAAGTAAGTGGGCATGGTTACATCATTTTTATGCTTTTAGTAGAAATCTGTAATGAAACACAACAGTTTGTTGCTTAACATTAGAAGTTTGATTTAGCCAAATCAAATGCATAATTATATCCTTGGTAAGATGGATATTAGAGGTTATACACAATAATGAAGGACTTTAAAAAACAAAATGAACAAGAAGTGCTAAAAATCCTTTGAATCCTTTGATCTTCCAACTAGGACAATATACTAAGAAGTTATGACTACACCTCAAATAGAACTAATGTTTCAAAGGAACAGAACAGCTGCTAAAACTACAATGCATCACCTTCCTCTCTAAAACAGCTGCTCCTACAAAACAGGAAATTTTCCTCTTAAGTGAGGATGAATAATGCCCATCAATGTTGTATTGCCTCTGAAGGGCAATTAAATGTCCATTTGGTTGAGAGAAATATTGAATGACGGGGAATTAAATATTGCTAAAGTCTGTAAGGTGGTGCAAAATGTGAACCTACTACTTTAAAGAATCATTTATTGCACAGGAAATGAAGAAAGGTATGTGGATCCACACAAAATTACATCTTTGACATTTTAATATTTTAAGCCATTGCTGATTAACCCTCTTCCCTGGATCCTCTTCCATACATGCACACACATAGAAATGATTACTGTACACGATTTATTAAAAAAAAAAAAAAAAAAAAAAAAGGAAGTCTGCAATGCCCTTACAAAGATAGAGCTAGTAGCAGAGTTTGTCTCAATTTCACTGTCTGACACAGTGCCTCTGGATCCTGCCAAATTGCCACCATTTTCCACACTCGGGCCATCACCAGCATTGCTACTCAAGTCACTGTCTGCTCCCAATGTCTCTCCCGAGCTGTTACTAACCTGTGGAGAAAAATAAAGCAATTACCTTCAACAGACAAAGACACTGTGGATAGAAAAGCTGTAAAATGTTTCCTCTCAAGGCACAAAAGAGGCAGTATAACTGAGGGCCACATTTGCCTTTTCTTCAGGAACATTGTCTTTTCATCGAAACCTACTCTGCAGGAAGAGATTAAGAGACACTGAAAAAGCCCTTCAGAAAAATCACAGAACTGTTTAGGCTGCAATGGATCTGTTAGGTTCATCTATACACAAGCCCCCATGATGAAGCACGGTCACCTAGAGTATGTTGCTGAGGACCATGTCCAGTTAGGTTTTTTTAATCTCCACAAATGGAGAATCCATAAGCTCTCTGGGCAAACTGTTCCAGTGTTTGACCATCTTCATTATAAAAAAGTGTTTTCTTGTGTTCACATGGAATTTTCTGTGCTTTAGTTTTTGTGTCGAGTGCTTCTCAGGGAGAAGAGTCTGGATCCCCTGTCTCCATTTGCTCCCAGCAGGTATTTACACCCACTGATTAGATTCCTCTTGAGTCTTCTCTCCTCCAGACTGAAGAGTCACAGCTCTTTCAGCCTCTCCTCTTATGAAACATGCTCCAATCCCTTAATCATCTTTGTATCCCTAAGCCGGACTCGGTCCAGTAAGTCCTTATCCTTCTTGTACTGAGAAGTCCAGAACTGGACATATGCAGCCTCACCAGTGCTGAGCAAAGCAGAAGGATCACCTTCCTCAACCCACAGACAACTTGTTCTTCCTAATACAGCTCAGAATACCATTAGCCTTTTCTGTCATGAGGGTGCAGTACTGGCTCACAGTGAGCTGGTTCTCTATCAAGATCCCAAGGTCCTTCACAACAAAGTTGCTTTCCAGCCAGTTGGCCCCCAATATATACTGGTACCTGGGGTTATTCCTACCCATATGTAGGACTTCGTGTTTTCTCCCTGTTGAACCACACAGCTTCCTCTCTGTCCAGCTCTCCAGTCTGCTGAGGCCCCCTGAATGGTGGCGCAACCACCCGGTGAGTCAGTCATTCCTCCTAGTTTTGTGTAATCTGCAAACTTGCTCTGTACCGTCATCTGGGACATCAATGAAGAAGCTGAATAGTGTTGACCCCAATAATAACCCCGGGGGACACCACTAGAGACATGTCTCCAGCTGGACTTTGTGCCACTTATTACAACTCTATGGGCCCTGTCATTCAACCAGCTTTCGGTTCACCTCACAGTCTACTTACCTAATGCATAGTTTGTCTATGCTACAGGGGACAGTCAAAAGTTTTACTGAAGTTGATGCAAATCTTTCTCATTGCACTTTTCCTCTAGTTTCAGAGGCCTGGGATTCCTAAGGGTCAGTTTTACTGGTAAAAACCTGAGGCATAGAATGCCCCAAGTGCCTCAGTCATTTCCATCTGTCACCAAATTCAGTAGCAGGCTGAATTTTCCCTAGCCCTTTCTCTTGTTGCTTATGTACCTGCTGCTCTTTCCATTCACATGGATTCAGTTCCAGGCCAGATTCAACTACACATCCATACTGGCTTTCCTAACCCTACCCCTGCAAGCTGAGAGAGAAAATGAATACTCCTGTGTCGCCTGCCTCTGCTTCAACCTCTTCTATACTTCCTTTCATGTCTGAATTTAGCAGGGGCTCTTTACTCATTCAAGTAGGGCACCTACTGCCTTTGCTTGGTTTCCTACTTGTTGGGATGGGCCTTTCTAGAGCTTAGAGGAGGACATAATTGAATATCAATCAGGTCATCTAGACCCCTGTTATAGTTTCAAATCGAGTCAAAATTCCTTCCAAAAGCTTGGAGGCAATGCATTAGCATAACTACAGTGGTT
>JAWWEW010000165.1:23415725-23448185 GCA_035583185.1 Anabacerthia variegaticeps
GTTTCTAAATTTAAGAAGAGGGATTATTTTATTTCTTGGCCAATAAAATATCTTAGTTTCCCTTCAAACTAAGACAACCCCTCTTCTATCTGGGGCAGTATCCGAGAGAATACAACGTTTTTGTCTACTGAAGAAAGACAATCGAATATTATTCTTGTTACAGGTTGAGAAAGGATCATGGAAAGCCAGATATTCACAGGCATGCAGCAGCATAGAGAAGAAAAACAATAACAACAATGGAAAGTTCCTTAGGAACTATTCCTGGAATATGCAATATCATATCATCTGGTAGGGAAAAGGTTCTTTTTTTTTTTTTACTAAATGCATTCCTGCTACTTTTCACCTGTAGGCCTTATAGTTGATTGGAAAGCAAACAGATATATTTTGACATAACTCAAGCACTTTAAGGTAATACATGAGAACATTTGTCCTTATTTTTAATGCATCAAACTATCTGCCCTTTTTGCTCTCAGGTTACCTTTTTAAACTTCTATTTTTTATAGATGGTTTATACATAACTAAGACATATTTATGGAATTGTTGCAATCCACTATTCTATAAATGCACCCATAAGCAGGAATATGTAAGAGCAATGAGCACCATATATGAAGGAAGCAATCTGCTAATAAAGAAAGCACTATGCATGTTGTCAGACACACACCCTTGCCACTAGCTCAGAGACACTCACAGAGAGAGAGAACTCACAGACATACATTATGCCTGTGTGACAGTATGCTGTCATACCACACAAAATGCAGGCACAAAAACCCTTTACCACTTTAACAAGCAGTCAATCACATGAAGATTTCACTTTGGACATATCCTACCACAGTGCTAACTTCAGAATCCTGGCTTGTACTTCGGACCATAACTGTTGGTCCTCCACTGGGAATAGAGTCAAAATCACTCTTCTGCAATCAAAACATATAAAGGACAAGAAGAAGAGTCACATTAGTTTTTACCATAATGAGAGAACATCACTTCCCACTCCTCTGGAGTCTTGAATCACATGTCTTATGCTTCCTTAGTTTATTTAACCAGCCAAGTAGAAACTACTGCTTGCATGTCAAAAAGATCACAGTGTCCTGTAACTGAGTTCACAAAGATCAATCCCCTACAGACAGGGGGGAAGAAATTTTACCAAATGAGCCTCTCAAGAATTCTCAAACCCTCCAAGTCTTGCCATAATTAAGTAACAAATAGAAGAATCTCTCTCTTACCACATAAATAAAGCAAGCATAGCAGCCACTGACCTGAGAACCTGAGGCCAAACTGAGACCACTGTCTGCACTGATTTGGGATTTCTTCTCATCTGTTTCTCCCAAATCAAACTGTTTCACACCTTCTGGCCCTGAACAAAGGAAAAAGTAAATTGTTACTGTATGAAGAAAAAAACCAGCATGGCAAGAACCAGGTGACAGACTGAAAGCAGGAACAATACCATGAAAACAGATTTGCTTTCTCATTTCTTTGATTTTTTTTTTTAATTAATATTATTTTTTGGTACAGAAAACAACAAGGCCAGCAGGACACATCTGCTAGTCTTTGAACATTAGTCTGAATTTCAAATACTCCACAGGTATAGTCCAGGAGTGTCTATAACTAAACAGTACCCTTCTTAGCCATTCAGGAGAGAAAAGAGAACAAAGGTCACATAGCTTCCAGTTACAATAACACATGCAGAGCAGTTGCCACTCAACTCTAGGAAGCCACTTCCTTTATTCTTGGTAATAATAAAGGATACCACTTAAAGTCAGAATCCCTCTTTGAACAGCTCAATTGCTCAGAGTCCTGAACTGCGTTTTTTTTGGTTGCCCACTGCAATTATCTAGGCAAAAATCAGGCAACACAACAAGACCAGAAACAGTGATAATTGGTGTTACCCTAGTAGGATTTTAAAGGAATAAGCTTGTATGATGCTGTTCTTCACAACATTCCCCAGTTACATTAAAAAATGGCTCTCCAGAGTTGGCAATCACACGGATCAGAAGGGAAAGTGGGAATCAGCAAGCTTTTAAGTCATGCATTCATTAACCCAACAATCCAAAAACAAAGAAGGGGGAAAAAAGGATAAAGAATTTTATGTTCAATTTCCCATGCACTTCTAGAATTGTAACATCTATTGTCCTCTGATGGGATGGCAGAAGGAAAAGAGAATGGAGAGGTTGAGCCTGAAAAGAAATTTTGATAAGCACTGAACAAAACCAGTAACAATGCAAAAAAAGAATGTGTTATAGGCTGTACACAGAATGTCGATACTCTCAGAAACAGGAAGAGATTGAATGCAACACTTCTGCCATATCCATATCTGCCAACTATTCAGTAACGGAAAGACATGATTAGCTGCTGGAATATTTGTATTATATACCCATGACTATATCCAGTGTCTCTAAACAAACAATGCCACTATCTCTATAACCACTGATCACAACAACCTGGGAATTATGAACATGTTTGTATTATATGTAATATTAGAGAGGATAAGACAGTGAAAAGGAAAGAGAAAGGGAAGGGAGGAGAGAGAGAGAAGGATAATATACAAAGATTTGTGGGAGTGAGTTTGAGATGGTATGTAAACTCATGAATAGCAAAGCCATAAGCGGGCTGTGCAGACCATACTAGGATACTACTCAACCACCAATTCTTCCTGTGAAGTGTTAACAGAAAGTATTCTTCATTTGTTATAGTATTCTGCCTCTAAATCCATATGCCTTAGTTACTGTAAATCAAATCATCAAATCATCTTCTAGGGAAGAAAAAGCATAAAGAAAATTTACAAAGAAAAATAACTAAAAATATATTTTCTAAGAATTTGGCATTTTTTTTCTCATGGAAATATGCATTGCTCAGTTCTAGAGGTCTATTTCTAGTCATTCAAGTGACCACCATTTCTAGTTCTGAATAACGATACAGCAAATAGTTTTATATCTCATTACTACAACAAGAACACTAAATTTGAGCTGTGTGTTTTAAGCAATTTAAGAGTTTCCTGTCCCAACACATAATTCAGATATATTTCTGGCAGTCTGACTTTTAAAGGAATTGAAACTGACTGAAACAGTTCAGGTGTTTGACAGCTGTAACTCAGTTTAAGGAACACAATAACCACAATCACATTGTTGTCACTGTCAATTTACATGCACTTAACAACCTCCCCTTCCCCTCTTTATGGAGTCATATGTCTGATACACATGGAACACTAAAACCTCAATTCATCCCTTCCAATGTAGGCACCTACCTGAAAGGCCCAGCTTAAAAGAGTAGGTGTGTGCACGTGCTATGTATCTGTCTCACACACACTCCTACACCAGCACAGAGCAACTCACAACTGAAATATAGCAAGCTGTACTGCAGAGGTGCCCCATTTGCCCCATTCTCTCTGAACTAACCCCAGATGCTAATTGGTACTTAACAGAAGTATTTAACCAAGGAGCCTAAGACTAGTCTAAGCAAATCCAGGCCTAGTCAGAATGTCAGGAATTTTCACTGATTCCTCTTAGCTATTAATCCTCCCCAACCTTCAGTCTGTAAAATGGGCATCAGCTCTGCAAAGTACAAACTACACTTATGGTTAGGAAACACCTACGCCAACATGGTTGCTATAAACTGGCTATTGTCCTTATGTCATATGTTCCTACTTACAACAGTGACAACTAAAAGAACAAAACCTGGTACTACCCCTGAAGATAATGTATATTCAATATCTTATCCATTATCATATTTCAATAGATGTTCAGATTTGTGTAGATTTAGACTATTATTTAGACTCTGTAAACAGCCTCAAACTCATTCACTCCTTCTTTAACATGGGATATAAAAACCAAAACCATGTTGATTCCTTATTATGAGGCTATTTTCTATCAGCCATCACTAAATAAAATTCTTCACATACACCTTCTCTCTCCCCCTCAGAAGTGTTTCTTGTTGCATACTGACTGTTCATGGTTGATTCCAGGTAACAAAATTTGCCATCCCACAGCCTGAACAGAGAATTCTTCATTCCGGTAACAATCAATCAATATATGCATGTCAACAACTTGTTAAACAAAAATGGGCTTTTAAATTTTAAGAAAGACTAAGTATCTTAAAATTCTCCCATATTTATCTGATATGGTGAGAATGCAGAAGATCTGCTTTACTATCTTTGAAGAAGGCAACATTAGGGGGAGGAAAAAAAAGAAAGGGGGGGGGGGGGAAAGAAGAGACATTTGAACACAATTTCCCCAGGGCAAATTGATCTGTTTGATCTCTCTAGTGCAGACTTGCTTGACAGACCTTGTACATGTGGGTATAAAACCTGTGTGCCATAGATGCAAGCTCACCCTGCACCTGGGGAGTTGGCAGTTATGGGGAGGCTGGAGGAGTCAATTTCTACTTTTTTTTTTCTTTTTTTTTTTTTTTTTATTTTCTTACTCGTTTTTTCCAAAGATTTTTGCTTTTTCACTTCCTGGTGCTTGTTCCACAATTCTACCCAAGATGCATTGAAAGCAGGAGAGAAAGAGAAAGAGTCAGCAGCTGGTCAGACAGGTGAAAACGGGGAAAAAATTGAAACAAAAACCCCACCCTCTCATCTCAAAAAAAAAAACCAAACAAAAAAGACAAAAAAAAAAGAAAAAAAGAGAGAATTTCATGACAATTACTGAGTGAATGGTTAATCAACACCATTTTAAAAGAAATCAGTGTTAGGTATTGAGCACTGCATCATCTCTTAATAACAGAATTCAAACATTAGAGATGACTTCATACAGTTGTGGTGGTGCACCCCCCACCCATCCTCAGGCCACACTATGACAACAGTGAATCAACTAAGGAGAAACAACTCTTGTGAATACATATAATGCAGTTAATTACCCTTCCTGAGAAAGTTATTTAAGACTCTTAGATATTTACTCCTTTAAAATGTAGGTATCACAGAAGCTCTAATTAACAGAAACATTTTAATGTCTCTAGTTTATATAATTGAAAGGAAAAGGCACAAAAACAGCAGCAGCAATTCCAAAAAATTTAAAACCACAGGTTAACACATTTAACCAATATTATATCTTACAGATTATCACAAAGTTTACACGTTATTTGTGACCTGACAACATTCTCAATAAATGCTTGGCTCTGCCTGTCAACCTGTCCTATATGCAAAGAGCCAAACTTCTCTGCATCCACTTATTCCTATCAGGGTATAAAGAATGGAAAATGGAGAACAAGAAAAATGAGCAAGATACCAGTCATGGTTAACACCAACTTCCAAAACTCAAATTGGGTCACAACACTCCAATCAAGTCAATACAATGCACAGAGCAGGAAAAAAGCCTGAAGTCTCTTTACATTTGAAATCAGTCCTTGGACAAAAGAGTGATAAGGCACTTGCACTTTCCTATCACTCACATTCCTCACATTTCTCAGCTCTCTGAAATGCTATCACCTTTTCTGCTCAGAAACATCTGATATTCCAGGTGCTGGCCCGTTGGCCAAAGGAGACATTACAAACTGATCTACTGAACTGACTCTGAATATTAGGCACTGTCCTCTCTCACTAGCACAGTGAAAGCTGGGAAGATCCACTTAGAAAAGTGGCAAAGGGAAGAGAAAAGGAAGTACAGTGTCCTTTTACAGTTCTTCAAGGAGACTTCCTGAGCAAGTGAAAGGTCACTTGAAGTGTGTCAGAAACCCACCTCACCCTGCAAACAGCAGAAATAAGGGCAAGATCAGCCCTAAAATTCTGTTTAGTAAAATTCTGAAAGGAATTAAAAAGGATAATGTTACAATTGTGGAGGAAGGCTCACAAGTATTATCATTAAACAAATCAGGAACAAGACAAAGGCAACAAGATAGAAAAAGCTAGAACGATGGCTTCTAGCCAACTGATTGATGGATATTCCTTCAACTTTTATAAACAGACAGATGGATAGGATAAAATTGCTTATGGATCCAAACAGCATCCTACAGGCTTATCTAGTTGAGTACACACTGACAAAGATAACAATCTCTAAGACAGACTGAATTTGTTTGTTAAAGGGCTTTGAAAACATCTGGCTTCCTAGGGACTTAGTTTATATGGCTTTACTTTAAAAACCAGCAGGCTGAAAGCTACAATACCTGACATTATATTACTTTTATCTGACTTGTCTGTTAATTCAGGGTAGCATATATACTAGCGCATTAAAAACAGACTAGATTTTACTCTCAACTATTTTGTCAAAGAAGATAAGGAAAACTCCACGTAAACTCAAGGGGTATAAAATATTATGCCTATGACTTTGTTACATGAGCCTGAACTAAATAGGACAGCAGCTCTAGACAGGATCTGATGCCAACAAAGTACGTACCTCAATCTTTGTTTTTAAAAAACAGCCAAAGTAAAAACAAGAAAGGATTAAACAATTACTTAAAAAGCAATAATGGAAACTTAAATAAGTGCTGACATTTTCATTATGAGTTACGGCAAGTATGCAATAAACCAAACCAATTACTAATGTAAAGTGGGAAACTATTAACTATCAACTTTAAAGCCATCAGTGTCCTAACAAAAAGACCAACACTACAGGTGATGACCATGAACCCCAGAAGAGAAGAACCCCAGAAGTAAGCAAATGATGATCTTTCAGGAAAGAAAGTATCAGAAGCACCATCTTCACAATGAATTTTCTAGCTAGAAATTCAATATTAAAGTACAGCAAAGATCAAATCTCAGCTGGTAAAAATCACCCCATTTCATCTCAGAAGTAAAAAGAGAGTATCAGAGGTACACAAAGACCCACAAACTTTCTGAAAAGTGAACAAGAAAAGGGGATCAAAGACCACCATATCTACCCAGACCTTTGGAAAACTCTAAACCTCCTGGCCATTGTTCCTGTAGTACAAGAAAACTGCACCGATTCAGCTACCACACCTCTAGATCTCAGAGATGTAGATTAATCACCACACTAACACACACTTCTCATCTGGCTGCTGCAAACAGTGCTGTACATTATTTTACTCCACCATTCTGAAGACTTCTCTCTCATTCTAGTATTTCCTCTTGTATCTAGGTCAAAAGGGTAGAAGCCCAATTTGTATTTCATCTATACAAAAGCAACAAATTCACTGAAAGTTTTATTCACATACCTGAAACCTGAGGCTGTACTTCCAAACTTCACAGAATCAAGGAACTGATAAAGTTCAAAGGGACTTCTAGACACCATCTAATCAAACCTGCCTGCTCAAAGTAGGGTTGACTAAAGCTGGCTGCCACAGGACCATATCCAATCAGGTATTCACTATCTCCACAGATGGATAATCCACAACCTTTCCAGGCAACCTGTTCCAGTGTTGGACATTCTCCACATAAAAACATTTTTTCTCATGTTTAAATGAGAAAAATATTTAAATAACAAACACTTTGTTATTTCAGCAACATGTAAATGTTTACCAAATACTTCATCCCTAAATAAACTAGTTTGAATGAGAATGTACATATTTCATTAAATAAGGAATTTCAGCCTAACCATGACTAACTCCAATGCTGTACATCCAAAGCTGTCTTATTCTGAAGCCTTCAAGGCAGAACATACAGAAAGTATAATAACCAAGCTGCTTTAAATTATTTTCCTGCAATTGAAGAGAAATTCTCCTTACTTCTTGATCACATGAGTCAAATGAACATGGTCTTTGCATTGTTTTTACAGCAATATCCTAAAGACTAACTTACATACCAGTCCTGGTGAAAGACCAGAAAAGGCTTCAGAAAAAACATTGAAGTCTTTTGAACATTGATCAGTTTTGGTAAAACCATATTCTTCTTGGAACTTAGCTCCACAGAAGACAGGTAGAAATCCACAGAGCATCAGAACCACCCATAAGAATGTACGTTTGCCTGCCCTTGAAGACTGAATCCTTTAAGGCTAATATTCTGGCAACAGTAGTTCACATGATGTATTAAGTAGCACTTCTTTTGAAAAGCACTTCTTATGATGCTTCACAAACATGGAATGTCTGATCTCTATGATTACCATTTCTATGAGGCTTTACTAAGGGAAAGAAGCAGTCTTAGCAGTCCAATCAAAAGAGCCCCTCTTCATTCTTTAAAAGAACACTGGCCTAGTGCTGGGTTTATTCTTAGTTGTGTCAAAAGCACACTTTCCTTTTTCTCCTCTACAGAAGAGTAATGAAGTAACCAGAGCAAGCCAAACAACTCACTGAAATACTGGAAATCAGAATCTGAATCTACTTCAGCTTTCTGATCGATTTTCAAATAGAGGGCAAGACTAGTTTCTGAGCAACTGCCTCTATAGATTACCTCTTTAAATGGGAAAGCAAATCAAGTCAGAGAGGTTCAGTATCAGTTCAGAAGGACTCAACAGAATTCAGCCTGCAGCTATTACGTGGGACTGAATGTTTGCATTCCTGCCACGTAACTACTCAATATATACATTCCCTTGTCTTATACCACATACTACAGATATAGGCCTCACAGTAGTAGGCCTTCAGAAGATTAATCTTTCATACACTGATTCCATTAAAATGTTATTTTAAACCAGCTGTAAGAAGCAATAGCTAAAATCTAATGTATTTTTGCAAGTTGACAAAAACATTTCTCATATGTTCAGGGTAGTTTTCTCATGTTTACAACACACAGTATGCTGGATCAATCAAAATAGTTTTGTTTTTCTCCTCCACCAAAAAAATCTGTAAGGCCCTTTTTAGACAAAACAGTTTAAAGCCTATCTTTAGCTTTTTCTGAAGACACAGAGAAAAGCTATACCAGCTAAGTAATTAAGACAGAAAAACTTCTAGTGACCAGCCCAGCAGATGCTGTTTAGATGGGCATGCATTCTATTTGCTATTGCATAGAAGGAAAATCCATCAGTACTGATGACTGAAACTTTAACACTACAACTAAAATCTTTTGGGAAATTTTATTGTTAAAAATCAGTACATTCTGTGTCCCACTTCTATCATATTGTGAGCTTGGTAATTCACAGGTAGCCAGCAATGACAGAAAACATTTCATGTTTCCTTTCCACATTTGCCCTTTCTGAAGTCCTGCTATCCCTGTTTCCCGTTTGCCTGAAAACAGCAATTACAGAGCAAAAAAATAAAGCTGTTTAAAGTGTAATGAAATTGAGAAACAATTAAGATTAGACAGCTTCTGAGAGAAAACTGCAGTGGATAGTTTATCTAAGAGTAGAGTGAAAACACATATGATTGTTCCTTGTGATCCAAGGTGTAAATGAAGCATGTTACAGCAGCAATGTAGTGTGTTAAATGGAGAGAATGCAAATAGAACCCAACGCCACAATAGAAGTCCCTCCTGCACTTCACATGCATCTCAATACACACCAATGGAAGCAATAAAATTTTCTTCCTTTAGACTTCTTGTGTCAAACTCCCTTGGCCCTTTGCCTGCAGGGCTCGGCGGCTTTGGCATTATCTGAGGTACCGGCAGCTGCATCGTAGCTTTTGGCTCCACTCTTGGGGATGATCCAGGATCCTTGCCAACTGGAGTGACAGATCCATCTGTTGGACTTCGTTTTCTCTTTTCTGGCTCTTTGAAGAAAAAGAACAGTGTTGAGAAAAAAATAAAATAATTAATTAATTAATAGAAAGAAACATAAGGAAAAAGGAAACAAGAGTGGGAAAAGAAAGATGAGACAGATGGTCCCACCTAAATCATTAAGTCTGGCCCTGAAACAGCTCAGCGCCACATTTGTTCCCATAGGTCAATATGGCTTGCTGATAGTCTGACACACTGGTGGAAACAGCAGAGAAGAAAGCCAGAATACTGTTTTAGGGGTACTCAAATATCTCATTCCTGTATATTTGAAACCTAGGAATGTTCTCTGACACACTAACTGTACCATTTCCTCTGCCAAGGTGTGAAAAATTAAACAACTCTGCCTAAACTGCCAAGAATATCACTTACAGAATATACTTAAGCTCCTCTTACAGTGCAAAGGTGACAAATACAATCATTTGCATCGGTAACACTAAATGAAAACAACAAACCTATCATTTATAGCTTTTCCATCATTCTCTGAGACTTCCTATAAATATGTGTCCACAAAGGCAGTTTGGATTATTTCTCTGTATCAAACTCCACAGTTTGAATTACTGCAACACCTTAATAATTAAAATCAGATTTTCCATAAAGAGCCTCCTGCAATCCTGCACAAACTTCCAATTGCTGGCAAGTCTAATAGTCAAAACCTGATATCTTATTATCTAAATCTGTCATATCATTAGACCTTGTGATACCTTCGTTCAGCACGTTACAGATTCTGCTATCGGCAACACCTTTCCATTCAGATAATAACTGAAAACAATCAACACCTAAAACTCAACAGATGAAACACCTCCATCCTTCAGAGCAAAAGTGTTTTCACAATTCCTTGTAAGTCTTTTCAGAAACCTGAATTTCTCAAGATGTGACAATCAGAACTGAATGCAATACCTCAGCTGTGGGCCTCGTTAGTGACACATCAAGATACTATACAATAGCTGCATTCCAAATGTATATTCTCAGATTAACACAGTGCCCCCCTCCCCTAGTTTTCACAGACACAGTCAACAGTGGGAAGTTCACACATAGCTACCATTTTCAGAGAGACTGCTTTTTAGGATATAGTTCCCAATCCTGCTATTACTGCCAACTGTCCTTGCTCCTAAACACAAGTCCTTAGTTTGACCACATTAAAATAAATGAATCACAAAAAACCATGCTTCTTTAAGATTCAGCTTCCTCAGATGAATAAGCTATATCTATCATGTTCTGTTCCAACCATATGCGAACCAAACAATTTTAGAATTACTAGCTTATTACTAGATGTTAAATAACATTAAGATAAGCACTATTTTCTATAAACCATTTCAAGAAGTAACTGGATCAACTAATTGAAACCAAGTAAAACACACTAAACACCTAAAATTCGACTACAAATTAAGATGTTATGCAATAATGACAAAAGTCCTTCAAAGTTTTATCAAGGGTTTAAAAGCTTGCATCAAATTTTGTCTATTGTGATCACAACTAATTTACTGGATAAACTCTGCTTACCATCAAATTATGCTATCTGGTCTTCACTCTAAAGCCATTGAGTTTTACATCAGCTGTTCTAATTTTGCTTAGAATCAATGTCAGACTAAAAAGCTTGCAATTAACAAGATCCATCTCTCCCCCATATTCAGGACTGTTCCACTGGCACATCCTTCATTACCGTCCTCATTTCCAGTCATTCTAAAAATGACTGGAAATGAACACCTGTAAGCCACGGGGCATATCTAAGCCAACTCATAAAAAAATCCCTGATGCAATTGTTATAGTTTCAAAACCCAGTTGGAATTCCTTCCAAAGAAGCTTGGAGGCAATGCATTAGCATCACTAAGATGGTTAACAAAGGGCACAATGGATATGCATATTCTGTTAACGACCCAAGCTAGAGCTTTTTGTTCGGAACTCTCCCTGAGCCTGAGGGGGAAGGGGGTCAGCATTCCTGGGCTTTTCTGTGCAGGACAGGACTCACTGACTCAGTGCGGAGGAGAGAGAACAGACACACACACACACCCCCAGATCCGACATCGCTGGGGACTGGAACTGTGTCCTCTGATCTCTGGCTTTTCGCCAATCACCCACAGACACTGCGAGGGCATCTGTGAAAGAGGGGACTTGTCTATCTCCCACCCTGAGGAGGCTGCGTTGCTCCTCTTTTCCTTTGTCACCAACCTCCCTGGAGCCGATTACAACTGCTGCCACCATTCCCGAGAGACAGAGGCCAGCCAGCGGGGCACGACATCACCACCTGCTGTCCGTAAATATAACCGCAACCCCTGAGAACAAGCAGCCAGCGGTTGATATGCAACAGCGCCACCTGCTGTCTGTAGATATAATTGCATCTTCTCCCCTTTTGGGCACAGTCAAAAAGACATTTAACTGTTTGCTTTGCTGTTTTGGAGTTGAAAGGGGTTTATTACAAATTGTTGTTGTTTGGTTCTTTCTGGATACAGATATATATAGAGGTATATGTGTATATCTGTGTATTGTGGTTAAGAACTGTTATCCTTTCATATCTATATCTATATCTATATATATCTATCTTCCTAATTAAAGTTCTGGTTTTTTTCTAAATTTAAGGAGAGGGATTATTTCTTGGCCAACCCAGATATCTTAGTTCTCCCCTCAAACTAAGACAGCAATACACCCAGAACACAAACTATAAAAGATTTAGTAGACATTACTCCTCTGCTACAATGAAATAAATAACTTTTCAGCATTTGAGATTATAGCCAAGTCAGATATTAAGCAGAGGTGTAGGGTTTTGTCATAATTTGCTTTTTTTTCCCCTATGCACGTATTTTCCTATTTTGCACTAAGAATCAGATTCTTAAGAAAAAGCTGGACAATAAAGAGATATTTTCAGACTTTCCTCTTCACGAGTAGTTGGTTGTATAAGAAAAACGGTGTAATAAAAAGTGAATGGTAAGATATAAGTCTCGTACAAATGTCGTACAAATATTTGTTTCCATATTCAGGTTGGCTGCCAACAACTTTCCAAGACTTGTGACAGGTTTAGCTGAAGGTCCCCACTCTCAGAATTTCCACTCCAGGTGTAAAAGTTCCAGGTTTTATATCTCACTGCAGAGTTTCCATTTTCAATCAAGTATCAGTATGGCCATTATTACGCTTTGGTCCAGATACATGTGTTAAAAACAAGAAACAGGCTTCAAACTTTCTGAGGCTTCAGTAACAATGGTACAGTTCGCACCATTTTGAAAGTGTTGTAAACCCCCTGAAATATCAGAAGGCACAACACAGCTACCTTCACAATAAGGATCTTGTTTGGTTCATAAACACTGTATTCTCATAAACACTCTTCTTACCTTTATTATAATAGTGAGTATGTGCTATTTCTAGCAGGCCAAAAACACTGGCCATGCCTCCCAGGCCAGCATTTGCGTATGAATGCTCCAAACTTAACACAGTGCACTTCAGCAAGTCCAGCATGCCTTTATAAACCTTGCGGCTGATCTCCTGCAATGAAAATTCCATTAGTGTTGCTATTTCAGAAATGACAAAGTAATTCAATAACATAAATTCCAAAACTGCTGTAACGTCAGCTTTTAGAAGGCAATTAACAAAAACTTCCTACGAATTGGGCCTCAGTAGACTCTAAGTGTGAGGATCCTGTTGAGTTCAGCACTGACCACATCCTGTATGACATCCTGTCGAGCATCTTCTTCCGACTGGATGGTGCGATTCAGCTTGCTTAGTACAAAGACACGGAGCTGTTCACTCTCCAGCAGACGTCGGACTCTCTTCATATTCAGCCAGCCAACACCCTGCCCATCAAGAACATTGTGTACCACCTCCTTCAGGAACTGCTGGTTCTCACTGAGAGATTTAAAAGAAAGGAAGTTAGCCCCCTGCTCACTTTGGCTTGCATGGGAAGAGAGTTATGGCCAGGACACCCACAGAAATACCACTGAAATGGTTTATGGCTTAAACATTGTTAAAATTACCAAAGAGCTTTTGTCCACTCCACCAATATGCCTCCTAATTTGGACTAAGACAGGAACTTGAGAGAAGATAAAGGTAGCACTTTTGTCCAATCACTCCAGGAGAAGAACGTATCCAGAAGTGTGAAAGACTGGAATGCTAATGGCTCAATCAATGTGCAAACTGACGATGTGTAAAGTAACCACCCAGTATCGGATACCTCAGGCTACAAGCTGGGTGTTGAACAAGGTAAGGAGAGAGGCAAACCCTGCGAGGCAGGGTAATGTTTCTTTGTCCTTACACAAATGACTCAGCTGTGGTAACTCTCCTCCAGGGAAGCATCAGGACAATTCACACATAGACTGAAGATATTAATCTCTGCTGATGGGCCGCAATTGACTCACCCGTGCTGACATAACAGGCAGCTGTAATATCTTAAAAGGCATCAAAGACCCCTAAATGTCCCGTGATCCTACATCATCCATCGTAAAACTCCCTGTCCCAGGGGAGGTACCAGAGGCATTCCCACTGTCTAAGCCCAATAAAAGACAGTGCAGACTTCACTCAACACATGGGACTTTCCTTACCACGAACTTCTTCCTTCACCACACGGGACCTCCTTCACCGCCATGAGCTTTTTCCCTCACTACCCTCTGGGCTTTCCTCAACAGATTCAGACTGCAGCCATCACTTCAACAAGACTAGCAGTCCCATGACCAAGATGACCACAAGAGGAGGATTATCAGGACTCCTTTCAAATCCACGGAGCAATGATAGCTTTTTCCTACTTAGCCTGTCTTTTGGTCACATTCTCTCTCACCCCTATTTCTTCCTATCTCTACCTCACACTTACTGTTAAATAAAAATCCGTACTATTGACTTTAGCATATGGTGTCATTTGCACCTTAATTCAGGCAGAGGCATCTCTCTAATAATTTTAAAGAACCTGATCATAACACTTGTCTTCCAAGACCAGTAGGTCTAAGTAAATTTCACTCTACCCATGACTATTATGTAAGAAGAAACCATAGGTCAAGTAATGTTTACTTGCACCATTCTGAGTCCCTTCCCAAGGCTGAGAAGACCATTCCACATGAATTCATGGAATCAAACTGCTTCATCTGACTCAGTTGATCCCCCGTGTGGTGCATTAAAACTGCTGGCTAGATCACCTTGTTCAGAACACAGTCAATTACAAAGAATAACTACTGAGTTAAAGGAGGAATCTAGAACAATTTGGATCTCAGACAGAAAGGGGATTCATTTCAGAGTACAGAAAAATAAGTATGTGCACTATTAACTGTGAGACCATCCACACCGATTATTCTCAGACAATAGTATGTCCAGGTCTAGGGCCACAGAAAAATACTATTTAGTTTTCAACAGCTAGACTTCTGAGAAGGCATTGGCCAAGTATGAGGCCACTCTAATGATAATGTACATTCAAAAAGCAACAAAAAATATTACCTGGAATTGCTAGTTCGTCCCTGAGGTGATGGAGATTCTCTCTTCACTGTTGGGCTGTGCTTTATGACGGAAGACTTCTGATCCACAAGGGCTCGTCTGTTTCCTAAAGAGAAGAAGACATAGAATGAGAGAAAGAGGTAGGAGGAAAATTTTCTGAACCCAGGACAGTAACAAGCAATGCTAAAGTTGGCTAACACACCTATTCAAATTACAGGTAACAGACTTCAAACAAAATGGAAACTCCAAAAAAGCAGCAGCGGATATCATATTCTAGCATCACACATCGGCAGAAAACAGTAATGGGAGTAATGCAGAGAGAAAAAGAGAAGATGCTAATGGGAGCAAGAGGTGAAAGGCAGGAAAAGTTTGGCTGCTCTGCATGCAGTTCCACAACAAGAACCATCTTCAAATTAGTCACTATATGTAAAAGCATAATGCATTGAGGGTGACTAGTATAGATTATGTGGTACTGGTTACCCAGCGAGAAAAGTAGCCCAAAGTCAGGCATAGGGAATGCTGGAAATTGTCACATCATGCACAGCTCATGCTGTAGGGAACCCACCTTCATTGCTTACTGGGCCAGCTTCAGTAATAATCTCCATTATAGTATTTAACCCAAATACTGGGACACAAAATATACAATTAGTAGTGTACTACAATCTCTACACTCCCCGCTGTCAGCAACAAAAGAATCCAACTACCAGCTGCTTCCCAGCCCTCCCTCAAAATAAAACCCATATGACACTAGAGCAGGAAGGATGCTTGAAAGCCCAAGACCACAAGGGCCAGAATCACTTTTCTAAAGAGATAGTGATCGACTTGAAATTTGGCATCGTGGAACCAATGTATTGCATCTTCAAGGACATTACTGCACATATTGTGTTTGAATGGCACTATGAAAAACATCTGCATCACCGAACTAAAAATATCAATGGATGGCATGAAATAAAACTCCAAAAGGAAGATGGAAAGTGGTCAAACAGAAGCAATGAGATGGAGTCCCAGCATCGTTTCCCATTACAGTTAGAAACACACACTCAGCAAGAACAGTGCAGCAATTTTATATCTGTACAACAGAAACAAAAACATTTAAAAACCACTGAAGTGCCTAGTGGGAATCCCAGTGAGCCAGCATGCACGTGTAAATGAACACAAACACACACACACACACACTTGCACATGCATAAAACAGACTGAGCTACTCCATGGAAATCCCATCCTCATATCTGCATGGTAACATTAAAGTCCCTACAGAATTAAAATAGTCAAGAAAAGAACACCGAAGTGCAGAAGATGAGGCATAAAGCATGAACGTGGAATGACAAACCCCATCACTGTTTTCTTCCAATGCATGGAATCAGTCATTAAGTTTACCCAAGGAAACAACGCTGGCATGAAGCATGTTTCTTATCCAGTACAACTGGACATGAAAACATAACCAACTGGTAAAAGGTTATCAAAAACAGCTGTGCAGAGTATCTGCTAGTGTTTTCACCCTACCAGTCCTACTACTCCTCATTTTACACATAGGGAATGGTTACTTGTCTCAAAAACAAAGTCCAAAGCAGAAACACAAAATCCAGCTTTTGGTCTTTGTTTCTACAAGGTCAAAGGTCAGTAAAACATCATACCAACCTTCATCCACATCCCTTCCCAATTCCAGATTAAAGTAATCTTTACCGATAAAAGTGATGAGGAGGAAAAAATAAATGAAAAGAATCAACATATTAAAACAAAAGCAGTAAGTTCTAATCAGATAAAATAACTCAAAAGGCAAAATAAAACCTCTCCCCAGTTTAGCATCTGAGAAGTTCTCAACACTAAGACACCAGCACATGCTCAGCACATGCTCAATCACCTTGTTATTAGACCCAGTACAAGGCTGTCTAACTCCCCATTGTAGCTAGTGCCCATTCAGACATGCTATCTAATGATACTGCAGACAAACGGGAGATGTTCTAATGAAAAAATTGTGCACATGTGCTAGGAATCTATCTTCACTCTGAGAGCTAAGTATGGGTATAATTTGATTTTCTATTTAGTGATCTGAAAAGACTATAAACACTTTTGAAACTCATGTAAACTGCAATCTCCATGGGAGGATGCCATTATTCCCACTTACAAGGGCAGCATCATCACTCCAATAAATTATCTAAGACTAGTCATGAAGATAGTGGCAGAACAAAAGTAGGACCTACAACTTAGTCCCCATTCTTTACAGTAAGTACTTTAAAATGAAATAAAACAAAATACAACACAAAACCAACATTCATAGCCTGTTAACTCAGGCTGGACCAGACACTCTCCCATCCCAACATAACCCAATTGCTGGGAAGAAGACTGACTGAGAAATATCTCAACAATTTATTGCCTTGATCTGTAAGACAGGTACTACCCAAACGACCAAACGCATCACCCTCAGGATGCCTGTTAGGGGTAAGACCTCAGACTGCCAAGGCACAAGTACAGTACAGGCTGTAGAAGACAAAGGGAAAAATGGTTACCTTTCAGGCTGGGAAAAGGAGTATTCTTGTCTCTCCCAACTTTTGTCGGTAGGGCTAAGTTGGACAGACTGAAACTTGTGCTGTGGTTTCTGTACAAGCTGCCTATGACAGAAGAAGAAAACAATTAAATGCCTAATGCTCACTGCACACACCCAAACGTCTTGTAGTTCACCATCTTAATCCAGATCCTTAATGATTAAGTTGTTCTTTATTACCCAACAGTCTCACAAGCATAACATGATCTCATTTACATTGCAACCAAATCTGTAATCAGATTATTCTAAACTGTACAAAAACATAAGTCTTAGCTTTCTTGTCACAATAATTGCTCTTGGATCTGTGAGTCTTAAACGTAAGAGCAATGTCCACCTGTCTTCCTGCACTTAAACAGATAATATCACTACTGTTGTATCTTCTACTTTGATACTCTTTTCTGAGGCCAAGGAATGGCTGGGCCACATGAGAAAACAAGATGACACAAGATTTCCAAAACATGTAACTCTGAAGTGAGAACTGTGCACTGTGCCTTGTGAAATACTGCAAATCTGCCATAGAACCATGCCTTGAAATAGAAGCTTTTCATTTATTAGGAAAAAAAGTACATTCTTCCTGGTACAGACAAATCCTAAGAACACAATAATGCACTGTCATCTGGTTAAGCCTGTAGACAGCCTGAAAGCAACACATGTAGATCAAGGAGCTGATTAACACTTCAAGTTATTAATTTAAAATGTCAGCTAACTAATTTAGTTTGCTTTGGTTATTTTTTTTTTTTGCAGCCTTATTTTAGTAACAGTCATTTTAAAAGAACATCCAATATATTTTCCTCACTGCTGCAAACTTCTTTCACTGCTCCCCACTATAGTGCAAGACTCAACTGGCCAGGTCGTCTGTCACTTGTTAAGAAATTCTAAATTAGTTTTCCAAGCCTGTGGAGTTTTTTATTAAAATTTAATTGAAAGTAAGTGAGCACAGTCAAGAAATTGAACTTGGCACCTAAATACACAATATGGCAGCATGGAAAGCACACTACTGTAAGATTTTTGTATCAACTTTATGAAATTGCGTGATGCTTTGTTTGAATGAAACCAAAGGAGTTTCTCATCTGTGCCCAGAACTGCCATACAACTCAAAGGGCTAACCACATAACCAAAGTTGTTCTTACTGAAAAATACATAAAGAAGTAGTTGCCAGCAGCGTAACATAAAAAGGTCCTGTGGCTCCCATTGTGACTTCTGGAGAGCAGGTAACAATCTGATAACCAAGTCATTCTCTTGGCTAGCAATCCCACTATTCCATTTCTCTGTAAACTTTAAGAAAATAAAAGTGCCTTAATGAATGCACTTGTACATACTTGCAAAAGACATGATGCCTCCAAAACCTTCACTGCTGTTGTTGGAGACAGTAGAGTTTGGGGAGCTGGCCCTGGAATCTGAATCTGCATCAGAGTCACTGGCCAGTTTTAGACTGTTTGGCCGAAGTAACCTCTGAGACCTTTAAAGAAATTAAGCACAACTGTTATTAGCATTCCCCTTCCCGTCCCAAATCAACATGTTGTATGATTGTGGGAGACTGATGTTGGTCTCATTCCCCATCAGTTTTCACTACACTACCTGTAACTTTTGGGAAAGAAAAGAAACAACAACAACAAAAGAGAGAGAGAGAACTGAAGCATCTTTGCATTCAGGTTTTTATTGCCTTTCAGACACGCTGAGAACTTGTCTGCAAACAGGCATCGGTGGATTTGGGGGTCAAAGGGTTCTGACCATCACTATACTATCTTTCCCCAAAAAGAGAAAGCTTCACACACAAAAAAAATTGCCCAACAGTTTTCAGAAATCACTAGGTGATACACTAGAATGTTTTAGAAAGAACTGATCATTCTCATAGCTTCTACTGCTTACATAAAAGCAAAGAACTGAGGGAACTGAGCAAGTGCTTCTACTCAAACCAGAAGGGTTGACAGCATTTCAATATTAGATGGGAGTGATCAACAATACATTTCAGGTGCAAAAGACATTTGAATAAATGTTAAACTACATGAAGCACATAGAAACCCCAGAACTGCTGCACAGAAGGGCAGCAGACAAGGAGGACTCACCTGCTTCCATTGAGATTCTGGTTAAATCTTGGAGTGTAGCTCTCTTCCTGCTCATCATCTTCATCCTCTGCAGGAAAACCATACTGAGGTTCGAAGTATGGATTGTCATACTCTCGCTTCCTCACAACCCCTTCTGAGGAGCTCATGCTGCCAGTTGTGATGTCACTCTCATGACGATCCAAGCTTATCTTGGGAAAGTTTGGTTGCAGTGGCAAGGAAGGGAGATGGTTTGAAAATCCAGCAACCAACTTCTCTTCTATTTCTGCTGAGTCTGCTGCCTCCTGTGGACCAGTCAAATCATTGATCTGTTCGCTAATTTGCGTTACATACAACTGAAGGGCAGGACAAGAACAATTATTTCAAACTGGGAAGTCTGCACAGTCCCTGATGTTTGCTACTGGGCCCCCACCCCAACCCCACTACCTGTGCCTCTAAACTAGGACTTTATACATATTGCAGTATTTGTGCACTGTTCTAGGGACTTACTTCCCTGTAAAACTGGTCTTACAGTAGTAAGTGTTAACCCAAGATAATAGCTTTCCATTACCATGTTTTGTGGCTATGCAAGCAATTCCCATTCTTCCTAAATGACCACAGACTCGTATGGTTCCCCAACCCACTCCCCATTCCTCTAAACACATCAGGTCTTTCCAGACTCTGTAAAAAGAATTCCTGCAGTCACAACCTGGACCATTTCTCTCTGCTAGTGAACTTTTTGTACAGGAGTGGTCTATCCCAGTATAAGAGGGCACCAGCAAACTCCACCTTGCTCAGAAAGTCCAGGGAGAGCATGCAATTTAATCTGTGCATGGTTTCACAGTCCTATTAGCTTTTGCCTTTCTCAGAAAGAACCATGTGCATTCTCCCATTCTTTATCTCCTAATATGTTGATCTTGAGGCTGAACTCATCTCAGTACACACATGATTCACTCCATGGATGACAGTGCTGGGGCTGCTACTGGCAGTAGTACTGGAACTTGAACGAGGCTGGTTGTTCTCCTGGGAGTTCTCACTGTCCATGGTCTGTTCATCCATATCCCCTGAATACTCTTGAAAATCATCAAATTCCACTTCACTAGCATCACCAAGGGCTGCATGAGTCAGGGGGTCAACATCTGCAAACACATTGTTTTTCATTAAACAACACTGCCTTCCTCAGTATTTTGCCCAACTAACTTAAAGACCCCTAGCAGATGAGGACTGCTCAGCAGAATAAACTTGCCCAAAAAATTTAGGTTGCAAAGGGTTTTTGGAGGTAAGCTACTCCAACTCTCTGCTCAAAGCAGAGGTTAACTTCAAAATTAAAGCAAGTTTTTCAGGGCTTTGTCCCACTGAGTTTTCAAAGTTTTCAAGGCTTGACATTCTACAGTGATCCTGGGAACCTGTTTAACTACAATAAGCATGAAGTTCTTTTCCTTATGTCCAAGCAGAGTTTCTTTTGTCACAGCTTATGATTATTTACCTTTTGTCCCTGGAACATAGGAAATGTTTTGGGACTCCTAGATTTAGTTTATTGAAGAAAGTGAGGGTTTGTGCAGCTTTCATACAAGCCACAGAGAATGCATTTTTCTGTCCCCACTAGGATGCAGTGATACATTAAAGCCGGGACTGAGAATCAATATGCAGGAACTGGAAAAAGCTCACACTGTTGCCATTATTGCATAGTATTCACCAGCAACAGCAGGTTGTTTCCAGATCTAGTGAGACAGTTTTGTTTACCAGCACCTATTTCTGTTTTTCCTCCTCACAGTGTCGTTTGGAGAGCATTATTTATAAGCAAGAGAAACGTCCTTTTTCAGCCTACCCCAGGATACAGAAGGGGTATAGAACACACTTTTACCTCAGAGCAAGACTACAATGGAACAATACTTTGTTCTGATCCAGGGTCCTATGGGAGGCATTTTTCCAAAAGTGCTCATGAATGGGGAAAGGCAGCCCAAGTGGACCTTGTGAAAGCAATGCTCAAGGTTACTTACTTGGGGTATCGCCATTAATGTCACATTTCATCATCTCACTGACAAAGTCACCGAGGGAGGAGTAAGAGGAACTTGAGTCGTCATAGTCAACACTGTCACTGCCACTGCCACAACACAAAAAGAGATGAGTGGCAGCATAAAAGCAACAGCAGGGCCCAACATTTTAAAGACATGAATCAGCACTGTTTCCATGGACAAATCTCATGTTATAGTATCTACAGACAAATTTTACAAGCCAGGTTCATGAAAAGTCAGAGCATAAAATGTAACTTTCAGGTACATGAAGACATACAGGATTTAAAGTCTCTTAGCAAAGTTAATGAGATCAAGTATAAGTGAGCAGAGAATAGTGTATTAATTCACAAAACATGTATGTGTTTACGTAGGACAACTCCAAGGGAATTGGAAATCACAAGTAAAAACATTTCCACTTTACACTAATGACAAATGCCACTCTGTTAGCACCACTGGTGCTGTGTAGAACATAAAATATATGCAAGTCCATGCCTGAAAGATCTCACAGACTAGCAAGGAATGAAGGATAACAAAACCAAACACAAAACTCCAGGAAATATGGCCAAAAACTTCTATAACAAAAAGCTTTCCTCTCATTTTAACACACACACAGAGGTTGCAGGCAGTGGGTAATACCAACAAGCTTTGCATAACTACAGGCAGGCAACAGAGACTTGAAAGAGAGGTAGGTTGGATGGGAGTATTCATAGTACTGCAAGAGAAATAGCCAGAGAAAGACAAGCATGGAAGAAAAAGGCCATTAGGGTGTGAGGAAATGCCAAATGTCAAGTGGCAGTCAGGTAGCAAAAGAAAACAGGAAAATGCATATGGAGAATCACTTTAAATGAAGACACTAGCAAAGGGTTAAGAGGTTTGTTGCAATAACAGAGCAGTGTGAAAATTTACTTCAGTGTCAGTATTCTCCCCAGACAGAAGAAATTAAACAGCAACCTGGCAGACTACAGGCAAAGGCTGCGAACAAGTAGTAGAAGGAGAGTTCCAGCAATCTGAAGGAACTATCATGTGACTGGGGCCATGTTCCCTACTAACCTGTCATCAGTGGGATCAGAATCTGTTTCTTTCTCTGCTGGGACATTCAGTGCTTCAGCCAGCTGTGAATTAGTGTCATAGACTCGGTAGTGGATTGGCTGCAGCTGGTGAGCATACCACTTCGGTTTGTCACCAATCAGTGCTGGGTCAAACATGTCTGCACAAAATACAAGGAGAGCGTTAATTGAACTCATTCATTGGTATCAAAGGCTTCACTCACAGTGAAATTGTCCTTTACTGACTCTTGCACAAAGAAAGAGACAGTCTCTAAGAAACATACAAGATTTCTCTGTAATCAAACAAGAAAAAAAATAAAATTATTTGAAGGAGGGAGTGGCAAACAGCGGGGCTAACTCGACAGAAACACATGAGGACATACATAAAAGTAGAAAAATGTTCTTTGAACTGGCTTTCCCTCCTCATCAAGAATAATATGGTATAAAACTAAGTCCTTCCCTAGAATCTCTCTGCTTTTTAAGTTCCTCCAAGTGCAGGAAAGACAAGACCAAAACTTACTGTTATGAATTCTTTGGAAAGCATAGTTAGTAGGGTTGAGTGACCATTCTCCAAAGTATTCTACTGCCTGTGTTCTGGAAAGCTTATCTGCAAAAGGTGTTTGCTTCGGCCTAGAGGCAAGAAAAGAATTTGCCTGGAAGGCCACCACTGGTCGAGGGAAGAGACGAAGAGTGCGAGTATGCATTTGGAAACCTTGCAAAACATTTGGTGAGTTGAAGAATCTCACCATAGCAACTCTGAAAAGAAACAGAGAACAACACATCAGACAAAAACATAGAGCATAACAAAAAAGAAGACAGAGAGCCTTTAAAAGGTATTTGAGAGGCAATGTTTCAAACCTTTGAAGAAAAGTAACTTAAGACTTCTTAGAAAAAAATTGTCTTGGAAAAAAACCTAGAACTAAAAAACAAACCAAGATCCAAGAAATCACTTTCTTCTAATTCACCTCAACATAAAGATCCACTCAATGAAGGATACAGTTCTCATATCCATTAGCTGAGGTGACAACTAAGTCTCCAGCTGTTTTTGTAGTTCAAGGCTTGTGATTTAAGCTGAGGATATAACATCAGACTGACAAATCCAGGTAAAGCAGATGATCTACAGGAAAATGCAAGAAGCAAAACACACCCTCAAGATACACAGTTATGTTCAAGCAGTTAATAGATCTGAGATAAACACTGTAATTTCTGCTCTTTTTCCTTCCATGATGTGAAGAATCTGCAATAGAACCTGCAAGATGCTGTTTTGCCCCTAGAAGTGTCTGTGCTGCCCTCAAACTCAAACTTTTATGAGGACTCAATGGTACCTTCCTGTTCAGCCTCACCTGGTAGCCACATCGACAGAGTCCACATCATTTCCATAGATCAGAGGGTTGAATTCTGTGGAGGGAGTAGACTGCAAATCATTCTGTGGTCTTCCCAGCAGCAGTGGCACCTCCTGCCCCTCGTGGAACTTCTCTAGATTAAGAATGGGCTGCGTATTCAGACTCATGCTGGCCAGGGCCTAATGAAGGACATTATGCACACATTAAGCAAGAACAGTTATTCAAGGAAGAAGAGAGAGAACAGAGCTACCCTGCCCTCCAGGCAATTGCAACAATTGTGCGTGCTCTGTTAACCTGTCTTAAACCACCTCCTATGCTGAGTCAACAAGTATCTCCAGGCCCTCCATTATGCTGATTGTCATAATGATCTTCTCAATGCAGAAACAGCCCTGGAGTCAGTCAAGGAGGAGCAGAAAAGTCCACTTTGCTAGATCATTCATGACATGAAAACAGATAGTCTCAACTGAACCACGAGTAGTATGGCACTGCGTACAACTTATTGTAGAGTTACTCCTGAGTGTAATTTGAATACATCTTGGGACCTAGAGGTCTTGAAACTTGCCTTGCTACTTGGCCATTCAGCCAGTGAGTTTGATATCCCAGGACAATGTGGAGATACATTTGCACAAACATCTGCCTGCATACCTACAAAACTCCACTTTCCATCTAAATGAAGTCTTCATCTCGCCATAAAGCTACCATCCTCTTCAACCCTATAAAGTCTTCAGGGATATGAACTGGAGCAGCACAAGTGGTAAAAGTCCTGGACACTCAGACCTATCCTAAATCTTCCTCATTTATCCCATTTGCCCACTGAGGCTTTATCTTTTCGTTAAAACAAAAAAATACATAAAATCAAAACAAATAAACAAAAAAAAACTTCTGAAGGAAGAAGGTAAAATGGAAAATTTAGGGAAAAAGAATAAAATAAAGAACCTTGTTGTCAGGAGTGAGCAGCTGTTTCTGAGTGATTGCAGTCATGCTAACCAGACACTGGAGGCAAGATGGAAGATCATATGATAACACCACAGCAGCCCATCAGAGCCAAGACGAACACATGACCACAGAGAAACAGATGGAAGAAAAAAAAAATATCTATTACTACCAAATATCACAAATGAGAGGAAACAAAAGGGACCACAAAATAAGCACATTTTAGGAAAGAGGTCTAACTGCCCCACCCCTAAACATTCACATCTGGCCACCTTGGAACTGGAAAGCCTGCTGTCCTTAATGATGCAGCTAAGAACTTTCTATTAGAGTTTAAAAGCAGATATCCTGAAATTCATTCATTGACTCTAAGACCCAAAGGCACACAAAATGTTAACCTTAGTGATGTGGGCCACAATTTAGTCTTGTCTACTTTGTACAGCAACCAGCAGCGTTCCTTTGCCAATGGCAAACTCTTAACAATAATGCCCACAGGAATATATAGGGATGTAAGCTGAATTTGGGTAAACACTCTAAGAATTTTAAATATGTCTTCATAGAAACTGCAATTTGTTCTTCTGATACCCAATTTTGCCCAAGTGAGAGAGTTTTGCTAAACAGTGCCTGAAATCGCAAGGGGGTGAGGCAGCAGTGGGGGGAAGGTTACTCTAACAAAACTCCAGGCAACACATCACTTCCATCTGTGCTGACAGCAGGCACTAGGGTATGACAGAGGTTACACACTTTGCTCTTGTGGTCTACAAGGAAAGAGAAAGAGCAAACCTCATCACATTAGTAACACACTTTACCTTTAGATACTGCATGCAGCGTGCATAAGGAAAACAGAAATAAAGAGATAAAACCTGCTTGACACGATCAGCCAGGATGACCCAAGCTGATTTATGGCTTAGCAGGACCTGAGAGGAGAGACTGAGACCTCACACACAGATCTGTGAATGGAGGGGAAACAAAGATGATCATAGCTTGATGGATCAAGTCAGAGTTTAAAGCCCACATGGCAAATGTAAAGGAGGAATCTGGAACTTTCTGCACCAACTGGAAGCAAGCTAGCCCCAAACAACAGTAAAAATCAGAAATCATCTCCTGTGTACAGAAGCATTTCAGCTTTACAGTCTTATCTACTATAGCAGAAGAGCTGGGCAAGACTACATCTGCTGAGTTCTACCGAAACTGAGTCCTTTCCCCAAAGTGCGTATTACCTGTTTCAGATGCTTCTTCAGCTCTGAAGCTTCTGGTTCTGGCAGTGCTGGCAAAGATTCCGCATTTGTGGGAACAATCACCTGGAATTAAGCACAGCAACAAACTAAAAATTCCCCATCTGCAGTCATTTCCAAAACAGAATCTCCTGAATCTCCAGCACCCTAGAGATCAAGGAATAAAAGCCATAAAGTAAAATAGTTAATAATTAAAAAAACACATTCTCACACACAGACACCTGAATTTCACTGTGATTTTCACCTCTTTATTGTTGTTTTTGTTTACAATATCACAAACAGCGGAGTTACTTTGTCATTTACCACAATAAAAAGAGAAGTTTGAATGAACCCACACTTTCCATCAAGTAGATGATGTTATACACATTTCCCTTGAATTAGCCTTGCTCATACTCCTGCAGAAAGCAAGATACATAGCCCCATTTGAATCATAACAACCAAGGCTGCTGGGAAGGCTCTGAACAGACTGGGTTTCTTAGGTAGGGCTATAAAGAGACAGTCTCACAATTAGTCAAGAAGAATGCTTTATCATTTGTTTGAGGATTTGTCTTCTAATGATATAGCCAGATGAATAAACTGAAAAATGATGCCTTATGCAAAAGAAATGGGGACCTTGAGACACAATAAGGAATGAAATCCTAAGGTTTAAGATGGGAGTCCAAAGGCAGACTGAAGGCAGGCATCATCAAATTCTCAGCGGGTACACTGATGAAACTACAGTTTTCTGGAAACAGAGCCACAAGTCCTGATGGGTACTACTTACCCTATTGGTATCCAGGTCAATAAGCCATACATCATCAGGCATTTTAAAATCCAGTTTGTAAAGGAAGAAACTTGCTGGAACACCAATGATATAAGGAGTAGGAGCTAGAAGCAACTGAGAGAAAGAGAAACTTAGTACTAAGGACAACATCTGCATTTGATATCACCGTGTTCTTCCCAAATATTTATTTATTGACTACAGTATGTTTATAGCAGAGTAGACAACACAAAAGGCATTGATAATTAAGTAGTTAATGTCATACAATAGAAGCGTTAAAAAAAAAAGAATAAAAGCTCCTGTTTTGAAAGCATCAGTGTTCATCTAGAAGGAAATACATTTCCACCTCCCATGTCCCCCTCCTCCACAGGATGTAATTTATATGGCTCTTTATATACATTTATATATGGCTCTTCAGAAAGAGCTTGCCACATCTATGAGGGGCCAAGAAAAAAATGTTCAGAGTAAGAGCTTAACTTGAAAAGTAGCAAGTCACAGATTAATACATCCTCAGCTCAAAATGAGTCTGTGCCATTGTAAAGGGGCACAAACTATATGAAAGGGCTTTACTTTTATGCTTCCAGTGGCAATTTGGTTTCAAAACAATAACATCTCTAGGAAGTAGAAGACAGACATATTTTTTCAAGTGTATGTGAAAAACCTTAGGGAAAATTCAGGCTGATTCTTGTAAGGGAATTATCAGAGGAAAAAGGTTTAAATCAATTATGCACGTAGCAGCTTGAGACCAATGGCTGGAAGGCTAATTTATTCTTTAAATCTAGAACAGTTGGTCACCTCCAAGGGGTGGTATAAGCACAAACCTGCAGCATCAGTTTCAGGACAGCACTGAAATAATAAGATGGCCTGAATTCTACTTTTCCAAGAAAATAATGAACTCCTGCAAAGAGTCAGCTATTGGCAAAATACAGGCTCCCAGTTGAAGTTAACTCACCACCTGGCATTTCTGAGAGGAATAAATTGCAGACAATAGTTTCTGAACTGTGAATCAAGAGCCTTCAAACATCCTCAAATGTCACTGTGGACCTTCCCGAACAAAGCTTAATACTCAGTGGGGAAAAGCGGCAGGGTCAGGGTGGCAGTGGTGGTAAATATTTGTCATAATATTGTGGATCTATGGCCATTCAGTCCATTGTTTGTTTACTACTGCTTTGAATCATTCTATTCTACAACTTTCAGACATCACAGAAACATCTTTTGTGAAAGACCAACAGAGGAAAAATATGTACCTGTTCTGCAGAGGCCATGCAGGTGGGAAGCAGAGGGATCACTGGGAACATGTACTCTAAGGGGTAGATCATGGCCACAAAGGCCATCACAGACATTGAAAGTGCATTATAATCTCGGGACTGCAATACAACCTGCAACCAAAGAAACTCCCATTAGCACTGCAGAAACCATTCACTTCTAATACTTCCCTCAGGGGTATACAGAGATCACAATCCGCAGGATCCACTTCAATGGCTGTGAACTGGGTAACCCTCCATTAACCTGTCTGAAAAAAAGGTTCAGGTGCTTTTTGGAGTGAGAGCAGAACTTTTCAAACCAGGAACCTCAGAAGGAGCTATTTCTTCCCCCCACTCCCACAGACACATTGATTCCAGGCAGTGCAGGGAGACAGTTATTCTACACAACCAGCCTACACTGGTTTTGAAGAGGGCAGAGCTTCCTTATCAAAGATCTACTCTTCCATTCTTACCTTGTGCTCCAGAAGGATGCAGGTCAGCACCTGCAGGCAGGCATCCACACCCAACAACTCCAAAGGCAAATGTAATGGAAAATCCACCAAGGTGAAGCGGGAAGGATCAGGAAGAGCAAAGGTCAAAGCTGGCTGCAACTCATGTGGCAAGACTTCCACATCCACCCGTTTCTGACCAGCAACAGGCATCGGTGAGCGGAGCAGCCGGTATATCCAAGCCTCAATCTCCCGCAAGTCATGTAGCAATGCACTAGACTTTTCTTCCACCAGAAGGGAGCCTGTGAAAATCCGCCACATTGTATCCCTGTACAGGGAGAACCATAAGATTAACACTCCAAGAGCGTCACTTGGCAGTCATTCCGCAAGGCTCTACCAGAGAGAGGGCAGACCCACTGAGAATTAAGACATCTAAAAAACATTTGATCACACAGAGGAATGAAAGATAGGGATTTAAGCTTACTGACACAACCACTGTGTGGTAAGTATAAATCTCACTGTGGCAGGAATCAATACAAGTATGCCACTTGAGAGTTAATTTATTCATTTCAAGGATTCAGTCAGGTCCAGATCTCTGAAGAATTCTCATGCCCTCATGCTTGAAATTCAGCAAGCACATAGGATACTTTCCTACCTCAGCCAGAATTCTGGCAGACTGACTGTAGGACCCGGCTTCTGGCAGTCCTACAAACCTTTGCCAAGAATAAGAATTAAACTTGAGATAGTAAAAATATGCCACATCCAAGATCTCCCAGATGTTTTAACATGATAAAATACTCTTCTTCATCCTATCCTAAATTGCACTGTATCATTCTTGAGAGCTGAATAACCCATGCCAGTAATGGATGTATTTCAGTTAAATCTCTGAAAGCTGTGTAGAAAATATTTAGGTACCTTAGCAAAATAGGCAACAATTTTCCCATGCTCTAAGCTAGTAATTTGCAAACCTACAGCTCACAGGCAGGCTGGCCAGAAGTTATGTACAGCATTGCTCAGTGCTTTCAGACCTTCAAAATTCAAAACTGGGTCTGATAAGGGAACAAGGGTCTTATCCACTTCAGCCTTTAATCCTGTAGCATAGTGAAGGCTGCAAACCTTCTGTATTCACTCTGCAAAAAACTTCAACCTGATAAACATTTTCAGTTACTGTAACAGATCCCTTAGAAAGGTACTGGTTCTAATTAGAGGTCCTATCTTGCAGTTCATAACTTACAAAAATTAAAGAAAAAAGATTATGACACTGGGGAATTCACAAAGGAAGAATAATTAGAGAAATTTGGATGGGTCAAAATAAGAGCAATTTGAGATTACACTGAGTACATAATACAACTCTCGGGAACTGTGATGCTTCTCATCCTCCACTCCTCCTTCAGCCACTTGTCATGCACAAGACATTGGGTTAAGAGGCATGCTTCACCTTTTGCCAGATGTAAGGATTCAGTTTCACCTTTATTCTGCCACCACTTCAAAACTGTTCTGCTTTTCCAGGTCACCACTAACAAACCATATGGTAATTCAAACCTGCTGCTTTACTTTTCCCAGAGACCTCTGCTCAGTATTCCTTCTCTTGCCTTCCCCATGCATCACTCAATTCTACTCTTTAAGAATTCTGTCCAAAAAGGGCAAATTTTTCCAATACCACATGCCATTCAAACACTGGAATACTTTACCAACCCTTTCAAAAACTCCTATGAGCTCAGAGTTGAGGAAAATCAAGAAATTCAGTGAATTTTTTCTGCCTCAGTGATTACCAAACTAAACCAAGTGACAAAATAAACTTCCTTAATAGACATTTCCATGGGGGGGGGGGGGGGAAGGAAGGACGGAAGGGGAGCCTTGCTCTGACAGAGTAATTTATTCCTCATCAGTGGATTCAGATGATAAATCTGCCAATGCAGGAATCTGTCATACAAGAACTATTCCAGGGCAGTCACCCAGGAAGCAGGCTACTGCGCTATTAACGGGACGCATTTCCCGTTTCATGCAAAACATAAAGAGCTTATAAAGATAAAAATAATTATGATCCTGTCATTTTTTGCTTTTGACAAGTTTAATTTGGAGTGTACCAAGCTACTTAACTCACATTATGTACTATCTCACAGCCCTGTCCCTTTTACTGTTGAAATAATCCCCTCCTTCTCCAAAGTTTCATTTCATATTTTTTCTATTAAGGTAGCACATTGGAAAGGAAAATATCATCCTGGAACGTAGGTGTCAGGTACAGATATACATCCTTGACTGAAATACATAAAAACATTGATCCTTCTGTACCCTACAGTGCAACAGCTTTTGTGACATACCCAACATGATAACAGCAGATTTGTAAGATTAATACATTACATTAAATATACATCCAGTTCCTGTTAATTTGCTGTTACCAACAACCATACCCACATGTTTCCTAGACAACTCCTTTGTTTTCTACCTCTCCCCTGTCTCCCCTTCAAATACTGTACTTTGACCTATTTCAGCTGATCCTGCTTCTCTGGTCTTTTCTCTCCCATGCTGAAGTTTAGATTGTTTCATAAGCTCGTTAAGCACATTTTCATCATCACCCACTTGCCCCAAGTGGAAATTCTCTCTGTTATTTCTTGGCTGTTTCTAATTTGCCAGACTCAGTCTTGATGTACTCTGCCACAGAGCTTAAATGCCAAAGCAATAACAGCATCAGTGCTTAGCTTCAGTTGTCAGAAGGGTAGTGCCTCCTGAGGTGTATCAAAAATGAAAATCATACCAGGTTACAGGATCAGACAGAGTTTTTAAAAAATCATTATAAAAATTTCCTACCATAAACCTGGGTTAAAACAACGAAAAAGGCCATCCATTGGTGTTTGGCTGTTTGTGCAACCATACCTGCAGCCACAATTTGCCATGCAGACAACTGCAGCCTGGGACACAAACAGTAGGAGGAAAAAGTTCCTTTTTCCCTCTCAACATACCTCTGCACCCCACGAGGAATCCCCAACTTCTTGCCCAACAGTCTCTCACTACAGCAGTCCACAAGTCTCTTGAGGGTGTAGAGACATTCACGAAAGGTGGAAAAGAAGGGATAATGACTAAGAATGCACAGAGAAGTCAGAGTGCTGTTCCGGGAGCGATGGCTGCCTTTGGCCAGACGCTTATTACGTGGTGATCGATTCACATCAGGGGTAGATTCTGCACTTGGAGCCTGCAGTGAAGAACCACTCTCTGAACTCTCAGTGCCCACTTCCTCTTGAGGAGCTGATGTATCCCCAGATTTAGGGATCTTCTGTCCCTCCCGACCTCGATGTCCCCCTGTGCCTTCTCCTTTCTCCTTAGGTACTCGCTTCTGGAAGGAGCGGTAGAAGTTGACACAGATTCCATAGCGAATTACACCTGTATCCTTGTCTGTGAGGGTGAAGACAAAGGAGGTGTCATCACGGAAGCTCATGCGTTTTTGCCGCACACTCAGGCATCCTTCTGGCTGGCAGAAGAATACAACATCAGGTGGTAGAGGAAAGTCTGCATGGTCTTCTAGAGGGTAACGTCGCAGTAGTTCAGGAGTCTGAGCAACACTATCACTGCTTGGGTGCCTACAAAAAAAGCAAATTAAAAAAACATACATTGTTGACTTATAACAATAAAAACCTTTGTGAACTTCTTACTAACATGTCAGGAGCCTGTGGGCTCAGCTTCATCTTTGTTTCTTCTCTCTCCTACTGCCCAGGGAAAGTGCAACTTCTCAGTCACTATCTACAATCCTCAATCACTAGCACAAGGCAGAAAGGTTAAGTAAAGAAGTCTAAGTCTATATCGTTGTTATCAAGGTCCACCAAGGAGCCTGTTCAAATTTGACCAAGAAAAGGACTTTGTTATAGTTTCAAACCTTTTGAATTCCTTCCACAAGCTTGGAGGCAATGCATTAGCATAACTACAGAGGTTA
>JAWWEW010000165.1:23448285-23463944 GCA_035583185.1 Anabacerthia variegaticeps
TTTCTAAATTTAAGAAGAGCGATTATTTTATTTCTTAGCCAATAAAATATCTTAGTTTCCCTTCAAACTAAAACAGACTTTCAGGAGTTCCCAGGAGAACTTTATGTTGTCATGTTTCCCTGACTTTGACTTTCAAAACTAATTTAAGTGCACAGCTCTTTGGGCAACACTTTGGTAGGAAATACATTGCCCCTCTCCAAATATACAGTCTGATGAAAAGGCCCTGGATCTCAGCCATTTATGAACAAGATGAAAAATTATATGAGAAAATCCAGTTATCAATTACTAACTGGGAAAAGAAGAATTTACAAAGAAACAACTCAGATGAATGGTGGAGTGATATGGACCTCATCCTAAAAAATTTTCATTTAAAAAGTCCTAGCAACCATAGCTATATATATTTCTGTGTTTGACTTTCAGTTGGATTTAAAGTACAAGTTACTATAAAACCTGCGTTGTAACATACAGACATATTAAGACTGTGGTCCACCAATCTTTGTACCACAGATCACCAGTGGAACACGAATACAGAAAGGCAATACTTTTGTTTCCTAATTTTCCACTAGAAGAACAGATTCTTTCAAAATATTAACCCCTTTTCTACCACCACTTTTCAATGAAAGTTACTGAATAACTGCCAGAGGTATAGAATGAGATCCACATAGTGAATGAAACTTGCCCCCAGAGCAATCTCTCCTTGGTTTGATCTCTTTGCTATAGTCTGATCTCTCACCATTTTCTAAAATAATTAGCATTTAGTATCATGTTCACTAAATGGATGGTAGGAGAGCTGGTTCCACCATCACTCCCCTGTGGGACATTTTCTCACTTTGATACTTTAGATTTGCCTATTTCAAAATACAAATGACACTTGTTTTTCTCATATAACAGATGTGAAAAAAACCAAACAAGTAGTAACAGAATGTTCATAATTTGTAATAGAAAGTGGTGCAAATAGCTCTGCTGACTGATTTTCCCAAACTAATATTTTATTAAAGAAAAAGTAAAAATGCTTTCATAATAAAGCATAAATGGCAAACAAGATTTATACTGCCTGTATAGTTAAGTACTGAAATACTGTATGAAAAGAAAAATGAAACACTAAAAAGCTTTAATATGTTAGTGGACACAACTAATGCATCATCTGCTGAAGAACAAACATCAAATAATGCTGGTACTGTTTAGAGAGTCTATTTCACAGTAAATGGTCAAAAAATGACACCAACAAATGACAAATGAATGTATCATCACTTCATTCTTTGCAGTAATATTAGCTACAAGGACAGAGTCTTCTCAGACATTGAAAAAAATTGCATCTAATGAAAGGGAACAGTTCCAAAAGGCATTGCTGTTTGAGCACAGTGGGTAACAAAACAAAACAGCAAAGGCCATATGGAGCTCCTGAGGACATTGCAGTAGAAGCTACTTCAGTCAGCTCCATCTCTTATCGCAGGCATTTGCTGAAATGCCTAATGAGACAACAGACCTCTGAGTTGTAGCAGTTTAGCTACCACAGGCTGGTAAAAAGTAAGAGAACTGTAGGAGTCCAGAAGTGATACTAGCAAATTTTTAAGTGAAAACATCAGATACTGTGTCACTGGAGGAAGCAGTTAACATTTCTTCCTCCTTTTTCTAGTCAGTGACACACATATGGAAAACTTGGTTATTTTTCTACAGACAGTAAAAATTAATTAAACTATTAAATTATTCTGTCCATAAAATGCAGTAATAAAAATAATAATGACTAGTTAGGATTATGTCTTTTCCTCTGCTTAGCCTATTTAAAAATTGCATTCAAAGTATTCTGAAAAGAAAGCAAGAGGTAAAGCAACAGGCTGATGCACACAAACCATTGATACTTAGAAATGAAAACAAAATAGACTTTGGAATACACCCAGTAAATAGATTTGCAGAAAGTTGCTGCATAAATTTTGAATAAAGAAAAGTAACATCTACTGAGTGCCTGTGTATTTGAAAAACAACACATATCAACCCCACATTTCATACATGCCCTAAGTAAATAAGCAGAAAATTTCATCTGTTGATAGTTAGTAAGACTTTAAAAAACTGAAAGCATTCATGTCATTCCTATGAGGATAAATAAGTATTAGAGGGAGAAACAGCCAAGTAAAGCAAGTTCCAAATTTTTTTTTCAAGCTGAGTTTGCAGACTACACTTCAAAAGCTAGAAAAATAGTAGTATTTTACTACTAGTATACTGCTAGTAGAAAAACTAGTAGAGAATTAGTATTTTACTTGCATTTAGGTATCAGTGTTTTCAATTTGTGAATCACTTGTGAATCCCTCTGTCCTGGTGCCAGTAGAACCAAAGAAATTCAGACACACTGGTTAACAAAGAGCGATATATAAATTGGCTTTTCTTATTCACACTTTGCAGATCCTTGAAAAGAAGTCTGAAGACCACAAACTACAAAAACCTTGGCTGCACTGGTATCTTCCAAAAAGTGCCCTGGCCCAAGTAGATGCTCCCCACTTAGGGTAGCATTCTGCATACATTTCCGACAGCACTTCCTCACCACCAGGCAAGCTTTCATCAACGGATGTGAGGCTATCTATCTCCAAGCAGAAGCATTGCTGAGACTCTTTCACATTACCTGGCTCCAATGATCACAAGATAGTCAAGTAACCGAGGGCAGATTTTCTTTTTCTGCACCATTGTCCTCGATGCCCCTCCCTATGTCATCTCAGTGAATTTCTGTTCATCAATCCAGTGGTCAGTTATCCCATCAGCAGTGATCGACTGCCTCGGAGAACAGAATCTGCTGGAAACTGTCTGGCAAGCTCAATCTATAATCAAGAAAAGAAAGAGTGTCAAAAGCACAATCAGGAATATCAAATACACATAAGCAACTTCATTACTTTAATTATATTCCCAAAAAGCCTCAACTTCTGTGCAGTCATGACCATCCACAGATCTTGATCTTCATGAGTATAAAACCACAGTACATGCCCACAAAACCAGAGAGAGCTGAAAAACACACAAAAAAGAACAAGAGGATCTCAAGAATTACTGGTTAGAGTTGATAATTTCAGAGGTCTTTTCCAATCTAAACAATTCTGTGATTTTCTTCTAAGGGAAAACACAGACAAAGCAGCATCACTGGCAAAGAGCTACTCACTAAGTGGCTTGCGTGTTGCTTAGGCAAATCCATGAGATCCGTACAGTACTTGGGAAAGGAGCTTTAATTGGCAACAATGTACAGTTAAACATGACTGAAGAAAAAGACACAACCTGAACTTTTGCTGTGTGATAAACAGAAGGGGTAACATCAAGAGAATTCAATAATCCAAACTGATAAAATGCATCTCACTGCCCCAAACCTCCACAATCCCCAATGCCTGTGATCTCCAACACATTTTCTGTGAAGATAAAGAACTGCAGCTCTACAGAATTGCTGTTTGCAATAGTGAAAGTGTTTCTTGTAAGTTATACTGTTTCTTTCACTTACTTTGTTCCATTCATTTATCTTGTGTATCTTCACCACTTACTCTTGATACCCATGTCTCCTACAGCCAATTTTTTTCCGAATTTTATAACAGAAACATCATTTTGGCACAACTGGTATTTTACTGCAGTGTTACTACTTGTCAGTAATTATGCTTAATAGGTATCCAGAACTCAGTAAGTGTAAAATCATTCTTTCCAAACCTACCACTCATACTGCATAGAATTCATGGAAGAGGGTGGGGGGGGAAGTGAGGGATCTTACAAGTAAGACAGTTCCACATTACAATGTTCCCTACCTAAATTCGAAAACAATCTGAAAACGGAAATTCTCTGAAATGGAAAGTTCTCGGAAACTAAAAATCAGAAATGCTCAAAGTATACTATAAGCTTACTGAGCATCTCAAGGAAAGCATCAGTAGAGATATTTTATATCCAAAAAATTTGAACTGATTGCCTTTTGGGGCATATTCAGAGTAAAGTTTCCATTTCAGTTCATGTTTCCATCCTAAGACTATCACAGAATTCAGAAAAGCATTATTGCTGTACCAAAATATTTCAGCTCTGCAGCATAAAGTCTTGATTTTATTTGCATAAAAGTATAACAGATTTACTAGCAACCTGTAAATCTCAGCAAAATCAGGCTATTTTCTTGATGTTTCTCTCATTAATTCACAACCAAAAGTTAGTTAAAAGCACTGTATCTGTCAGCATCTCAAAGTCACATTCAAAGTCTAGCAACATACTCAGTTTTTTCACAGCCCTTCACATGCCAGGAACAAAGCTAGGGAATTTTATTCATTAGCCTTCCAAATATCAGTAAGAACACAAACACACACAAAAAAAGCATGTATGTGCCTTATAAGAAAGGAAAACCATACTAGTCAGTAAGTATTAATGAAGGAATAATTAACCAAAAGAAACTTCAACCCTCATGCATACAAACCCCCACATTTTGTAAAGGTTTGCTGCAGTTTTAGCAAATCCTCAATCAGTCACTATAAGCTCCTAAATGACAGCCCTATGAATTATCTTCTCTGAGCAGCAATACTGTTATAAATTATCTTCTCTGAACAACAGAGAAAATACAGCCACAGGAAGCAAAGTTCCTGTTTCTGCAATTAATGACATTATTGAAAACATTGTAGACTCTGTCCTGGAAAGCTTTTGATCCCTGATATTCTACAAATATCTTGGCACAGATAAACTCAAGAGGAACAAGATTAATTTCCTCTAAACCAAGACTACCCTGCCCCTCAGTGAAAGTGGAGAAAGCAAAATGCATTTACAGAGAAGAAAAAAACATATGCAGTGACTATAGATTAATTGAGAGGCTACAAGACCACAGCTTTAGTTTACCTTTCAGTAACAGCATTAAAGAATATTATATTGGTATTTGTTGGAACTCACCTTCCTGCTCCTGGCCGGAATCAGACACCACAGTTGATGATCTGTATAAAGCAACACAAACAGCCATCAAAGTCCTGCCGCCTGTCTGCCAAAAGGTTGCTTTCAGGCCAGCATCATTCCCTTCTCTGTGCTGGTAGAAGTGTCCAAGCAGTTACATGGTGACACAGATTGTGGAATTGATAGGGACTAAAACTAACACGCTCCCTTCTTTTCCTTCGCCACTTTTCGTTTTTACTAGGTTAGGGTTTTTTCCAAATTGTTCCACCAAGTGGCCCCACAAATGCTTGGGCAGGCACAAAAGAAAAGTAGGAGCAAGCAGTTAAGGGAATCTGGAAAACTTGACTGAACACAGTATGATCACAGAACTACAGACAGCATCTCTACAGGCAATACAGAAGTAAAGCAGCTTCTTTCTCAGAGATTTGCTATCATCTTTCCTCCGCTTTCTGGATTTCATAAACTAAGTACATTAGGACAGAAATAGATCAAACAACCAAGAGATTCTTCAATGTCTCCTCTTTCATGTTGGCATTTGGACCTGAACTGAGATATTATCTTGACTCTGAGATGGTACAAGTTTTGACATATCAATGTCGAAACTTCTTCTCTCAAGCTGCTTTAAGGTTGTTTCTTCTGAAAAGGTCTCCACAGTGTGCTTCTCTTTGCAAAGATATTGGAACCAGCCCTTTGAAGGCTGGATACTGAAGCAGAACTTGAGAAGAGACTTTCTATAACTTTAGCTCAAGAAAATGAGAAAAATAAAGAAGGGAAGGCCACCACAGAAACATAGTGCACAAATAGATCACATATCAGACAACACCATAATTTAAATAAGCACTTACATGGATGGTGAACGGGCTGGTGAGAACTAACACTACCCACACACTCTAGCAGCTGTCAGCAATACTCATGAACTAGTAGAAGCCGGCACAGTAGCCTAGACTTAAAGACAAAAGGCCAGAGCCAGCATCAACCCACAGCCTACCAGTAACTCAAGACATGAAAAAAGTGTTCAAAACAACAAACATGTCTATTACGGGCATTACTCTGCATTTCAAAATTCCCCAAGAAACACCCACATTTTAGGTTGTAGCACAACTTCTCAAAGGACAATCTGCATGGCATCTTGCAATTTAAAGTCCTCCCAGAAACAAGTCTATACAAACACATACACTCAGGAAAAGCACCACACCACAGAACGGATATGGCAGCATGAAGGAACCACAGCAGACTTTTTATCAGTTTAGAGCCATGTGTGTCAGACCAATATCCTGCATCAGTCCCAAAAGACATGAATTGTGCAGCAACCCTGTTTCATCTATCCCTTGGAGTCTTCAGTCTTTTTTAAGCGTCTCTTCACTCTAGAAACAAAGCTAGAGGAACAAAGTAATTTAGTCAAATAATAACTTGAATAGGATGAATTGTTAACACAACTTGTCTTACTGTACTGAGTCTGGCTGAGATGAAGTTCATTTTCCCCACAGCAGCTCTTTCAGTGCTGTGCTGTGTGTTGGTAGCTGGAAAGATGTTGGTAACACAAGCATTTTGGCTACTGCTGAGCTGTGCTCGCACAGCATCAAGACTGTCTCTCCAACATTCCACCCTCATCAGTTGGCTGGGGGGAGTGCAAGATTTTGGGAGGTGACATAGCCAGGACAACTAATCCAAACCAAAGGGATATTCCATACCATATGACATCTGCTCAGCAAGACAAGCTAAGAGAGAGGAGAAAAATCCATTATTTACAACATTTGTCTTCCCAAGAACCACCAAGCCTACTGAAGCTCAGCTTCCCAGGAAATTGTCAGACATCACTTGCTTATGGGAAGTAGAGAATAAAATTGTTTAGGTTTCGTTGCTTCCATGAATACAACCTTTGCTTTTTTAAATTGCCTTTATCTTGATGCGCAAGTTTTTTTCCATCTTATTTTCTCCCCACTGTCCCGCTGAGGAGGGGAGTGGTAGAGCAGCTCAGTGGACAACTGGCATCCAGCCATGGTCAACTCACCACACTCACAGTTGTTTTTGTCACACAGAAGCTGCCAGCTTTGATATGCCATCCTTACACTCAACTGTATGACAGTCAGCAGGTATTTTCATCACTGCTTGCAAAAACGATATCAAGTCAATAGATTAATTTCCAACAGGCAGATGTTAAGTCCTGCTTTCCTTGCAACTCTTCCATACTTCAGGATGGTACCAGAAAGGCTTCTCCTTCCATTACCTCCAGCTTTTATCTGGTACAAGGATCATACTGCATAGTTTACCAGTGCATAAATACCTTTCGAATATAAATCAGCATTATACAATTGAATTTGCACACTGACTGAGTAAAGAACATACAGTGGGACATTAATTTGTAAGGGAAAAAACCAGGAATCACGAATGAGACAACAAATTACAGGACAGAAGCCCTGAATTATGGTTCACTTCCACCTTGCAAAATACCAGATTTCCAACCACGCCCAAAAGGAACTCAATTTTTAGTTCTAAAATGTCCTTGGAACATCTTGAATTTCTGTTTACTCTCAGTCAAGACAGTCTGTACTCTGTTCTGATCTATACCCACTGTGCCTGACCTTAATGTATTGTTTACTGTGAACTCAAGATCCATACCAATCAGACTAAACTGAAAGCTGAAACAAACACAAATAGGGCCAGAAGTTTCAATGTCCACTTTTGGGTTGATTTATGTTTCCTTTTCTCACATCACATACCTTGACCTACCTGCTAAGCTATGAGAAATACGTGTGAACACCTCAGGACCAGCCAACCTCCATACAGGAACTCCACTTAATACAGAACTGGAAGCAACATGGTTTGAAGCAAAATATGAACTGTTCATGGTAGCTTTGACCTGTCTTTAGACATTTTAATAATCTTTATGGACCCTTTATGATTGAAATTTTGATTACTTCTTCTTCCAAGTCTGTTTCAAATTATCCCAGACATTATCTCTGGTAAAACACACACTATTTTTTCTTGTACTAAGTTTTTTAAAGGAGCAGACAAGCAAGCCTCTTTTTACATGATTTTACATTTTCTCTGTTTAACACCTCTATTAACATTAAATACTGCAAACAATTTTATACTTAAAAATATGCAACATTCTAGGAAGCTCATTATCCCTATTATCCAGATAATACAGTGTTTCTACTAACACAAGAAACACAGACAACAGAACAGATGAAAACACCTCCCCTTTCTCCAGAGCTTGACAGAACATGGAACAATTTCTAAAATCAGACCTGGATGGACTTGCTATACTGGTGCAGCTGCTTTACGTGTTACCATCCACCTTCGCAATGCAGCAGTACATGCCAATGCTATGACTCCTAAAAAGATACTAGCACTTTGGCACAAAAAAAAAAATAATAAAGAGGCATTTTCAAAGCATTGCAAGCATATCTAATACAGACAATGGCATATTTATCTAGTATGGCTAGTCTATAATATAGGTGTGGTTCTGCAAAATGCCACAGGATAGCTCCAAGCATAAGAAATCACCCAGCAGAGAACAGAATTGTGGGCAGATTCTAAAAGCATCCTCCCCAGAGCACATGCATCACTTCACTCAGTAAGAGTTCTTTACAGATAAAACAGCAGATGCATCCCAACCATTTCCACTTTCCATCTATCCGTAAAGCTTGAGGAGAAGGACAGAACTACTCAGATTAAAGAAAATTAAAGAATGAATTGTGAAAACAGTTTTTGGTAATACAAGAAGACTTTCTTTGAAGTCCTTCTGAATAATTATAATAAAGATTTCTTCCCTTCCTACTACATACTGAAAACTGACTTCTGAAAATACTACTGACACAGTCAAGCATCTTTAACCCCCACATCAGTTTTCCAGAGCAAAATGGAGGTAGCATGGACAGGGATGCTGACAAAGACACTGAACACGACCAGAGTTAGTCCACAAACAGAATTATCATGCCATACAGACAGAAACCTTTTTTTGCAGCATCACAGAGTGAAGCTGGACTGATTCAGATTCTCGGTTGCTATAGAGACAGATTTTCCCGTCCTTGCCATATGCCGGCCCTTCAGCGTTGCTTCCTCTCACCTCCCTGCTTCAGCCAAATGCTCGGCTAAAGCAGCCTGCTGTACATGCAAGATCACGCAGTCACCACACATGCACATGCTGTGAAAACAGACCCACAGGTAATCTGATTCAGATCAATCACTATAGCAACCCAATCTTTTAGTCCCTAGATTTTAGCCTGTGGGGTATATTTATAGAGCAGCTGCAGCGCTCCACCCCCTCTGCTCCACCACCAAAGCTCCCAGCACTGCCCACACTACAAACAAGCTTCACCCAGGCACAAGGATTGCCTGGAGTCAACACTGAAACATACTCATCTTGGCACCTGCAGGCCCCCAAGTTAGATGATAGCATAGTATCTGCAACACGCTAAATAAACACCTCCCAGTCAGTGAGGTTTCCCATATCCATGAATACTAAAAATATCAGAAGTCATTATTACCTATGGAAAGCTGAGTAGAAACCCCAGCTGACAAAATCCATTTATCCAGGTACCCACAGGATGCTTCCACAGACATGCACTGCAGCAGCTCCTTCAGTCTTGCACAAAAAGCATGTGCAAAATGTGCCTTTGCGCAACCCTAACAGGAACTTGCAGGCAGCAGCAAACGCAAAGGAGTGGTTCCAGCAGCACCTGCCCCACAGTGGCACAGCTGTACCTACCAGTAGGTATTTGAAAACCATGCAGAAAAATCAAGACCGAGGCCTTGAATGAGCAACAAGAGATAAGCATGTGAGAAAGAACAGTATGCAAATACTGTTATCCATTTTATATTATTACACTCTCGGGAAAAACCATCAACAATAAACTAATGCAGGAAAAGCATACACTTTTACAGTACTCCATTTCCTAAAAGGAAGAAGATGACAGATGTTAGCCTCAGCCTCAGGTCATTTCACACACTTCACTTTAGGCAGAAGACCTTATCCTCCTTCCCCTCCTGCCTGGAACATCCTTCTCATTATCCTCCCTGTGCAGGATCATTGTAGAGGGCACACAGACCACCACTCAGTATAGAATCATAGAACAAATTTGGACATAAAAACCCTCTGCTAATCTGGCTGGTTCTTCTATTCTACACTGTTTGAATTTAAAATCATATTTTATTTAAAAATAATCTCCAGAGATTTGCACAAGAGAACAGTAACACAGGAGCTTTGGCTCCCTGTCCTTCGCTCTTTTCAAATCTGTCCTTTTTTGCCCCTCCTTGTGAAATGTCACCATCACAAAATACAAGAGCTTTCTCATCTATTTCTACCACATCAGTTTTTCATTTATTCTCAAATCTGAAGTGGCAACCACTCATATACTTTGCAAGGGGTGAGGGTGGGAGGGAAGGAAGGGCAAATCAAAACCTACACGATGCCCACAAACTAAATTAGTCTCACACCTTCTGCAACCACTATAGCATTACCTCCTTTTCCAAACCAGAACTGCATTCGGCTTGAGCTTTGAATCAAGAAACTTTGTTGCTGCTTCTGACAGAAGCTTAGACCCCAACACCCACAAGATGCTTCCATTCCAGCCCTCTGCCCAGTTCCTGTTTGAGAAGTAGGCCACAGTTCCCATAATCCAGGCACCAGAAGGTGGTTTTTTTCCAAAAGCCAAACAGTGCAAATGTACAGCCATAAAAAATTAACAGGAAAACAACAAAACGTGACACTTGAGAGAACTGCAGAATGCAGCTGCAACTGCTAAATTATTCAGTGCTCTCCCTTGCTAAGGCGCCTCCTCCAGCCATGGTAAGCAGCTATAGGCCAGGAGACATCACTCATGGCAGCATCACCAAATACAGGCAGATTCAACTCCCTTTCCTGGAGATGGGTTACACAGGGACAAATGACAGGCCTACTGGGATCCCAATGATAAATCCTAGCCATTTGTAAGACAAAAAAGGGGGACACCCAAAAACAGTGTGGAAGCACTGAAATGTTGCTCAGGATAATGAGAACAGGAAAATAAAGTACTTGAACTAATACAGCCATTTGACTGCTGCTAGCAGCACAGAACTCAGAGCCTCACATCTGTTTTGCCTCGTATTAGGAACACTGAGCATGTCCCCCCACATGTGACACCTGCCTTCTTATTCCTTCCCTCTACACACCTTCTCCTTCTCTTCATCAACACTGTGGAAGATCAGAAATTCCTACTCTCAAACCAATCCTACTATTAATTTTGGTGATAAGTAAATCATAGTACCAGCTGGTCAAAACAGACAATAAAAGAGAAAAGCCCATTTTTTTCTCTGCAAGAGCTCTGGGATGTGAGAAGCTCATGTTTGGCAGACTCATCCACATGTAAACACTGGGGGAAGCAAGCTCAGAGAGGAGGGACGGGAACCACCTCAAGCAACTGTTTGAGCCAGCAAATGACAGAGCAAGGGGTCCTGAGAGGACCTTCTAGACATCGGCAGTCACCACAGCAAAGGGAGGAGAGAACATACAACACCTGCTGGATATGCCTGAAGACTAATGAGAGAAAGAAGGTAGAAACCAAATGGCATAGAGCACAGAAGCGTGCCCAGCTCGTGGCTCCAGCAGAGCGCAGTTTAACCACCATCAAGTGGAAACAGACATGGCAGCAGAGTTGCTCAGTGGTCATGGGTGAAGCAATCCTGGGGGGAACTGCTTTTGACACTTAATCACCTTTATCACAAAAAGCATTCCTCTCCTCCTGATGAGATGCAAATGGGCACAATGGCCTTTCCAGAGCAAGTACAATATACCCAGTCAAGCACAGATCCAGGGAAGCTGGGGTCAAAGCTACAGGCAAGAAGAGAATCAAATGTTTTATACCGACAGTGGGAAATTCAGTTAGAATATAATGGGAAGCAGGACACAACTATGGTACTGAACTAGTAGATGAGACACAAACAAAAGCAACACCTTAAGAAAAAAAGGCTGCTCTGCTCAAAAGATAACACACAGTTCCTGGAGGTCATCAGATACCAAATTTGACAGTAGCGTGTCTTTGACACTCTTGTAAAAAAACAAGTTTTAATTCCCTGATTCTCACATATACAACTGTTTAGAAGTTAATGAAACAAAAAGTAAAGATCTGGCAAACATTACTGGATATGTCAAAAGCAACATGATGACAAGTCCTTTCTTGAGGGATGTCACTGCTTTGAAATACTGAAGATTGTGGAAGAGACAGAAAATCATGAAACTTTGTTCCTTGTTGCTACACCAATGCATTATTTCTCACAGGGACCTAGATACGCAACAGTCTCTCATTTAACTGCAACATCTAGGAACACAGCTTAGGTAATTTAGGCATATGCAAGCAGCACTTTTAAATTGCTGTAAGGGTACAGGGACCTAAAGCAAACACAACTTCTCACAATTCAGTGGTTTCTAGGCACCAAAAGGCACAGTCTCCCTATTTGGGCATTCTCCAGTATAAAGAGATTTCAGAGCACATGGGTAAGTTCTTCACAGTTTGCTGGGTTTGGGATTTCAGTTGGTTATTCTATTTCCAAGAGACAATCAGGAGCATGTTTGTCAATCATCAACAGTAATTTTCATGTGGTTGTGACAGGTTTAAAGGCCTCTAGTGAGAGAGAACCTAATTGTGCTAAAATTATTTTCTAGCTCAGAGCAAAGACCAGCAGGTTCAGTTACAGAGAATGAACAGCAGATAAACATCAGTTTTTCACAGGTCTCAAGATGAAGAAGGAAAAGCAGCAAAACATTCTGTCTTCAAAAGAAGTATCACAATTATTCTACAGATTTAACAGACTATCCCACTAAAAAACACTCCTTTCTAATTGATGCCTCAAGCTGCTCATTTTTAATTCACTTTGTGTCTTGGGTCCTCACTTAGGTCACTGACAACACTTTTACTTCAGGAAAATTTATACCTTGAGATAGATGGAGGCCACTTAAACTGGGGATGTGATATTAATCTTACATCTCAAACTTTTTCATTCTTTTTTCCAAATCCTTTTCTCACTGCTGCCAATCGCTACTCAGAAGCTGTATTCTGTATTTTCTACTATTGCACTGAGTAACTATGTCAAAGCCTTTCTGCTAAGGGACTGCCCGGAAATTTAATGCAGTATATCTTAAATGCAGGCACAATAGGGCTAAAGGACATTTGCAGGAATTAATTTGGGTTGTAACATATGCATTTCCTGTCTCCAATTTCTTCCTAATGGAAAGTAAGTGAAACATTCAACTCTGTACTAAAGTCTAACAAAAAAGTATCAATTACCATCTTGTGAGCATGATGGCACTACCCACCTAGTTAAAAAACTATGGTGTGAAATGACAGACAAGACACTACATTTTACACCACTTCCTATCCGCTCTCACACACTGAAACTCTACCAGCATGCTTTCCCCCAAAAAAAAAAAAATTTCTCTAACAAATGTATCTGGAATGGAGTATCAGAGGAAATCTATTAACTGAAGTGCTGTAAATTAAAAACTGTGAAGAGATTTATTCTCTTAGAATGTGGCAGTACTTGTGACTTGCTAATTTAATACCAGAAATTTTCATAAATATTTGGTTTTGCAACTGGCTCATCACAGAAGATATAAAACAAACCAGACTGAACATCTTGACAGAGGTATGCCTAGTATATTCAGTCTATACAGAACCTGAATATTCAATACGGCTTGATGTGAGAGGGAAAAATTATGAGGGTCTGTGACCCTTGCCCCAAGGCAGATAAAAATCAAAGCCAACACTAATTTCATTTAAGAAGATGATATGAACATGTGTTTTAGTAAGACCTGAGATTTTACTTTTCCAACTTCAAAATCCTTCTGAAGTAGACTGAAGTGGGGCTTCATTACATACACACCCTGTCTGCTTTCAACACTTACAGAATGGTACCAAAGCTGAAGAAGGGGTTTGCCCTCTACTATATTTACTGTATGTTTTTCCATGAAAACTTTAAACTAGAAGACTGCTGGGCAGGGGGAGGGCTTGGCAGTTGCTACACAGCCTTTGGTTCACGACCATTCATAGCTTTGGCACATAGCACATACATCATGAAACTGTGCCTCAGCCATGCTACTTGCTTTGTATGGACAACATTCTTTCAGTGAGGATATTATTTTCCTTTTTGTCCATCCATGAAATGATAACTTCTTTAAAAGTAAAAACAGTGTGGAAATTAATGCAGTACGATCCTGAAGCTTACAGCTGGAAACCTGTTAATTTGATAAGAACACAAAAGTCCAGACTCATGATACAACCACAGCATCACCGGACAGGTATATACAAGATCTTTTAGTGAGGACAAAAAAGTATTATTTTCCAAAAAAAAGCATTCTGCCGACTTGCTGATGAGTTTGCATTTTATCAAACACACAGTAAAATATTCAAGGAGTATATATTTAATTCCAATGTCTATTAAATTGTGTCCAGGAGCTGTGCATTTTCTAACAATACAACAGTAAAGCAAAAGCAGTATTTTATAGATAGAATGATCTATCAGTTCAGTGTTACATAACATGCTACGATAGGATGACCAGATGAGATCCTGCAAGAACTGTATTTTGGGTATGTTGGATGTGAAGTGCTCTCTCTCTGATGTGTCAGTATTGCAGATTTTCATTAGTGCTGAAAACAGCAAGCTCTTCTTGTGCCCATCCAAAACAGTTCCCTAGTCAAGCAGCATAAAGTCCAAAAATAGAGACGCTTCCCAAATAACCTATATTTGGATGACTTTGGTTTGACTGTGTGACCCTGAGGACACCACAATACATCTTCCCTCCCCTTGCTTCTATCTACAAGTAGCATCCTTTCTGCAGATAAGCGATGCTGCAAGGAGCACAGCAAGGACACTTGCGAGCACACCAACAGAAACGCTGACCCAGAGTTGCACTGGATGTACAGAAAATGGCTGGCTTGCCTAGGGAGATCACAAAATATTGCCAGATCACAGTTCTAGCTCATCTTCATGGGGCTCCAAAATTATAATGCATGTTATTTTGTGCATGTCTGAAAACAGTGTGGTGTACGGGTGAGTACAGGGGGAAAAGGGAGAGAAGACAGGCAACAAATCAGTTTCCTCCAAGGCTTATCAATTCTCTAAGCACTTCTTTATCGTGACTCCACACAACAGTGACACAGACCAAGCTTTCTTCCCCTCCTCCGCCTGACAATAAAAGCGAGCAACACAGCAAAGTGGTGACATCCATTTCTAAAGGGAAAATGTTTTTGATTTATAGGCGACTTCATCAGAAATCACCCAGCATGAAGTGGATTTCCTATTCTATTGTCTTAGGGAGTAATAGGATCTGCTGTTTACAAATCAAGGAGTAAAAGCACCTTTCCAGTCACGCTACCGCAGCAACCCCCTCACCAGGCTGCACACCTCACCCCTTCCAGGGGGATCAGCCTCCCTGGGCCTCCCCTCTCCCCTCCCTCAGCCTGCGGCCCCTGCTCTGGGCAGGGAGGGCGGACGAGCCGGCCGGAGGGCGGGGTGTCCCTCCCCGCACACCGAGCCCCTTTCCCGCCCGGGGACAGCGCGGCCCGCCCGCTCCGGCCCCAGCCCCGGCCCGACGGGGCACAGCCCGACGGGCGCCGAGCCCTGCCCGCCGCCGGCCCTGACCTTGCAGAAGGGCTGCCCGCTGCCGAGCATCCCCGCCGCTGCGGCGGAGCCGGGCCGGGCCGGGCCGGGCGGGGCGGCGGCCGGCGGGCAGCTGTGCGGGTGCGGTACTGCGGGCAGCGCCGCCGGCCGCGCTCCCAGCCCGACCCCCGAGCGCCGGCGGGGCAGGC
>JAWWEW010000165.1:23464044-23496267 GCA_035583185.1 Anabacerthia variegaticeps
AGGGCGGGGCGGGGCGGGGCGGAGCGAACCACTCGCTCTGACGGCGGGGGGAGCCGCGTGGGCAGCCCCCGGCAGGGAGCGCTGCAGCCGCTGAGGGGCGGGGGGGGGCCGGACCACACGGCGGGGGGAGCGGGAGCGCCTCGGGCACTGCCCTCACCCTCTCTATAGGGAGCACCTGAGCCACTGCCCTCACCCTCGGTGTGGGGAGCGCCTCGGGCACTGCCCTCACCCTCTGTATCGAGCTATTTACCTGCTGATGTGCTACTGGCTTCATAACATTACGAGATAATGTGGTTATTAAAAGCTTGAGATACAGCCTTCCAAGATAATTCCTTCCAAGCTCCACTGTGCAACCAAATCCATATATTAACAAAGCAAAAATTACCAAAATAAAAGCAAAATGCAACCAAAAGCACCACAAGTAACCCACTAGTTCAGAATATATATATTTATGAGATGCAAAATGGTGATATAGTTGATTTGATATTCACGGCATCACAGAACATGCTGAGTTGGAAGGGACTCACAAGGATCATCAAGTCCAACTCCTGGCCCTGTGCAGGACCATCCCCAGGCATCACACCGTGTGCCAGAGGGCATTGTCCAAATGCTTCTTGAACTCAGACAGGCTTGGTGCTGTGACCACGTCCCTGGGGAGCCTCTTCCAGTGCCCAACCACCCTCTGGGTGAAGAACCTTTTCCTAGAATCCAACCTAAACCTCCCCTGACACAACTTCAGGCCATTCCCTTGGGTCCCATCACTGGTCACCGCAGAGAAAAGACCAGTGCCTGCCCCTCCTCTTCCACTCACAAGAAAGTTGTAACTGCAACGAGGTCTCCCCTGTCTCCTCCAGGCTGAACAGACCAAGTGCCATCAGTCGCTCATACAGCTTCCCCTCAAGGCCCTTCACCACCTTCATTGCCCTCCTTTGGACACTCTCCAATAGTTTAATGTTTTTTTTTATGTCGTGGTGCCCAAAACTGCACACAATATTCAAGGTGAGGCTGCCCCAGTGCAGAGCAGAGCAGGACAATCACCCACCTTGACTGACTGGTGATGCTTTGCCTGATGTAGCCCAAGACTCTTTCCACTGTAGACTAACTGGGTTTTCAGAAATACACTCATCTTTTCTTCCTCCCCATTGGTCTGAACCAATCCTGAGCAAACACAGCTGTTGCATAAGGGTACAAGTCAACAGAGAACACTGCCTCAGATTTTAATTCAAGTACCTCATGATTTCTACAGTGGCCAAAGCAGCAAAATTAATTTGAAACAAACTGGGTATAGAGACTTAAAATAGCAGGACTCGATCTTAAGACTAGATAGCATTTTGCAAATATAAAAGTACAAGGGGTCACCGATCTCAAGGAAGGTTCTTCCCCCACACCTGCTTACCTGAGCTCCATGGGCTAGCCTGGCAAGTTTTTATAAAACAAAAAACTAATTCTGTACTGATCTGCACTTTCCAAAATATGAGAATGAGAAGATGTAAACAAAGAGCTTATATTTGACTACATGATGATAAAAAGGGATGCACAAGGTAGAGCATGCTGGTTTTGCCTGGGGTAGAGTTAATTTTCTTCAGAGTGGCTACTGTGGGGCTGTGTTTTGAATTTGTGCTGAACATTGTGATGATAACATAGAAAAGTTTTTGTTATTGCTGATCAATGCTCATACAGATCCAAGGCCTTTTCTGCTTCTCACACTGCCATGCTGGCAAGGAAGTTGGGGGTGCATGAGAGGCTGGGAGGTGATACAGCAGGGACAGCTGACCACCACTGACCAAACGGATAGTCCATGCCACATGATATCATATTCAGTCTATAAAGCAGGGGGAAGAAGGAGGACAAAGGGGATATTTGGAGTGATGGGATTTGTCTTCCCAAGTAACTGTTGTGCATAATGGAGCCCTGCTCTCCTGGAGATGGCTGAACACCTCCCTGCCCATGGAGAGCAGTGAATTAATTCCTTATTTGGCTTTGCTTGTGTACACAGCCTTTGCTTTCTCTATTAAGCTGTCTTTATGTCAATCCATGAGTTTTCTAATTTTTACCTTTCGATTCTTTCCACAATCTCCTGGTGGGGGAGTGAGCGAGCAGCTGTGTGGAGCTTGGTGGCTTATTGGGGTTAAGCCATGACACAGAGCCAAAGAAAAATCACTGTTCTCACCACTGCCACCCACAGCAATATTACAGATTGTACCTTGAAAATCCCTCAAATTTACACTCAGTTTTTCCTCTTCAAATTAAGAAGAGGCAGCTCAAAATACAGAAACTGAAGCTAGAAATGAAGCCTCTAATGCACGCAGGTCTGACGTGAGCACTCAAGCTTTGCTCATTACTCCTCCCCTCATTCCTCACTGCCATCTCCTATAAGCCTATTCCTATTTCTTCTTCCTCTGGTTTAGTGGATTCCAGTTTAAATTTTATACTCTAGAGTAACTCAGGGACCTCGACAGAATAGCCTTCCATGTGGAGAGTTGCTGAACTGACAATCACTTTCTTTTCCCATTGTGGCAGGGGATCATAAAGCACTTAGGAAGCAGCTAATGCTGGACAGCTCTGCTAACCCATCCTACCACTCCTTTCGAGGTAATGCATATGGACAACTATTCCTGTTGGTTCTCCTCTGAATACATCAGAAATTATCAGTATATGAAGTATCAGCTAGGGTCCTTCTGAAATCCACTTGACAGCCAGGGGCACACTGGACTCCCATTTCAATTTTGGCCAGCCACAACATGCAGAAAATAGAGTAAAGCACACAGAATAAAAGGGTTACATTCTGAATATAGTTGTAAAAATCAAGATGAAGGATGTATGCATAATTCATGGTCTTCATGATATGCACTTAAATCTACTTCACCTGTTTGCCAGATCTGACACACAGCAAGATGCGTATCAAGCTACAAATCTCATCCTAGAAGCCAAAAGAAACTCCCTGGGGTTGCACTGCTATTGCTTTTCCACCACTTGTTGCTTCTCCCCAACCTATACACTTACCTTCTTATCAGCTCTGTACTTGTTACAGCAAGAACTTATTCCACCCTCCTCCGGTCTAACGACAGCACATTAGAGAATGTCAAAATCCTGTATTAGGCTTTATTCTTTTATATAAACATTAACATTTCTCAAACAGATTAGTTAAAAATACAGATTTAAACAAGAATTTTTGCAATTGCAATGAGTTATAAAAAACAACAGATTATTTTACAGATTGTTACAAGTGCTTTACAAAGGTGCAGAGTGAAGGCCAGTGGCAGGGGACCAACCTCAAGTGCAAAATGGACACAATACCCTCACCACGGGCATAGCGCTCAGATACACAGCCAAAAAAAAAAAAAAAAAAAACAACAAACAAACCAAAAAACAGACAAACAAAAAAACCCCGAGCCATGTGAACCTATGCTCTTGGGATGCTCACTGGGCAAGCAAACATAGACCCCTATGACAGAGAAGACTCATGAGACCAAGCTACCAGGATACTTCAGGTTACATCTCTGAGATCAGCCATAAGATGTTGCTTCTTGGAAAATAAGGAACATGTTTTACAACAGTATGTTTCTCTTCTGTCAGACAAAATATTGCTGTAAATTCTAGAATACTTATGAATGTGGATACTTAAAAACTTGGGGCATAAATCCAGCGTGGATCTCACAATGCCCAAAGTGAAGAAAGGATACAAGACCCAAGTGTCCTTCTAAAGCAGTTGGCACTCCTCATACAGGAGGGACCTCCATATCCTATTATCATCCCTAAAACCTTGGAAAGACTTTGGCAAAAGGAAGACAACGCAAGTGCATCTGACTACATGCAATATTCCTGCAGCCCATGATCTGACAGTTGTGCAGCCCATAGCTTGCAATGCCCACATTTCACTAAATGCAGTGTGTCCTCTCTCCTTGGTTGATACATCTTCACACCCACCTTGGAACACATACCACATGCTTCAGATTCTTGGAAGTTTTTGATATCCTTCCACCACACCTACCTTGCCCACGTACCAGTCCTTCCCACCTATCTTTCTACTATTCCACTCCTAAAGATAAAATCTATGCCCTGATCTGTTTTGAACTAAAGTTTTCCAGCTGTTAGCAAATCAAAGGTAAATTGAACTGTCTGAAAATGACAAGATAAAACTGTGATATATTATATTAAAAAAAAGTCCACTACTTTATGCCTGACATCTTTCTGATGTACAGATGTTCCCTATCCAGAGGAACCTCCCTGTTAGACAAAGGGCACTACACATTAAAGGAATCCTTTTTCCAAAGGGCAACTCTAGAGATGAAGTCTCACAATAAAGAAATAAAAGCTACTTCTCTTGGAATCATTGTAGAGGGCAGCACATTCAAGAAATTTTATTTATAGGAAACCCAGTGAAACCCCTAGAACATCCACACTGACTTCCCTGAGCTCCTCAGATCCAGGTACACTGGGGACCCTGCAGAAGCCTTCTGAGCTGGGTTGCTCTCAATAGAGAGCTTTTGGCAAGTTCCTGCAAATTCATTTTCATAATCAGCAAGAAGAGGATCAAAGGGCAAACCTTCAGCATATGCTTAGAGAAAAGAAAGACTCTGAAGAAAAAGGAGTTAGGGGGCATGGGGAAAGGTCTTCATTTCTACCGTTTTCGAATGTTTTACGTTATTCCTTTAGGGTATGGGCACTACATCGAAACCAATCCTTCCATCTCATCTACCCCAGCTGCCTCCTGCATAGTCTCATGACAACATTGAAACCCCAGGCTCCTTACTCCCTGCATGCCTAGCCCAGGGTTCAATGCTTTGGAGAGGGGAGGCTGGCTTCTCATTAGCAAAGGCTGGGAGATGGCATTATGTCAGCACATCAGCACTCTGGGAGCATGCAGTCACTCATGCACATCCCAGATTTCTGAGAGCAGAGGAGGGAGTTTCTTGTCCTGCAGCCGAAGGGCAAACACCTGTTCAGAGTGGACACTACTTAGTGTCCGGAGACTGACCAGCTTCATTAACATCCGTGGAAACATCAGGCGATCCTGCAGAGTCAGACAAAGAGACATCTGTTAGTAAATTCACACTAAAACTTTGTTTTAAAAAAATATAAATACCATAACAGATGACATATTGCAACCACAATCCTGACTTCCTCTAAAGCCAGCATTGTCCAGGAGGCTTCAGTGTGGAAGAACACAAATAGTACACCATGTCCCAAGACTCCAGACTTTCCAGGGTGGCTAAAATATGGAACATGATGCAGGAGAGCAGGCTGTGACAGCTCACAAATCCTGCACTTACATCTGCTATCAAAGAGCCACAGAAGGGACAAGCATGAGAGTACAGGCAGCAAGAGACCTGTTACAGACAGTATTGCAGGAACTGTGCCTGCATAAACGCAAAATCATCTCTCGTCATTGCTGGAGATGTTCTGGTCAGGCACTTACATTTGGTCTGTTGATACAAATGTAAGAATGAAGGGCTTCCACATAGGTATGCTGCAGCCTCTCCACCAGGGACTGGTCCTGCACATTCGGTCGGTCTGCAAAAAGTAGGTTAGAAGTAAGGAGATTGCCATGGGCAGCTTCACTGGATTTAACATCCCTGCCTCATATGGCCTCTTCCCAAAACCTGACTAGCATTCACCCAGCACAGCTGCAAGGTATGTCCATTACTGTGGCAGCTATGTCAGTTGTCTATGACTGTTCTTTCTCAGTGATGCCTACTGCACATGGGATATCCAATCTGATTCCTATAGAGATGGAAGGTTAGAGAGACCAAACACACTTCCACAGTGCTGTTTGGTCTCACATTCCTGTCACATCAAAAATGAGAAGCTGTCTATTCAAGAGTGAATGGCAAAGTCTCTCCAGCAGCTCTGCCAGTTTAGAAAACAGGAACAAAGGAAAAAGGTAATTAATCGTTCAGGTCACAAGACAAAGTGACTTCTTGTCAAAGCTCCGTCCTGGCCCAGACCAATACTGTCTCATGTCCAGAGAAACTTTACTTGGCCACTAGATGTCACTCATGCCGTGGGACTGCATGACACCAGAGAGGTGCCAAGGACATTAAAGGGGCAATAAAATAGCGATTTCTAAATGAGGAAGATAAATATTGACTGATTTTTCTATACACTTTTCCAGCAGTGGGGAATTTGATTTCTTCTGGAAGCAGCACTATAAAATTCAGATTATAATGAATAACACATTTCCTTTATCACTAAACTCTATATGCCCTCTATTACTCCTCTTCTGCTTGTGACACTCCTTAACTCTTACTTTCTTTGCCCTCTGACTCACTACTGCAGCTTCTCAGATATCCTTGGCTTTTTACCTGCAGAGAAAATGTTGATGGCAATTAAAAGTGCATATTCAGCATCGTTAAGCTGTAGCTCATTCATTCCCTTTGAGAACTCAAAGATAGGATTAATGAACTCAAACTGCAGACCTGCAATGAGCAGAAGAGAACAAGGTGAGGCAAATAACAACTGTCTCCTCTCTGTCTCGCTCCCTTTCACGGAGTGAGCTGGAATAAACCCACTGCAGTACACCAGGCAGTGGGGAGGACAGGCAGGCAGGGGAAAACCCAAAAACCCTTACATTATGTTCCAATGAAACCTCCCTTTACATGCACTACTGATGAGCACCAACAGTGGCTGAGGAGTGGGGTTCTACCTGTAAAATTATGCTATTTCTGGGTTTTCCTAGAGCCTTAAATACCCCCATAGCACATCACTAGGCAACAACTAAAGGAAGACAACATCAATTATCAGGCAAGTTTACCAAAAAGTCAGAAGGCCAAAAGTATAACGTCTATACTTTCCACTCTCAGACCATCACCCCTCATGATTTCAAAGAAGCTTTAATACCATGATCCAGATTCATCTGAAGTTTATTTGAGCTGAAAACATTCAGTTCCAAGAACTCTGAACTATGCCATTTCCTTCAGCTCAAAAAGCTGGGAGAGCTGAGGCAGAGCTTGACCTAGGCTTCCAGTCACCTCCTTTGATAAATGCAGTCAGGCAGAAATGCACTGATATTTATTGCCATAACATACAGAGACCACTGTCAAATCAGGTTGTTTAGTGCTATGTAATCATGCTGAAAACTTCAGGCCTTTCCCCCAAAACAGCATCCAAGTTACTGATTTGCTGCAGTAGAATTGCAGCAGAAAAGGAGAAACAAAATGGAGGGAATCTTTCTGGCTGCCTACTTTTCACCTCCTAATAACCTGAAAGAAAGGCTACCAGGAAGAGTGTCAAAAGGGAAAGTTGTATATAAAAGCCATCTCAAGTACAAATGGTTAAATAGCTACTCAAAGAATAAAAATAAAATTAGAAAAAAAAAAAAATCACACAAAGGACAGCTAAAGTCTTGTTTTCAGAAATGCTTAAGATACGCACTTCCTGTTACTTCATCCAAAATTGCAGACACTCATAGCTCCTGAAAAACACACTTCAGAAACCACACCACCACAGACTAACATATACTGGGAAGATAAAACATCTAAACAATCTGTGGGGATCTTCAGTGCACAGTATAGACTTCATATCAAGTGAAATGCTATCACATTAATGTCATCACTGGAAGTGTGCATCCAGATTAGCATGTGATATACTTGCAGAGGAGACAAGACTGTAGTTTGAATTGCTATGATATGATACAGCTCTAAGATCACATCACCTCTCTACCAACAAGGAAGTTCACACCAGCTGTTAGCTCTAGGTGGACACTTGCTGCAAGATTTTCATCCCTTAAGAGACCAAAGCAAGTTCACATCTGGAAAAAGACATGAACTGAGCTAGTATCACATATTAAAAGCAAATAAAAATGGCTTGTGGGGCTATTGGTCTGATCCTGTTCTAAGCTTCTTATCTGGCCCCACATACTAACTCCAGAAGCCCACATTAAAAAGGAAAATATGTAAGAACACAAGACACGGGGAAGGAAGAAACACCTGTCTAATGCACCACCTGCTTTGGCGAAGTCATCCCGATTATAGCTCAGGTCCTTAAGAAAGGTGATGCTCTCAATCTCTGGATTATAGCGCCGAGATGTTTCCAACAACATCACCTGAAACCACAAATAGATATACTTGATTTGAAAACAGGAAAGAACATTACAACATTCTCTGAGTGTTAGAGCATCTCTGAACAAAAAAAAAAACAAAAAAAGCAAACAACAACTCTCCAGTTACTCTCAGAGTGCATAAAAATTCCAAGATAAATTCTGCTGCATCCTTTGTGGTGTCTGCTTCTCGGAAAGGGGCAATTCCTGCTTACTACTACCAAGGCACTTGCCTCATGCTCCTCCATGAGCCTTTGCCAGTATAACCTGGCACTGCAGTAATGGTCCCATAGCTAAGGAACTTCAGACTGCCACCCCAAAAAAAGGGATGGAACTAATTCTCCACCTGGGTAGCTCCAAATTCTTTTATCTCTTCTACTGTGTATTGTGGTGGAGCCCAACTCTCACCTCTATGGTAGATGTCTTCAATAAAGCAATCTGATCTTCCCTGGTGAGCTCCAGGAAGCCAGGTAGTTGCTTGGCAAAGTCCACAATCTCTTGCACAGAGATAATTGCAAGTTCAGTAAAGTGAGCAAAACGCTGCTGCCTTGCTTCACGGTTATTAGGGTCAGGAATCTGGGGCCATGGCTGTGGGAATGGGAAGAGACAGCATATATACATTTATATGTACGTAAAAGATGGAGCCAAGAAAGAAAGATGAAAAGATGAAGTGAACAAGGAAAGAAAATGAGACATCAGAATATCATCCTTTGCTATTCTTTACATAGCTTTAGTCCACAGATGCAAAGCCTGTTCTCCCAAATATTTTACCCAAAACCTGACTCCCCAGACTTCACTTTTTCTTATACTGAGTACACTGGTAGTTTTTACCGTCACTTTGAGCCTGTCTGTGAAAGAGCGCTGGTTGCACTGCTGCTGAGCGGCCACAAGCTTTTTTATCATGTTCAGCTGTTCCGGTGTCAGTTTGTGGGAAGGGCTTGGTGGATTCGGAGGGTTTGGACGCACCACAACTGTCCGAGCCTGATCGTCTTCCTGCTTCTTCAGTTTCTTCAGTCGGATCTGTTCTTCAGACAGAACATCTAAAGCAGGAATAGCCTGTGATCAATCATAGGAGCACACTGGAAACTACACTAAACACGGGGTAACGTGCTGTGGATGGAGGTGGAGATCACAGCTGCACAGTACTCTGGCACAGCAGAGTGTCCACAACACAGCAGACAGTGATAATTGGTTTCTCCCTCTATTCCCCAGTTTAAGTTGTTCCATTGCTTTTTTTCTAATCATACTGTCATGCAAAGTGTTCACAAAGGGCAGAAGCTTCCCTCATGACGCCCTGCAGATCCCAGGAAAACAATAGTGGCTTTCCCCATTGAGCAATTCCCTAAAATGTCATGTTATAACAGACTCCAACAAGTGCTCCTTTCACATGCCATGGTACTTCCACTATATTTTATACTATCCTGCTGTTATGTCTTATTCCAATATTGTTAATTTAACAGTTTGTGTTATTTCACCTTCCTCTTCAGAGGTCAGAGCCAGTCCTGAAAAGAGTTTGAGAGTGAAAGGATAATTTGCTACACAGGCCATCTGCAACAAACTGTAGAGCAGTAGCACACCACAAGATGAAGAGTGAAAGAATAGCTTTGCATAAAATATACTGAGGACCTATTGAGGAAGAATTTATACCTGCAAGTCCTTCAGGAATAGGGCTGGAAGTCTTCTTCAGTCCTTAAGTCAAAGGAGATGTCATTTGGATGCAACATTGTAAGACACTGAGCAAATCAGAGGCACCTGCTCTATGGGGGCTAATGGGATCCATCTGTCAGAGAAGGGGAAGCACATCTTTGCTCAAGCTGTGAAGAGGGATTTAAACTAAAGTTACTCAGGGAGGCGAACCTCAATCCATCCTTCTCCTACCAGTTCACTGTCAGGGCCAGCGAAAGATGCACAGAAACTGGAGAGTGTACGCAGGTCAGTAGAAGAGCATCTGAAGAGCAGCACAAAGGAATTCCTGCCACACCATCCAGTAAGTTGGCCTCATTGAGGGCCCAACTTAAATGCCTCTATGCAACTGCATGTAGCATGGGGAATAAACAAGAGGAATTAGAGGTGTCCACATGCCTGCTCGGCTACAATCTTATTGGCATCATAGAGACAGGATGGAATGAATCCTGGGGTGTTGGAATGGAAGCATCCAGGCTCTTTAGGAAGGACAGGCAGGGCAGACAAGGAGAGGGTATCACCCTCTATGTCAATGATCAGCTGGAGTGCATGGAGCTCTGCCTGGGGCTGGATGAGGAGCTGACCAAGAGTTAATGGGTCAGGATTAAAGGGAGGGCAGGGACAGGTGACATTATAGAGGGGGTCTGCTACAAGGTCACCTGACCAGGAAGACTGAGCAGAGCAGGTCCTCTACAGTCAGACAGGAGTGGCCTCATATTCACAAGCCATGGTCCTCACGGGGGACTTCAAACACCACCAAGCTGTTGGAGCAGGGAATAAGCAATCCAGGAGGTTCCTCTAATGTGTTGATGATAACTGCCTGCTCCAAGTGATAGAGGAACCAATGAGGAGAGGTGCTATGCTGGATGGGTCTAACATGCAATGGCATGGATTTGACAGATAGATCACTTGGTGGATAAAAGATTGGCTGGATGGTTGCACTCAAAAAGTTGTGGTCAACAGCTCAATGTCCAAGTGGTGACCAGTAAGGAGTGGCATTCCTCAGGGTTGGTATTGGGACCAGTGATGCTTAACATCTGTGCTGGTGACATGGACACTGGGACTGGGCACACTCTCAGCAAGTTTGCAGATAGCACTAAGCTGTGTGGTTGTGGTTCACACACTGTAGGGAAGGGATGCAATCCAGAGAGACCTTGACAGGCATGAGAGGTGGGCCCGTGTGAACCTCATGAAGTTCAACAAGGAGAAGTGCAAGATCCTGCACATCGGTCATGGCAATCCCAAGCACAAGTGAAGGCACAGCAGAGACTGGATTGAGAGCAGGCCTGAGGACTGAGGGTGATTCTATTAACTGAAGAATTCACTGTGAACGCAGAGAAGATTTGTTGTTTCCTTAAGACAAAGATGCAAAAACTATCTGAAAGCTGCATCCAAAAAAAGGAGACAGAAACTAGAAAACATACTTGGATTCAGTATCTTCCAGAGAATCATTCTATGAGTTACTGATGAACAAAAGGTAGAAAAGGGACTGATTGGAAAAAACCTCCATATCTTCAGGAACAAAAATAAATAAACAAAGCTTGACTTTACAAACAAGATTTTAAAAGTGCTGATTCTTTGGCCATTTTTTTATGCACAGGCAGCAAGGACACATAGCTGCTACATAGGAAAGCAGGGCCCAAAACCGCAAAAGCGTGTACTTGCACTTCTTAAATGAATCATGTTAAACATGAAGACAAGAACTGGAGAACTACTGCAAGAGAGCATTCTGCGATTGGAAGGACAGGCAAAGAATGTAATACATTCAAGGTGAGAGGAACTTTTATCCCCTACTTCTAACAGGGAAGATGCATGCACAGGTACACACAGACACAAAATTTACCACTCTAACAGCAAAGATATTCAATACAATTACCAAAATAAGGGGGACTGTAAGATTAGAGAATGCTACTCACAATGTTAGTTTAAGAAGGGAAGTAGTTGATCCAAGTGATTACAAGTCCCTCATCTTGGGACTTAGACGCACAAAGAATTTATAACTGGTAACTTGTTACTTGGCTGGTACTGAATCTTGAAAACTGCCTGTGTGCAAGCTTCTACACCATTCTAAATTCAAAGCAATCTAACTTACTTGGTTTGCCAGGAAGGAACTATTTAACCTCCTGGTTCACACTGGCTTAAGAACAATAGATTGGCCATGAATAACTTCAGTCTGGGAATTAGAAGAATGTTTCCAGCAATTACTAGGGGAAGTTCTGGAATGACCTTCCAAGAGAAACAGCTGGAGGAAAAAGCCCTCAGTTTCTGTCAAAATTAACAAAGCAAATTTGCAGCGGGGATTGCAGCACTGACAGGAATTGCCAAGCTCTTAATAATAATAACACAAAGATTCCTTTTGACCTAATTTTCGTGAGCTGTCTCCAACATAAGACAACGAGTAAATACAGAAACATACTGACTCTCTCTCTATCTACCTGCAACAAAAGAGAAGCAAAGTGTACAGGAAGTCGCACTTCTCAAATATATCTATTTTGTAGCTCTCAGGAATAGGGGTAAATGAAGTAAAGGCAGCATATGTAATGCTGATACAAACCAGTGAGACAAAGATACTGATGTGCGGTATTTCACACCGAAAAAAATCAAGCATCATGTTTCCTTGGTGTAGCTCAGTGAGACTCATTTTTTGCAGCATTATTTTATATGATGTTTCTGAAATACCCCGTTTCTCACTGTTCTGTGTGCTGGATGTCAGAAAGGGAGACTTCACGCAGATCTAACACTAATCAAGCATCCATTCAGTCAGTCTTGGCAAACAAAGGGATGAAACATGGATGCTTTGGCCAAGGAGAGCTGTTCCTGACATGTGAGCAGAAACACTGGTGAATATTCAGGAACAACAGCTCTACGGCTCATGTGAGAAAAATAGCAGAGTTCATTAAAGGAGCAATGAGATCAGCTCTTGCACAAACACAGCTGCAGTACTGTGGCGATGCCCTTGACCTCTGTTGCAAGCTCACAGTGGGAGGCAAAGGAAAGTGCCTGTTGTTCAAGGAGCACGGTGACCAAACCTACAGTCCTGATCACAAGACAGACAGAAGCATGAGTTTACTGATACACTTGACAGCATCCTGAAGAACATGTGAATCCTTCCTTTGCTCTCACAGTCCACGAGTTCTTACAAGGAATAAAGCAGGGCTGGGGCTCTCAGCGCACCAGTGGTGTTCCACTAACAGCCTCACCTCCCCATGTGATCCCTGCTAAGCTCTCAGTGACTTCCCACACACATTCCAGCACACGGCCTGCATGGCTTACATGTCCCCCCCCTCCCAAGCACTCACACTGCCTCCTGCTTTACACCCATCGTCCCCTGGCCCACTCCCCCACTCCTCCTGCCCCAACACCACGGTGCCCCCATGCCCCACTTCCTGCACTCACACTGCTCCCTCATGCCGGCCTCCTGGCACTTGCGCAGCCGGCACTCCTGACACTTGCGACGCATGTACATGTCCATCTCGCACTTGCCGCCGTTCTTGCAGACATACTGTGCTCCCTTGATGACGCTGCGGCGGAAGAAGCCCTTGCAGCCTTCACAGCTCAGCACGTTGTAGTGGAAGCCAGATGCCTTGTCCCCACACACGCTGCACACTTCATTTCCCAGCATCTTAGGGGCTGGGCCCTTCTTCCTCTTCAAGGGGGGATTTTCTACCAAAATTAACAGTACCAAAGGGAAAAAAAGAAACCAAAATAAAAAAGCCCCATAGAGATGAAGGAAGCATGGCATTTGCAGCTGACTTCCCCTTTCCTTAAAATAACCAATATCCTCACTCAAACCCACCATTTCCCAAACACATGGATGAAAAGACTAAGCCTTCCATTTCACATGCTCCTCTTCTGGGCAAGTTTATCTTCTGCAACAAACAAACTACTGACATAATCCACAAGGTTTCACCTCAACAATATAAGCAAATATAGCTTCACACTTGTTCCTCTCCAAAATATGCTCAGGCGAGATGCTCTTCTGCATTTTCCACTTACAGTTAAGTTACCAGCATGAAAAAGACCTACAAAAAAGTTGAGCTGAAATCCAAGACTGCAGAAAGTAAATTTGTTCAGAACTCACCTCCAGTTCTCTGCTTCTATTCTCTGCCATACTCATGCACAAAAATAAGGAAAAATGGTTTACCAATCTAATAGTCACAAAAAACCAGTGCTGAAACTGCAACTCTGCAAAAAGCAGACTGAGCAGGCAATCCCTATAACTGGAACACTTGGGAAAACTGTCGAGACAGAAGACAGCACCTTGTGGAGCTAGGGGCAGTACACCACACAAGCTCTGTGAGCCTTTGGAACTGCAAAGCCATCAATTCTTCTTCACAAAGAGTGCTCCCATCTCCTAAAACTGAAACACTCTCATAGTGACAGTTCACTTACCAAACCTTGTTATTCTATCTGAAACACGGGCCCTTCACTACTGCTTCACATTTCAAATGGTCTTGTGCAGCAGCTCCCAGTTCTTCCTATATCATTCTGACAGATCTGAATCTCAGCAGTGGCTCTGCATTCTGAAAACATCTTTGGTCTACTCCAATGCATCTTGATTTAAGCATTCCAGCCAAATGTTTGCCAATATTATTTATGTATTCCCTCCCTATTAGCTATCTCTCTTTTCATTCACTTTAATTTTAGCCATACTGACATCTGACATTCCACACAGCTCATAGTGCAGGTATTTTTCTGTATGTCAGACATTATAGATTCTTCTATGGCAGCTGATCATAAAAATTACAAGCAGCATGTCTTGGTAAGACTCCAGATTATGTTTAGATATGCCTGGAAAGCCTTAACACTGGAAATAATGCACACAGATTGGTTTGCAGGACGAGGCTACTGCATTTCCTGCTCAGCATCAGGTCAGCATGTCTCATTTTAGTACTTACTGTTCTCTAATACTTTTAATCCTTACTCTTGTTTGCGCTTACTATTCTACTCAAGTTCCTGAAATGGTAAACAGTTTTACCATTTTCAGTCTCAGAAATTATTATTAGTGTTCCTCACTACATATTAGTTTTCAGCCGTAAGTATCTTGGTGTTGATTTTCAATCCCACTGACTTTACAGAGACCTGGAGGTCACTCATTTTGACCTGCACTTCTCACTGCAGATTGGACGTCAAGAAAATGTCATCAGAAAGGTTACATTTCTGATATTCTCCTCTCTTGTTCAACTGTATTTCTCTTCACACAATATATTACCAAGAGGAAATTATGCAATGCCTACAGTTATTTCAGATTACTTAGTATAAATACATGCAATGTCAGACTAACTGGTCTAACAACTTTGCCAAAGCCTCAAGTGATGTTCATATGCTCTGAGAAACAGCAGAGTAATCCAGTGACTTTTACAGATGAAGCTGGATTACTTAGCTGCCTTTAAGATGTTACATAAACATCTTATTACCTTTCCTATGACTGTTTATTGAGACAGATAGGTTTATTCTTTGATCTTTGCAAATTATTTTCCATCTCTGAACACTAAGCATTTTATATAGCTGATTATTGTCATTTTCTGTAGTTAAAGATAACAAGAAATAATGTAAGATATACCACACATGAATACCATCCCTGAACCCTTAGCTCTTCATTAGGGTCTTCCTTTGGTAGGTACCCTATTCAGTATTTTTTTTCAACATTTTGTGGTTTTTTTCCTTGCATTTCTGTAAGGAAACAGTCTATCAATTGGTTTTTTTTTCCTGTCCCCAAATCGGGTTTAAGGACTTTTATTGGCTAATATATCACCTTTTAACTCCTCACTTCGTTTCTACTCTACTGATGAGTCCTTGGACAATGTTCAGATTACCTCTTCTTTTTATAGCAGGGATTACCAATTGCCTCACTGTTGAACAGATACATTTATTTGTCATATGTTCATTAAGTTGCTGATACTACGCACTTGCACTTTCCTTTCTTCTTGTTACATGTCCTGAGATGTTATGCTATGTCTTACAGTTTGAAAGTACAGGAGTGTGGCCACGAGCAGCAATTTTAACTACAAAATCTCAATTTTATTTCCTGATGCTCTTTAATCTCAGTTAACCTAAGAAGTACATAGAGGAAACTTCTACTATCGTCCCATTATATGAATCTGCAAAAGCCTATCATTTCTCTGCACTACTACCCTTGTTGGATTGTCACCTGTAGTAAAGCTTTATTGCTCAGCAGCTTTTGATAAGGCTAACAAAAATAAATTCATTTTACTGCCATGACCCTAGCCTCTAGAAGGTCAAATAAGCAAAGTATTTATGACCTAGATAAACCCAGTTGTCTTCAACTATCAATAACTGATCCTATTCTTAGACATTATATCTGAGTGCCTCAAGCTAATTAGAACTTGCCCTAAAATTTTGGCAAGTATCAATTCTGCTTCAGCTGAAAGAATGGAGAGCCTTTAGCTTGCATGAATTTATTAAGAATTTTTCCATACCTGCATGCTCAGGGGGGTTCTCTGAGCCAGGGAAGAATGAAAGTCCTTCCTCCTCCATCTCAAATACACTTGCCACCCTCTTCCCATGATCCTGTGTGCTGAGTTGAGTGGGACCCATGGAGGCCACACAGGAAGGGCTCACTGTAATCTCATCGCTGCAGCATTGTTTCTGCCAAGCAAGGGGACGTAGGCGTCTTTCTTCAAGGTCTTTAGTTTTTCTCTGCTACTCAAAGTCAGAAAGGAAGTACCTGTGGAAAAAACAAACAGATGCAAAAGAGGCAAGAGTTCAACTATTGCGATATTAACTTCCAAAATCTATTATGAGCTGCACCACAGGCAAGCTTCAAGACTTCATTTCCTTAATTAGCTTTGTTTTATCAATGTTTATACTCTTGAAACACAGTGTTTTAACAAACTATGATAAAAGGTACAAGATTAGCACACTCAGGTGCAAAACTATCCTTTTATTGCCAAAAGATTTATCAAAGCAGGACATGTCTTCATTACTGCTAATACCACCAGTGCACTTCAGCCCTGACCTCTCCAAGTGTGTAAGAGGGAAATTCCAGACTTTATAATCAGTGGCCTTTGTTAAAGCTTCCAGTAACAACGAAAGAGCTCCTTGCTGCCAGCTGCCCTGGATTTTGTGGCATGTATTGCAGAGCATAAAGAAAATTGTAGAAGATAATTTTCAATAATTACTTAACAGAGACTACAAAACACTGAACTTCCCTACTACTATCAGTAGCCAAAGACTGTGACAAAGATCGATGATGTATGAAAGATAAGGATGATAAATCTTCCCTTCACTTACAGGAAGAAATTGAAAGCCAGCACCATACCTATGGGAAATGACCATGATGGAAATAGATTCACCACCAACCTTCCGAGGATATCCCTTTCTAGAACCTAGAAACCACACTGACAAGCATCTTCATTATACAGCCTTAACTCCACTACAGAACCTGAAACTGGAATGCAAACCCAATCACTTCTTCCAAAAATCCCCACCTGCACAGAAAAAAGCCCTACTGGTTTGACTACACAGACTCAGTGAAACTGATGCAAACTGCTAATGTAAACACCCCTAATCTGATTGAACATGCATTTGATCAGTTGATCTTAACTCAGTGATTTACCAATGCAAGCTAAAGAGATTAACTGATTTAAAAAGCAACTACGTGAAAGGCCTGTACCAGTTTAACTTGAGTGTTTGAGCTCAGGATTGGAAGCCTGTCACTCTCTGAAAGACAAGAGATGACACAAAGCTCTGCAGCAGCTCAAATACAAAACCATCAGGTAAGCAGGGGCATGCCTCACACACTGCACTGCTGACCATGAAGAAGCAGAGGACCACTGTCCCACATCCCTTCTTCCTTCCTGGAAACCTGGACCAGAAAATGCAACTTTTCTTAGAATGCCAAAGACAACGATGAAAGCAATGCTTTCACAAACCAACCCCCTCCCAGTACTCTAAAACAGTCATCAAGTACAAAAGCAAGCCACACTGTCAAGCCTGCTGAGCTCCTGCCATCTCCCATTACACTGTGCATGCAGGTGTTAAAACCCACAGGGCACATTAATTCACGTGACCTTTGTAAACACAGTCTCAGACTGTATAAGGAATTCAGAGCTCACTCCTCCCCTTTGGTGCACAAAGCCACTGAATTCCTGGAGAAATAAAGAGACTACAAAACAGTGACAGCAAACATGAAACTCAAAGCCATGGAAAGGAAGAAGTCCTACTGTGGGAGACTACAATGTGATTTGCAACCAATTCAAAGAAATTCACGGTTCTCAAAGGAACAACACAGCTATCACAACCAACTTTTTTTAAAAAAGGTCTCCCCAGAAAATCCTGCAGCAGTTGAAAAGCTTGGGCAGAGGCAAAAAGAATCAGATGGAGATGGGAACTTCACTGAAACAAACCCAAACTGGACTTGTATTCCTAGTCCTATGTGAGCTCCTCATCGATAGTGATATCAGATGTCTCTCGACATGTTTAGGCATGAAAGAAGAAAGCTAAGCATACTGCCTCTGTGCATCTCCACATTCCTTTAAACCGTGCAAAAGCCTCATTCCAAGATTAATTATTGTGCAGAATGAATCACCATCAGCAGAACCACAGCAATTTTTCAAAGAAGGAGTTTCATCCCCCAGCTGACGACAGTGCTCAGGCCCCACAGCCTTCAGTTCAGTGACCCAGTCTTACTGCATCCCAGCCACAATGGCAATGTTTTCCAGAAAACAAAAGGAGGGTACAGTCTGATGGAATTTCAAAACTGTCTGATGAGCACAACCCTGACTGACATTGCAAGACTGAAACTAGCTGTCAGCAAGACATCTGGAGCCCAAAGGGGAGTGTCTAAGAGACTGCAGACATCCTGAGAAGTCTGCAGCTACCAAGAGGGAAGGAAGTATAAATCCACATGCATACCCAGGACACAGCAAGGGGTAAGGCCTACCAGCCAATATCTTCATGCTGTAATACAAACCCACGTGTTCCTGCTTCATGCACCAGCCTCCAGCCTTCCCAAAACAGAACGGGCCAGATAGGAAAGGTTGCTTGTCTTCTCTGCTCCTAAGACACAGCATCTTTTAGTTTTGTAGATGCAGTAACAGTTGCAGGCTGTGGAAAACTGACCTAACTACAAACAGCAGCACTCTGGTGCTAGGTAAAGAAACATAAACTAGTATTTTCCACACATGCACACAATTGAGAGGCTGTATGTCTAGACCTGAGACTTAATTTTCACAGAAACACGTAAGAATTGTTTTCAAGTGACTAAAAATCTTGTCAAGTTTTGTACTAATAATCATGTTATTAGAGATTCACACTGTACCATTTGCACCACCACTTCAATTGAAAATGCAGAAAGGTGATGCAAGCCGTAACTGTAAGAAGGAACACCATCTTCTTGACATAATCTGCTGTGTTGCCTCCCACTGTCTGTCTCAACTCCTTCGGTTTTAGAACCCAGGACTGGCCAAGTGACAAGAGATGAAGCAATCACTTCTAATGCAGAGTCTGGAACAGAGGAACCTGATGACCAGTCATATTCCAGTGAGGAAACATGTAGAGATGAAAGGCTGAGGAAAACAATTTTCTGCCAGCCCTTGCCACCCATGTCTCAAATATGACACTAAACACTTCTGAAATGTGTTGCCACCAGCTTCACCCTACTCCATTTCTTCCTTCGTCCCTTCTTTTCTGAGACAATCAAACAACTCAGATACTGATGGTCTCCAGGTCAGCACCCTTGCAACAGAAATTACTTGTTTTTTCCAGAAACTAAGGGTGGCAGGCCTGGCTCTTGCACCTCATGCTAAATGCCAGAAACATTCATCACTTCCTCCAGCAACAGTCTCATCCCATTCCCTCAGCTGAGTCCTCTTCCAAGCCAGCTGAAGCACTTACACATTCTTCTGGAAGTCTTTGATCTGACTTGTCATCAACAGACACAAAGCTAACGAATATACCAAACTATTGTCCAACATTCATCAAGGGTACGTGAAGGAGACAGCACTGAACAGCACAGCACATGAAACTGAGTGAGCCAGATGTGGCTACTGTGACTTCTCTAAACAGTCCTGTCCTCTCTCTGGTATTTCTTGTTTGGTGCCTTCTGTGAGAAGTTTAAGGATCAGGAACCAGATCAGATGCAAGCACATCTTTGAAGAGAAACTGTACTGTGGAACACAGGAAGAATCGGAGGAATAGTACAATGAGTCCTTTACCTCCAAATACTGGAGCTTTTTAGAAAGTCTCTGGGATCTTTCTAAACAGGATTTACTCATCAGTCCCGGCCCTATAAATTACAGTATCTTACAGTTTTCTCCCAAGGGAAAAACATACACATCAACAACTTGCACAGCGGTGATACTACCTCAGGTATCAAACACTTGCTGCAGATCTAAATGGACAAGAAAAAAATACACTTGTTGGACTGAGATTTCACAGGACAGTACAGCATCAGCACAGAACTAAGCCCCTTGGGAGACACTGCTGTTCCAATCCTTTCATAAGGAGTAAACATATTTTGTGATGCAATGCTCTTCCTATACGGTGTCTGGTGTAGCAGCCAGAGTATTTTCATAGATCTTCTCTAGGATCTTGTAGCTGTCTCAGAGAAACAAAGATTATTCCCAACTCATGTTGGCTCATTCTTCTTCATTCCCTCTGCATCATCACATTTCTCAAGAAATGTTGGAACAGATAGAGGGGCTGTGAGTGGGGTAAAAGTACATGTATAACAGGTTTCAATCAGGAAAAAATTGAAAGAGACATTTGTACCTTTCAAGACAGAAAAAGAATCTGTCACTTTGAAAATGAAGTAATATTACATGTGAAAACTGTCAAAACTCATGGGAAAAAGTAATCACCTTCAGGTTGACATTAGGAGGGACAAACCAAGAAAATGCAAGGTGTGTAAAGCAGTGCAACAGGATACCATAAGGAATGATACTGAACAGCAAGTTTACAAAGAATGGAAAAAAGAGTTCTGCAACTCTTGGGGAACAGACGAGCTCTGCGCCCCTGCTCTAAATCCCTCTTTACAGAGAAGGAAAAGGACATAGTTTGAAATTGCATTATCCATTTTGACCTCTCAGAAGCATAAAGACAACCACAAACTGGAAGGAGTCTTCAAGCCACCATCAGTCCCAAGCTGATAGAGGAAAGCTTCAGCCTCCTAATCTCTTTCATTTGTTGTTCAGCTAAACTTCAGCTGACCATGAGCTGTTGCCCAAGCTTGTAGCACTGGTCTGTGAGCCTTTTAAGTTGTTGCCACCGCAGAAGAGTCCAACAAGTCACTCCTGGCTGTGCAGCCTGCTTCCGAGAGATGAGCAGCTGCATTCTTGCCTGTCTGAGTTTCAGAGCCTGCCTCCAACCCCATCCCCCACCTTACTTTGGTTTTTAGTCCTGCTGCTGACCAGCTCCTTTATTACCCACGACTTTGCTGACTTCTGGCCTTTGCCCATGCATTTGTCTCATCCTTTGAACTGGGTTCTCACTGCAGCATCCAGCTTTCACTGACTTTAATCTGGTCTCAACACAAAGCATGCCAGCTGCTACCAAGGTCAGGTATGGGAACCATGACAGAGCTCAGAGAACAGTAGAAGTGACTAACAACTGAACAGTTTAAAATAAACGTGTGTCACTTGGTTGAAATAATACTGGGAAGAGAAGCAGAGAGGTGTAACAATGGTGTTGGGTTGAAAGGCATTATTCTCAAAGATAGTATGCCTAAAAGGAATAGAAAAAAACTGAGGAAGGGAAAGTCAGGCTATTACAGAAAAACACCCTGAAGGTGAGTTCTTGGAGAGTTGAAGGAAGTCTCCATAAATTTCCCTCCAAAATTAGACCTTACGTTACAATCAAAATGCAGAGGTCTGGGGATATTTCTGAATCTGAACTTCATATGACTTAGGCACTCTTCACCCACAGATATCTATTATAAACAAACAATGGCAGCTACAGAAGCTCCAAACCAGTTTCACCCTACATCAGGCAAGAAGGAATAAAGGATTGAAACAACTGAACAAATGGGTTAGCAAAGTGAATTAGGATCATAAGGCACAATTGTACCGCCAAACAGAATGCAATAGTTCAAGGAAAGAACAAGACCAAGGTACTTTTACTTTGCTCCCCAAAAAAAAAAACCCAACCAAACTCATTCCTCATCCATGATCTGTAGAGTACAAGATTTTTTTCCTACATGGCCTGAGGATCTCCCCGTTTTGGGAATAGAGCTTCCCAAATTTTACATCAGAATGCACTGACTCCAGACTCAGGAATGCACAGGTTCTGCAAAGCAACTCCTCATCCCCAACAGTAACTGTTTTGCAAGTCAGCTCTCTTGTTCACACGCCTCATCCAGCAGCAGACACTCCCTCCCCTCTCACCTGCCTCTCATTATACCTTGCCTGGCAAAGGCTGAGGTTTTGAGTTTGCCCTTGCCCAGCTCTTGGTTTCTGCCTGATCAAAGAGTGCCATGTCAACACAAGGAGCAAGGGAAAAAGAGAGCATACATGTGACCACTTTCAGGGTGGGTAAGATCCTGAAATGGGCTGTGCCTTTATGTTTCCTCCCTCGCTTTCTCCCAACTGCCAGATGTCCTTGGTTCTGCAACTGAGAGGAGGAGAAAGGAGATGAGGTTACTGTAGTTCATTCACACTGCACACAGGGCTGCTCTTGCCTCTCTTCCTGTTTGCGAGGAAGTATCAGTCCCTCTAACAAAGGGAGAGAGAAAGAGGCAAATGAGTGGACAGGAGGAGAGAAAGAAGGAGAGGGAAGGGAAGAGAGAGAGGCGAGGGGGGCAGGGAGAGAGAGGGAGGGAGGGATATTATGGTAAAACGATAGACTTTTCCCTGAAATGAATAACAAGTGGTATCAGCAATGATGTGGCCACCTTGCTGACATGAAACTCCTTTAAAAGGCCATTGACACAAGCTCCCTTGAACTGTGGAAAACAACATAAGCCTGATCTGGATAACGAATCTCCAGCCCCTTCTAGGTTTTCTACTGTCACCTGAGCTTTCAAGCTTCTGGCTAACCTGGAATATAACCACCTCAAGAAAACTGGGGAATGCACCAGCTTACAGCAGGGAAGATGTTACAGTAGCAGCATCCCACCATCTTCCCCTCCCCTCCAAGCCCTGTAAAGTGACAAGCCATCCTTCCTCAGTTCTGTCTGGCCAGGTGAGCTGTGAGGCCAGTGTCCCAACAAGAGGAGCAGAACAAGCACAGCCACTTGACAGCAACAACAACTTCTGCAGCACCCATGGGGATGAACATGAGCAGAACTTGCTGTTTGTAGCTGAACTGCAATAATCCCCCACGTCTGGCCACGAATCCAGCTCATCAACAGCTTGACAACACTATCACATCGACCTTCAGATGGCAGGAAACAAAACCGAGGCTTTGATAGGGGCTTCCAACAGGAAAAATCCCATCTGTGCTACATCCAAGGGAATGAAAAACACAAAGCAGAGCAGCTACCCCCCTCCTGCTAGCAGAGAAGCAAAGGGCAGCTCTGTGCCACTCCTTGGGAAGGGAGGGGATCAAGCCTGGAGCCTTGTCCACAAAATATGTTTGTCAGCATCAACTATAATAGCAAATTTTTCCTATGGAAACTCACTTTAAAATAACAACAGCATGCTTTTGCCAGTACCACTCAACTTCTCCAAGCAAATTTAGCTATCCCAGCAGTAAGTCTTTTTACTCCTTGCACATCTAAATGTATCTATGCAAAGGTGGTTTTGGTTTGTGTGTCTGTTTTTCCTTCTAGGCCCCCTGTATTGGCTAATGGTGTTATTCTTTCACACTTCTAAACCACAGCAACAAATATGCTCACCAACAACTGGGAAAAAAAAGAATAAAATCAAATGTGAAAAGTGTTCAAGCAACCAAGAAAACTTCCTACTATAAAATAATCTAACAAAATCCCCCTTTAATTTGGAAAATTAAAGTTGAGATGCTTGCAGCTGATTATTCCTGCTACTGACCAGCTCCTAAACACTCATCATGCAATAACAGCTCATGCTGTCCTACTTGAAGGCCAAAAACGTGATCTGACCCCACCACCTTAGTTTCTTTGCAAGTGCCACTGTGTGGCAGCATAAAAAACATGCCCACAGACTCAATTTGCTTCTGGATGCCTTCTCTTTATTTACCCAGCCATATCTTGTTTTACACAATTATACATAGCAATGCAAAACATAGAAGTCAGGTCCAGAATTTAAGACCCAGAACTTCCATCATCTTTTCAGAAATCAGGGTTTAAAAGAGACAGGAAATACACAGTGTCATTGAGATAAGAGGTAATGGCAATAACCAACTAGGTCCTTAAAGTTGTTTTTTTAAAACAAGGCTTGCACAGGAATTGGCCAGAAAGAGAGAGAGTTAGAGAAGCCTCTCTCTTCAACAATTGTGGACTTTCACAGTTGCACCATGTTACAGAACAAAAACTCCACCATGGATCCTACATTCCTCCTTTATGACCCTTAATCCCACAGATGTTACAGCCCCCCTTCAGGGAACATGAGTCTGACTCATGGCAGATTTGAGAAGTCATCCCAATGCTATTTCCAAACTGAAGCAAGAGATGAGAACTTAAAAAAAAAAGGAAGAAAAAAATGAGAAAAGAATGAATACCCAAAATAATAACAACATACTGTTTACCTGATTGTTTCCTTAAAAAGTAATTTCATCTCCACTCAACTATGCAGTGAGGGAATAACATTTCATGACCCATGCCTATTTTAGCCAAGCACCTTTATCAGCTGGCATCAGAAAAGGGAAATCTGCTCAGCTCCCCAGACTGTCTCAGTTCATCTCTTCAACACAGGACCCCAAACTGCTGTTGACTCCTCTGAGCAGGAGCACAGCACAGTCCACTCTCAGCGCTGAGCTATTAAAACAGAAAAAAAAAAAAAAAAAGGAAGCAGCTGCAGCATTTTACCAGGAAGACAAGATGACAAAGGCCCTCAACTCCTAACCCTTGTCCAGGCCACCTTCTCTTTCAAACTTGTCTTCTCCATCCTCTTCTATCTATGAAATTAGAGGACACGAGAAGAGAGGCAAAAGAGGAAAGAGCAGAAAGGGAGGGCTGTTTACAGTGCAATTTTTTTTTTCATGATTCTGATTTCTTCCTTTTCTCCCACTCCAAGTGTAGTTCCATCAGCATGCTGCACATCACCATAACTGTTACAAGACTGTTTCTGGGAAACAGTCCTTTAATAATGTATCTATATAGCATTTTGTATCCAAGCACCAACCCACCTAAAAGCATCAATCAAAATAAATACTACCGCTCACAGGCAAAACAGAAATACAGTACTGGATTGCAAAACAGGCAGGAAACTCATTAATATTCCCTCAAGGGCAGTAGGGGAAAGCACCAATTCCCATTCATAGAAGTATCATCCCTAGATGTAGCACAGAGGTCAGGAAGAAACTACAGTACTACAGAAATACCTATATAAAGAATAGATTAGAGGGATACTGGAACAGTTTTAAATTGCTCCAGAGTAAGTTTGACTGTTAGTCTATTCCCCACTCAACCATTAACAGGGATACATCTTGGCAGGTTTTGCTAATGTTGCTTTTAGAAGAGCAAGAGGAGAGAGGCAGGGGTTGCAGATGTACATATCCAAACCCAGACCAGCCAGAAGCCTGCAGTAGAGCAATAAAGATCAGAAGAGCTGCCAAGAAACACAGTGAAGACTGGCAGAGGAGTGTAGGTCAGAATAAAGGACTATTAAGAGTTCTGTTGCAAAGTAAACTTGCCCTGCTTTTGACTACTATTCTGGATCCTGGCCTGCATGGGCTATTTCTGGTTTGGGCAGTCATTGCAACTGAACCCTTAACAAGGGCACAAAAACAGCAGTATAAGGAGAACTTTTGGGGGTTTTATAAACCCACCAGGCAGAAGCTAGGAGGGAAGGGTTAAAGGTCTGAAAACGAGAGAAAGAGATCCCTGTGACAGGAAGGAGCATGTGAGAGGGCGTGTGACAGGCTGTGTAGCAGAATGCCTGTGTAGATCTCATTCCCTCTGAGGCTCTTGGCCAAATGTGGAGCTGAACTTTCTGCAGACTTTGTCCTGCCAAGTCATGTTCCTTTCTCATACTGCCTGACATCACCACAAATACTCAGCTGGAAAACAGTCCAGAGCCGGACAGAGTCCACTGCTCAAACACCAGCCAGTGAAATGGCTGCGCTCACGGCACACCCACCAGTGGGAAACCAGAGCCACTGATTCTCCTCACAGGTTATCTCCAAGCACCTCAGAGGCTTTACCCTCATCCATGCAGAAAGAGCCCTAGCAAGGCACAAAGAGAACAGAGGTGCAATGTTTTCCTATTTCCCCAATAATACAGCCCAGAACAAACTGAAAGTCTGCACAAAGGCTCCAACACAAAAGAAAAGCAAAAGAATGTAACGATCAGACCACCTGAGTCTGTCATAAGCATCATGCTGCAAGGAGCCCAATCCATTCCCACCTTTGGAACATTCCCTGCCACAAGGAGAAGGGAGCCATCTCACCAGACCCACCCATAAACAAGGAGCTGGGGATCCTGCAAAGACTGACACTCCAGCAGGGTCCGCACGAAGCCAGCAAGCAAACATTACCCCTATAAAGTACTCATGTCACCTTGACTTCTCAGAAACAAATGCAAATCCAAGATCAGGGCTGGAATATGTGAGCACATGTACAAATGTGTGGGAATGGGCAATGGGACTAAGCCAACAGGTGGCTCCATTTCTTATTTTGACCCTTTTATCAAGTAAGAAGGGTGTGGGTGGCCTGCCAATTCTGGGACACTGCTAAAGGCACCACCCAGAACAAGTATCAGGGAGTAGCAGTCGAAGATGATACTGAAACAAGGGATGGCAAAGTCTGCAGTCTCTCATTTTTTTTTTCAGCCCTCAGCCCTAGTCTGCTGCTTAAAAGCAGCACAATAGAAAATACACTCAAAGCCCAGGTGATAAGCAGAAAATTCATGTTTTCCTCAGACAAATGCTTTTCTCCACTCCCATTCTATTTCTAGAACAAACAGCAACTTGGGAGCTTTCTACAGACCAAGGGAAAATTTTTCTTCAGTCCCATAAAGGCCAGAAAATTATGTCCCCTCTTCTCAGACACAAACAGATAACAGAGACTACATTGTTATGATCTAAGGTTATTTTTTATCTTACATTTTAAAATTTTATTTTGCATTTTAAAACATTCTTCACAACAGAAGTTCCCTCTTCCTTTGCTAAGGAAGAGATTTTGACACCTTCCTTAAAGGGAGAGCAGTGCAACCATGTCTGTCCACGTGCTCTACAGACCTTAAATCATATCCTTACTTAGGTCTTCCTGCCAAAACCTGCAGATGCCTGACAATCTGTCCACCTCACCAGCTTGAAACACTAAAGCCCATCTTTTGAACTGCTTCCTGGCCCCTTCACAGGAACAAGAATATTATTCCTCTCCTACACAAAACAGCCAAGGGTAGAAAGCAGTCAATCAGAAGACCAGAATCACAAAGTTGGTATTTGAAGGCCAGGTCACAGCTTCTCCTTCTACTGTTGAAGCTTGCAGATGGGTGAGCAGCCCTGCCTCGGTGACACTTCTCACACAAGCCAAAGCAGCCTGGTGAGGGCTGCCCACAGGACTCTGTGTGTGCATGTGTGCCTGCATGTCAAGGCATGCAACACCACAGCAACTCTCAAAGGCTGTTCCAGTGCAAGTTCATGTGCCCACACAAAGTTGCATGTGAGTTTCTGCTCGTAGATGTGCAAAAAGCCACTAGATGGGCATATCTAACAGCCTGACTGCATCAAACCCTTCAGGAAAAATCACTGGCAAGGCACGTGGAGCCCTTTGGGGACTGGCACATTTCTGCATGTATGTCCCTGGCAACCAAGATACACTACGGAGCTGTTGTAGAAGCTTACCTCTTTGCCCTCATTTCATAAGGGCCCTAGATGAGACTATTTAAATTCCAAACATTTTCCTTTAGATGGATTTTACACACAGTTTTCAAGATTACACTTGTTCAGTTTATTTTCCAAGTTAAAGGCAATTTACGATAAAGTCTAAAACAAGCATTTAAACAAACATACACACCCCCTGTTCAAGCAGTACGTGGCTACTGGAGAATGTTTAAAGAGTGTAATTTTTAAACTCGAGAAAGTCACTGAGTCTGCAGAGTAAGAATCCAGTGAAGTACAACACAAATCTTTTTTAAAAAGGCAAAAACATTAGTTCCTTCGATTCACTTATAAAATTAGTTCAGTTCACTCAAAGTTGGGGGAGGCAGCATAAAGCGTGTGGGAGGTGTCTCTCTCTTCCAATCTCCAAAGGAAAACAAGACAAGGGACAAGGAGTTATGTTCATTCTAAGATCTGGAAGGACACAATGACCAAAAACAACCAGTTCATTCTGCTAAGTACAGATAACACTACCCTAGTAGAATAAGTCGGATTTAATAGCACACACTCCAGCAAGCGTATCTTATGTATGCCGTGCATGATTTGTGTGATTATACTATAACTACTAAAAAAGTGCATATTTGATTTGACATCTTTATTCAAACGCAGTTTTGTACAAGTGTGAAGAAATTCACCTATTAAATACAAATGACCATTTTGTAATGTAAACATTTGCTGTGATACAACAGCATAAATGTACCCATGCAGATACACTGTATAACCCAGTTTTGCAAGAAGCAGAACTAGATGAGCTTAAAAGGAATCTTTAATGTCATTGGTTAAGAAAGTATCAAATGCAAAGCAAAGCTTAAGAGACTTTAAATCACTAACATTAATCATGATTTATATCAGCAAGTGGGAAGCCTTGATTCAAACCAATCAACCTTGTTTGCCTCATAGCTACGGCAAGACCAGCAGGCCAAAACTGCCCCACTCCCTCGAGGGAGAGAGGATACAGCTCCATGCCCTGTTGGTTTCCAGAAATTTTATGAGTATATTTGCCAAGACTTTTTTAAAACCTTAAAACAAACTAGAAGGCCTTACATGCCAGGAGACACCTACTCTCTTGTCAGTCATGTGCTTTTGCAATCAGTCTGATACCTAACATCTTTTATTTACATCTCAGAGAGGTTTCTATGAGTACACAATACAAACTGACTCTGCAGCATGGCTTTTAAATTGCTTCAATTCTCACATCCCACGAGGTAGTTCTCCTACTTAATCCTACAAACATTAGTTTTGGCCTGTTCAAAACAAGAATTAGACTTCTCACTCTCTAACGTTTTCTGTTCATTTCTTCAGCAACTTCCCACTAAACAGATATTTATCTTTTCTGCTGATTAAACTTACTGGGAAGGTCTCCAGTACTCTGCTCTCCTCTATGCATTACCTTAATTAGCTTTTGTCCTCCCCAAATAAGATATTTAAAAGCTTGCCAGTGTACACTTCAAAATTATTTACGAAATCATACTGAAATTGAGTATATCACCTAAACGTTTTGTTTTTTATACTCAATTTTTGACACTCAAATTTTGTCTTACAGAAAATATGGTTTTGAGATCACCAGTCTAAGAGTGCAAGCTACAATAGTTCCAGGGTGTCTCCTTTATAGTGAAGACACAAGAAAGGAATTTGTCTATGTTCCAAAAAGGGAAAAAAGGTATTTTGTCCTGAGCAGGTAGTCACAGAACAAAAACAACACAGGAACGCTAAAGTAAGCCATCGTGCCACTTTTAATTGATAAATTTTTAAGGTCTGACTGAACATGGACAGCCTCTTTTAATTTAACTGTATTATACACATCTCTCAAACCCAAAGTAACCACAATGCAGCTTCTAGTCACTGTAACCACAATGAAAATGCTAAGTCAAATGCTGTATATTAGCAGAAATATCATCTAATGACCAAGTTCAACCTGTTTGCAGCCTAAATGCAGACCCGTACCTGTCAGCAGTAAGCAGTCTCCTGAATCCTCTCCTATGGTGTTCTTTCCCAACAACACAATTTCCACAGCCAGGAGAATGCAATTCTGCCTTCCTACTTATTAGTCTGTAAGGAAAACAAGGTAACTTGTCTTACTGCAGACCAGCAGAACATTTTCCCCCAATAAAACAAGGTATCTTTATTGTATAGAGTCATAAAATGGTTTGGGTTGGAATGGACCTTAAAAATCATCTAGGTTCAACCCCCATGCCATAGGCAGGGACACCTATGACAGGCTTCACCTCAGCTCTGGAAGACCGATTTTTCTCCACGACTGTCAGGTGTGTCAATCTTATTACTTGGTGGGGGAGGGAAAGGAGGGAGAGTGACAAACAATCTGGTAAGCTTTCCTATTCAACATGCAAAGACCCACGCATCTGCAACAATAAGACTTTCACAGCAGCTGCTTCCACAGCAGAATACAGCATCACCCTTCAATGCACCTAAGACAAAGCACATTATATTCTATACTCTTCCTTAGGCAGATGGGATCACAACTTCTGAAAAATAGCAACAGTTAAAAATCTTAAATTCTAAACTTAACATTTCAAAAACCGTCAATCTTGATAGCCATACAATCACAGACCAGACCTAATTACAAGAGATACGACTTCTGAGCTCATCACCACGACTTCTGAGCTCATCACCACTCGATCAAACGTTTACCACAGAACAAGTGCTCGAAAGGACTAATCAGAAAGAAAGGAAGAGAAAGTCACAGCAACCAAACGCACTTTAACACACTGGAAACACGACTCTTCCTGCAGGTGTGAGACAGGGATTGAGAAGGGGATAAGGCAGCAAACATGCTCTGTACTTGTACAGCTGCACGCCTGTCCCACACACCCTCCGCCTGCCTCCTCCCTGCACAGCCAGCTGGTAAGGGAAACATGCTGACAAGGCACAGGGAGCTGCAGCAGCAGTAACTGGAAACAGCCAACGACAGTAACCCAAGGCACACTGCCAGGACACACTAATTCTGTGATAAAGTTTCCTGTCTCCATGTTTTCAGATTAGGCAATTTATATATATAGCACCTGCTACGGTACTTCTCCCTGCATCCCTCCACAACATGAGTAGCTGCAGCTTTCCTCTGGCAGCTACAGAACTTCCAAGCAGCTCTGCAATGTCCCATGTTCTGTACTACCTGAGGTTGATTTGGGTTTATTTACCCCATCTTTTATTTGAGGAGGTGGGAGAACATTAAGTATTTTCACACCGCTTTTCTCGTGCAAAAGCTGGCCTTCCTGTATGAAAAAGAATGCAAGAGCACATGCACATATGAGAAAGAGGTCTCATTGCAAGTGCTCTCAGAAGGGGTCACACCAGGAAGCCACAGAGTCAGTTTGCCCTCACAAGTCTTGTGGCAGCAACATCTCCTAGTGAACGTGCCACAGGTGTGACAGCAGAGCAGCACAGCAAGGCCAAACTCGACCTGGTCCTGGCACAATGCGTACCACAGCCAATGCCCTCTTTACACAGACCAAATGAAAGAAGGGTTGAGCTCAGTAACATGTGAAATTTTCAAATAGTTTTTAATTCCGTAACTAAAAGGTAAGACACATTTTTCTGTTTCTACCTCAGCAAAGAAGTTATAGATTGATGAACACTCAATTCAAAAATCGAGCCCACCACTCACTGAAAGAAGAAAAACCAGCTTTTCCTTTTTCTTCTGTTTGTCCTCAGGTATAGCCTTCTCTCTGACAACTGGGGAACAGCAGATACTCCATGTACCTTGGAACAAGCAGCAGATCTGAGAGGACTCTTCCCTACAGACAAACATAACTTACAGTCTTAGCCAGAAACTGTCTGACACACAGTGATCCAAACGGTTAGTCAGAAATCTGACTCAGTGTCGGAGACTCCCTCAAAAAAGCCTTGTAGGGAAGGGCCCAGCTGTCCCTTTAGGAAAAAGAAAACAGGGGAAAGAAGTTCTAGGAGACAGAGAGTTTCTCTTTCAGCAGTGATCCAAGGTTTGCTTCCAGCCAATAACAAAATACCTGTCTTGACAGATCTGTGGACCTTAGCACCACGAGCGTCAGTGAAATGGCACAATAAGGAGTAATCATCAATGTAAGCAAAGTTTCCTTTTATCAGCACCATGCAAACTGACAGCCGTACAGACAAGTTTGTGCCCTAGAAAACTCACGATCTGGGTTGACAGGATGCAACAAGTGAACGAGACAGAGAAATGAAGAGCTGAGCGGAGGAGAGGAAAGCTAACAAGTTACCACAAACCAAGTAAACATCTCCTGACAGCACCTCCGGAGACAACACACACCACCCGGGCCCTGCAGAAGCACGGTACCAGCACCAGGAACCCAGACGCGTCCCCAGACGCCCCCACTCTCCGTGGCGGAGGGTCCCTCTGCGCAGCTCCGGCCAGCAGAGCGGACACACCGCGGCGGGCGCAGCGCTCCGGACCCGCTCCGGGAGTGCGACCCCTTTCCTCTCTCTCTCCCTCCCTCCGTCCGTCCCTGCCGGGCCCGCTCCCCGCCAGGCCCCGGGCGGCTCGGCGGGACGGGCCCGCCGCCGTCTCCCTTGCTTCCAGCACCTTCCAGCGCCGCCCGGCCCGGCCGGCAGCACGGCCCTGGCGGACG
>JAWWEW010000165.1:23497978-23525693 GCA_035583185.1 Anabacerthia variegaticeps
CGGGGCGGCGCCGTGCTGCCGCTGCTGCTGCCGCTGCTGCTGCCGCTGTGGCTGCCGCCCGCCCGCGCCCGCAGCCTCCGCTTCGTGACCGTGGTGAGGGCCGCGGGGGGCCGGGCCGGGCCGGGCCGGGCCGGGCGGGGGGCCGAGGGACCGGGCCGGGGTGACGCTGTGCCGCCCGCAGGTGTACCGGCACGGAGACCGCTCGCCCATCAAGGCCTTCCCGCGGGACCCGTTCCAGGAGAGCGCCTGGCCGCAGGGGTTCGGGCAGCTCACGCAGGTGCGAGCGGGGCGGGCCGGGCTGTGCCGGGCCGGGCCGGGCTGTGCCGGGCCGTGTGTGACGGCGGTGCCGTTGCAGGTGGGGATGCGGCAGCAGTGGGAGCTGGGCCAGGCCCTGCGGCGGCGCTACCGCGGCTTCCTCAGCGACACGTACCGGCGGCAGGAGGTCAGTGTCGGCACCGCGGGGGCACACCGCGCGTCCCAGGGCTTTCGTCCCTTAGCCCGTTCCCTCCGCAGGAGGGAGAAGAAGAAGAGGGGCCCGAGCGCGGGCTCCGTGCCGAGCCCGGCCGCGGCTGCGGGAGCGAAGGCAAACCCAGCCTGAGCCAATGCAGCAGCTGCAGCACCGCTGGGACGCAAAGCCGCCCGCCCTGAAGTGCACGGAACAAAACAGCAGTGCTCTGTTGTAGCTGGGACTTGTTTCTCACTCGAGATTCTGAGGCTTCTTTTGTCCCAATAGCTGACAAGAATGCAGGCCGCGTTGGCCCTGCCCTCCCCAGTGCACTTCAGGTACAACTTCACCAGAGTCTGTACATACAATCAGTAGTTACTGACCAGAAACGACCTTTGCTTCAACCTGTATGGTATTGACAGCTTCAGTCCCCTAAAGCCATTAATTTCTCTCTCTGACATCGGATGTTGGCACTCTTTATGACATTTGAGAAACCAGTAGGTTTCTTTTGAAAGAAGTTACAGAGCCCTTGTGTGCTGAGCACAGGAGAAAATGTGAAAGATCAAAAAAAGTAAGGAAACAGAACCTCCCCCCCACCCCCCAAGTACCCCTGCTGGTTGATCAAAGAGATGTGAGCCAACTGGAACATGAACAAGTGTCCTGATGAGAGGCTGGTTTGAATGGACAGTGGGCAGCTAAGACCCCTTGTCCCACTATGGGCTCTGCATCACTTCAGTTATTTTATCTGAGCTCAATTTGGCTGGTTGACCAGATGGGGCAAACTAGGAATCCCCATACAATTTTCTGTCTCTCCCATTATAGGGCTTGCCAGTAAGAACCCAACTTGACATAGTTCACATTACATCCCTTCTTTAACATTTGCTTCATCAACAAAACTTCCAGCATTGGGTTAAACACAGATCCTTTAACTTTCCTCAGTAGTTCCTTTCCAAACATATTTCACTCTTATACAGCTTTTGTGAGTTGAAACTATTTTCATTTTCTTGCTTGAGAAGGGAAAACAAACCAAGACATGTGCAAAGAAAAGCTGTTCTGCTAACCAAGCCTGAACCCCAGCTCGAGTTGAGCAACCTCCCTGGTAAAAAGTGTTGCCTCTGGGTGACACCATATGACAGTCACCTGACTCAGTGACAAGCTGGAGTCTTGACAAAAGGTGCTGAAGAAAGCAAGGCTTAATTGTTTTTTTTACACTTCAAGAATTAGATCCTTATCTTTTAAAATGTCACCATTTTATTTCTTCAGAGTTTACCAAGGATGAAAGCCAACCTGTCTAATGAGTACAGGCTCAGTTTTTTCAAGCCACAGTTAAGAGGTAAAAGTGGGTAGAAATTTATGTCAGAGAAAAGACAAGGTTTATTCTTGTGACTGTTAAGTTCTGAGATACACTTCACATGAGAGATATTACACAGAGTATATATATTTTTTTCCTTGTGAGTATATATATTTTTTTCTCCTAACATTTAAAAAAACCCAACCCTATCTTCACATTGTATTTCATTCTTTGGGCTTTCTGTTCTTCTTATTTCAGATTCAACATGCTGTTTTCTAGGACATTTTTTTATGATTTCCTGGTGTTCCTCTTACCACTGGTTTCTCTCCAGTCTCCCCTTAACTATTTTCAGTACACAGATACCAGAATACTAAAGTTTTGCCATTTTGACCTTCTGGACATTGCTTTATTTTTCTCATTTATCTTTTTTTCTGGCTTAGATATCTCTCTTGTGAGCTCTGGAATGATAGGTCTTGGCCCATTAATCCCAAGAGCCTACAATGATCAGATAAAATCCCTGCTCTCCCTTTTCTTGCTTCCTCTCCTGTTAGTCACTCAGATCACTATTTTCTTCATTTCTCAGACAGAAAAACTAAGGCTTAGAGAAGCCATTTTTTTCACGAGCACAGCCAGTCATTCCTAGAACCAAGAACTGAATGCAGGAGTTTGCCCCAGCCTTGCTCTGTAAATATAGTGCATTTCCTGTCTATGCCCATTGTTATCTGCATCTGTCTTGCTCTTCTCTGACTCTTCCTCAAATTCAGACTCCTTTCTGTCTGTAACCTCTGCACAAACACACCTGGTTATCCCCTGATCCGGACTAGACCGCTCCATTATTACACACCAAAGTGTCTTTGTGGCTGTCCTTACAGTTTTGTCCAGGCTGACATCAGCAGGCTTGGTCACTTCATCTCCTGTTATCCTGTTGTCCTTGAGCAGCTGCAGGGCACTTGGCAATGTTCCTTGGTGAGTGCATCGTCCTGTGCCTGAGCATCGCCACCTACGGTAGCATTACTAATGGTGCGTGTCCCTGTCCTGGCAGATCTTCATCCGCAGCACGGACTGTGACCGGACACTGATGAGTGCGGAAGCCAATCTGGCAGGCCTCTATCCCCCAGAGGGACAAGAGATGTTCAACCCTAACATCTCCTGGCAGCCTATTCCTGTGCACACAGTGCCTGAGTCTGAAGAAAGGGTAAGCGCATCTCAGGGACATATACTGACTACTGAAGTAGTGTAGTCTCCAAAAATACTTTCTGGAATCTTGATTCAGATTTCTTGAACTCCTCCTGCGACCTACCTTGCAGAGGTTTTTGTGTTCTCAGAATGAGAATTCAGGGGCTGTGTTCACTCGACATGTCAGGTTCAACAGCCCAGAAGACCACACATGGTCTGGAGTATGTCAGCAGGAAGTGCTGAGGCTGTTTATAGGAGGACCTGCTAGTCAGGGTTTTGTTACAATTGCATATGTTGACCGTAAATTCTGTACCTCAGTGTTCTTGGTGACCTGGCTGCTCTTGTTGTCTCTGCCCAGCTACTGAAGTTCCCTTTGACCCCCTGTCCACGGTATGAACAGCTACAGACTGAAACACGGCATTCAGCGGAATACATAAATAAGACCAAAGAGAATTGGGTAAGTAATTGTTTGCATGAGATAAGGTGGTCTTGGGCTTGTAGTTAAACTATTATCATGTCTATATAATCAGAGCTCTGAGAAAAGGGTAGAGATACCAGTGCATGTAGTGCAGTATGAGATTAGAAAATTGAAGGTCTTTCTCTTCTCAAACCTACAGAAATTCCTGCAGATGGTGGCAAATGAGACTGGGATCCGGGACATCTCACTTGAGAGCGTATGGAGTGTGTATGACACACTGTTCTGTGAAGTAAGTTTGGCCATAATCTTACAGCCACTGGAATCTGGTCTTTAGAATTCACTGGATTTGGTACTCATTATTTTGCAAAATCTCATGAAACAACTTTTGATCCTACAGTTAGAAGTCATGTTCTAATTTAAAATAATAACAGTTCCTACTGACTAGAGGCATGTGCCAAGAATTACCTAGGTTTGCACCCTATAACCTCCCACTCTGTAGCTTAGATATATATCATGTCAGAGTCAGAGAAAGTCTCATCTGCATAATAAATAGCTCTTGAAAGTCACTAGAGAATGACTGCAATCTGAAATCCTTAGATCTCTATGGACAAGTCTGAGTCAAGTAAGGTAGAAATGAGATCTCTGCAAACCAAAGCAGCATTAACTTTATGTTTTAAATTGGGAGCTTTAATTAGGACTACTCCTGGTGCTACCTCTACCTCTCTGTTACTTTAAATCAATCCATTTTCTTTCTGTGCTTCTGTTACTGCCAATAAAAGAAAATAACACTCTCCTATGTTAAGTGGGATCCACCCACATCTGATTTTTGAGCTATTATAAGGTCCTTTGTCAGAGAAAGACTCTAGAGACGTAGGTTACCCTTTTACTGTCTGGGGTGGTGCACCCAACTCTATATTTGCATGGATTTCTGTTGAAAGCACATGTCATGAAGGCTTAAAATCAAAAATTGGGCTAGCTGTTCTGTGATAATGCTAAGGTAAAGGTCACATATCCAGGAGAGAGCTGTTGCAAGTTTCTTTGTGTATGACTGTACAGCATGATGAAGTAAATTACAGACATCTTTCATGTGAAACTAGCAAATTATGGAAGAAGCAGTAAACCCAAGCATTTTGACACTGTGTCACACTAATTCTTTGGAGGTCCAAGACTACTTTGCTTGCTGGCAGTGGTATACAGTGGTATGTACTATTTTGGGGGTGTAAAAGATAAATAAGCATGGAATTGCATTTTGGTATGTAAAGTAACAACTTGGGTTGCTGCAAGCTGAGAATATTCCAGTCCAGAGCTGCATTGCACTATGTGAATTTGCCCTGTGTGTCACAAACCTGGTCTCCTGTCTTGTAATAGTCACAATGAATCAACTTCTGTTGGTAACAAAAAAAAAAACAAAAAAAATCACTTAATGAGATTGCAAATGGCCTGAAAGGTGAGCTGAAAACCACTGTAATTCCCAAGAATTTGGAAAATAGCTCACTGTCCCAAAACCAAACCAGAATGTTTTTACGGAAGGGGAATTTCACTCTCAGAACTATACCCTCAGGCTGATCCGTCTCTTCAGCTCCTTTGGTCTTCCTCCTTTTTGCTAAGTCATACAAACAGTGCCCTGAAGAGAAGGATTGTTTTTCTCACCTGAGCCGGTAGAGTCATTCTACTGTTTCAATGGAGACAATAAAAAAGTCCAAGAAATTGCTGAACTTCCCAGCTATTTATTCTCTTTGTAAATTAATAAAGAACTAACTAAATATCCAAGTTGCTGATGGGAATTTCTCTGAACCGCTCAGACAGAATGGGCCCTTAAGGATATTCGGTCTCATCTTCTGGCAGTCTAATGGGATGTGGAACAGAAAATTGTTCAAGTAGTGCTGGGAAACCACAACTGTTGTTTGTCTGCCATTATAACTAATCCTTTCTTGTAATGGGTTGGCCGCAAAGCAAGTTCTTCTCTTGGTTCCCAGTTCCCTGGCTTCTGGGGTTTTAGTACAGGGCTTTGTTAGTGGTGCATCCCATTGTTATATCCTCAGAGCGCTTCCTAACGTTCTCCAGTGTCCTTCAGTGGCCCTCAAAACCTCCAGGGAAACTGTACTGCAGGTACACCAGAAATCCCGAGTTTGTGTTTACTCACTTTTCTTTTGTTTTTCTCTTTGACCACATGCCATCTGCAGGGTAGAATCAGCCACATTTAAAGTTAATGCCCTAAGATTATTGTATCATGTTACAACATAACCCTGCACTCCAGTTGTGCTTTCGCAGAAGTGTAGCTCCTAGATTGTAAACTTTATGCTTCTCATTATAATTTCTGAAACAACATCAAAACCTACATATATTCTTTGTATGCAGCACAGCAGTGTGAGGTCCAAACCATAAACAGGAAAGGGGCATCTTGCATATTTAAGAGTACAGGAAATCAGTAGCTGTATGGACAGGTGTCCAGACACCCTCCCATTCTCTGATTAATCTGCAATCCATGCTACCTGCAGATGAGTATTCTGTTTCTCTTTCTAGCAAGCCCACAAAATGGATTTGCCTGTATGGGTGACACCAGATGTCATGACGCAGTTGAAGCAACTAAAAGATTTTGGTTTTGAATTTCTGTTTGGGATCCACAATCGGGTAGAAAAAGCTCGTCTGCAAGGTGGTGAGTGCCCCAGGGAGGGAGCCTCATGCTGTTCTGTCTGGCTTTTGCCTCTTACCAACTGTTCTCTTTCCTCAGGAGTCCTGCTGGATCACATAAGGAAAAACCTAACCAAAGCAGCAAATGTTTCTGCACATCAGAACCTGAAACTACTTGCCTATTCAGCGGTAAGTCAGAGCTAGGGTGCTAGCTTATAGCCATCTCCTCCTCCTTCTCTACAGGGGACTGGTGTTTTAACCCTTTCTAGCTTCTCTACAGTCCATGCAGTGATCAGGACATGCATCTTTGCCTCTGGCTGGGTGGGAGGTGCAATATCTGGCATCATTCTTCTGGGGCAGATTTTGGGGAACCACTTCTGTATTTTTGGTAGATGAGTTGATGCTACTCACATGTGATGTTTCAGCACAGATACAGTCATGTCCCCTTTCCAGCAGCCTACTGACTAGAAAGTCAACTGTTCCCCAGAGATTAATTCTTAAAAAACAGTGCAGGATATATATGACTGTGTTTCACTTCCTCCCCTTCTCTGGCACCATCACAGATCATTGTTCTAGCAAAACAGTTCCTTTCCCTTTTTCTAGATGAAAGTTACAAAGATGACGCCCCTCCAGCACTGCCCTGTCCATTACTGATACGGTCTGAGCTGCCCTGCAACGTCCATAAGGGTGACTGATTTGGTTTTTTTCCCTCTTTCTCAGCATGACACCACACTTGTGGCACTGCAGATGGCTCTAGATGTCTACAACAAGATCCAAGCACCATACGCCTCATGTCATATATTTGAACTGTACCAAGAGGATGATGGGTGAGGGCTGCAGTAGACATCTGCTCTGATTTCACCTTGAGTGGTAGATACCTAGGCCAGGCTCCACCCTAGGGGCATGCAATCTTGCTCCTAGTGGCAGACTCTCATGAGGAAATTTTATGGCTAGAATAAAGGAAAGGGTGTGCACACTGAGTTGTTGGGAAGGGATGACTTAAGATAGAAAGAAAAGAAAGAAAAAACATCTTCCTGTGTTTTGCTTTCAGTAACTTCTCTGTGCAGATGTTTTACCGGAATGAGAGTGGGAAAGAACCTTTCCCACTGACAATCCCTGGCTGTCAGCATACATGCCCACTGCAAAGATTCTTGCAACTCACAGAACCTGTTATTCCCCAGGACTGGGAGCAAGAATGCAAGGTAGCCAGCAACATCCATGACACAGGTGAGCCCAGGCTGGACCAGAGTGTGGCAGAAGGGGAAAGTTTGGACAATACCATGCTGACCACTTGTTTTCTCCCTTGCAGAACTGTTTGTGGGTTTGGCTGTGTGTGGATCCATTCTCCTTCTCCTTATAATCCTCCTCTTGATGGTACTCTTTCGCATACAGTCTCAGCCCCCTGGCTACCGGCATGTTTCCAATGAGGGAGAAGAGCAGGCCTGACAGTTGCTGCAACTCCTTCCCAGGCAGTAGGGGGGAGCTGTGTTGCCCCTAAGGATGATCGGATACCTTCAGTTACTGAGCTGCCTTCTATTTTGGCCTTTGCTTGCCAGGACAAAGCTGGACTTGATTTTTGGATGCTTTCTAAAGGTGACATCCCAGAGAAAAAGGACTAAGCTGCTCTAATGGAAATAACACCTTAATTTTGAAGCCAGTATACTGTGTGGTGCCTCTGGTCCTCATACAGCTTACCTGGTCTGGGATTCCCAACATGGCCCATTCAAGTTTTCCTCCTTTCAACTGATTGTAAACGTTACCACTCATCATGACTCTGGCAGAGAAGCTTGGGCCTCCAGTGGCTGCCGCATCCAGTTGCATTTCGCTTCAGGGTCAACCTGCTTTGAGTGATTTTCCCTCACACCATAGGGCTGCTGATGGTAGGAAGGCTGGGCTTGGAGCTGAGGGTGCAGCTCACCAACAATGCACTGAGATTCCTCTACTGTCCATGCAGAGGGAACTGCTGCAGATGATGTGAGACAGCAAAAGTGTTTTGTGAGGTTGCTGCCAAGTAGTTGCTGCTGGCAACTGGTATTTTTTTCCCTCCTCACCCTGTGGCTCAAGAAAGGATTGGCCTAAAATCAGGACAAGATTGAAAACCTGGCAGTAGTTTCTAGCATTCAACTCAGAGTAGAATCATAGAACCCAAAGCTCTAAGAGCTTCATGAGAGAAAGCAATTCCTGTGACCATAGCAAACCCACACTCCATTTCTTGTGTAGTGTTGGCTCCAGAAAGGAAAGTCCCCATAGATAAGGAACCTGGGTTTTGTCTAAAGATCCCAGGTTTGAATTTTTCTTCCCACTTCTGAACATCAAGTATGTATTAAAGTGAGTATCCAGTACTGCAGACAGTCCAGATCTCAGCCCAAGGAATACGCTTTATTACCAGAGCATTTTTATGCTGCAATTAAGAGATGTAGCAGAGCTGTTTACCTAAGACTAGATTAAAGGCCAGGTTCTATAGTTTTCCTTCCCGTCTTCCCTACTGGATGGACAACAAACAATCAAAAAAAAAAATCCCACTAAGGATCAGTTGGCAGTTGATTGGATTCCTGTATTTGCCACGCTTCAACATTTTGTCTGAAGTTTCTCTCCTGGCTAGCCTCTCAGTGCACACTGCAGCTGCTGCAGGGACTTTCACGCCAAGTGCTCACTACCTGCCTTGTAGCTTTTGGCAGAAAATGGGACTGCAGCAGGCACCAGAAGCACAGGCTCTTCACATGGTGATGCTGCACATTCACTTCCCATTCTTACTTCCCTTTCTGGTGCAGTTCCCTTCCCCTCTTGGCGGCAGAAGGCAGTTCTTAGGGGACAGACATTTCCTTTTGTTGCCCTAAGGAGTATGATGGGGACTTTTCCCCACACCGTAATCAGCATCTGCCACCGTGGGAACTCTAAATCAGCAGAAGCAGCTTGCTGTTCTCAGCATCTTCCTCACCTTTTTGTCTGCTGAAGATATAAACTAGGTCTCCTGGACAGCAAGACAGTCACAAAAAAAAGGTTCCTGCCTGTGAGAACGGGCGTGAGAAGGGATAATAGAAAGTGCATTTAAGAAGACCAGACCTGTTATTTTTAAAGGCACCAAATTTTGCACACACAGGGGAAAAGTTTCTATGATGATCTAGACATTTTGACTGTGAATGATTTTCTGTAATTGTTCCAATACATTTCATTATTAAAATCAAATTCACACTAAACTCTACTCCTCTTCTTTAAGAGTTCATAGCACCAATGTGGTCAGTGTTGGAAAACAGGCAGAACTTACTGCAGCATACCCTCTCCCAAAGGAATTCCCTGTTTCACAAGCCTCCATATAGCAGAGGGAGAATCAAGATAAGCTATTTTTGACTGCAGCAACTATGCAAAGATAGAGCTGATAATGCATCCTGTCCAACTTGGAGGGGTCCACTGCAGATCCAGTACTATGACTGGTACTTTCACCACTGCTGTAGGTCCCGTAGCCCTCCGTCAAAAGGTCTCAAACTTCTCCCCCACAAAAGCAGTTCAGCAGAATAGTAAAAGCAGCCACTCTATATCAATGAATTTTAGTTTAGTACAAAACTTTATTAATACTGCAAAACTATAGAAGTGAACATGGAGAATCTGCGCAGGCCTGGAGCCCATCCCATCCATCAACCTCTTGGGAGAGCAGCAAGGCCCTGGGCAGCCTTGTAAACAAATTACAAAAAGCAAAACTTTTAGAGTTTAACAACAGTCTTGAGATTTGGCTCTGAGCAGGGATGTTTGGAAGAAATACCTCATTTCTGCTTTATAACACATTTATCCAACATTTTGAAGAACATGGGTGAAAAAAATTACCTAATCAGTGGCAAGAAAGAGCCTAGAACTCTTGAAACAGAAACTACAGAATCAGTGGGTGCCCAGCTCCAAACTGCCCTTGCATCCCATGAGGTAGGTAGAGACCTCTGGCATCATGATGTTCTTTGTGGTCCAGTTAAATAGCTGCAAGCACAGAATAGCCTAAGCCTGAGGTCCTTCGCAAACTTGCATATGGGAGAGCTTGCTTTCTGGGCTACCCGAGCTATCTGTCACCTCAGCCCTGGGAACATTCTACTTTTTCCCAATGTTAATCCTGTTAGGAAATGGTTTCTCAACTCAGTTGGACTAGAACAGGCTGGGGACCCTATCATAAGCTGCTCTACAACAGACTACAGGAAATGGTAACCTCTGACAAGTGATGACAAGCAGATATGGCAGGCTGGAAGCAATAACTTCATCAGGATCTAAGAACATCTTTGAAGTTTTCCTAGTGCCTCAGAAAATAAGTGGTAACTCCATTTGCAGCAGGAACCAAGTGCAGACACAACTTTCTAGAAAGGGAAGCAAGATCAGATCCAGGGAGGAGGGACAAAGTCTAATGCCCTGTATGGCTTATACTGCCCATTGCCAACAACTGAGTGTACCCTGGGATTCAGAAAGGATCAAAATACTAAATCACTTTTCACTTCCTTCCCTTAGATTTAGAAGCCATCAGCTCCCAAGACAATAACTTAGCTTTGAGTTTGCTTGTGCCAGGGTTTGCCTGCCTCTGCCCTCCACGTCTGGATGAACTCCGGTTTCCAATCCCCTGTTCTGTCATGGCTTTCAAAAGATGTTCTTGCTTCTTGGCCACCATCTCCTCCCGGCTCCAAATCAGAATATTAAAACCTGAGAAAAAAAATTAAACACTGTGCATCAGAAATTGTCTATCAAACATAATACCTTAGGCAATGTCACTTAAAGGTCAGAAATTCAAAGAGCTTTGTCTTTTCTAAGGTATTTCCAAGGTATAGAGGATGCAAAAATAGTTATTACAGGTGCTATTTTCACATAGCCGTGGAAATCTGATCTAAAAAATATAAGTAATTTCTAATCTGATCTGTCACAAGTCTAAGACCTCAATCTATAGCCACCTTAATCCAATACAGCCTGTGAAAAAAAGTAATCTTGGCTCTGTAGCCCAGAAAATGAGATAAATTAAACGAAGGGAAAGGGTACAGCCTAGCAGAAAAACGCTTTCCGTCCTCAATTGTTTTCTTCTGGTGTTTCATGGCCGGCAGGCGGCAGCAGCTCCCTGCAGCCAGGAGGCTTCCTGCTCCTCTGGACTTGATATTCTCAGGAATGTTCACAGGAGATGACTAGCAACCAAGCACAAAGGTGTAAAACTGAAAAGAAGGTCTTGATCTCTTTTACAGATGTAGTTATTTATAGAGAACTACTATCAAGTGGGATTTGGGAAACCCTCTCTCACAACTTGCTTTAGTATGGAGTAACAAGCCAGCCTTTTTCTGGGACAGGAATCCACCTGTGCTTAGAGCCTCGGGCTCTCTTTACTTACCCATGCCAGAAGCCAGTGTGTCTCCCATAGGGTTAAATTTATTGAGCTGAAAATGAAAACACAGTCAGAGTCTGTAAGAGCATCACTGCTTATGTAACAGTCATAAGAGCACCACAGCTTATATAACAACAACAAACCATGTGGAAAACCCAGTGTTCCCTAGGAGTATCACAAAACTCCCACAGGTGACCATGGACAAGCCCTGGCTGAGTCAGCAGCTTTAGCTGGCAGCCATAACCCATGACAGCATGAGTCTATCACAAGTAAAGAGGGTATTGTTCTAGTCCCAAACCCATAGCTCTTTCCCAGAGATACAGCAGTGTTTAGTACACAGCCACCCTTTTAGCTCAACTCACCGAGATGATACCAGAAGCATTTGGATCATGGAGCTGACAAACCATCTCCCCAGTGTTTCCATCGAATACATCAACAGTTCGTAGCTCATCCACTGTGTACCCTGGGAACTTGGAGTCTGGGTAGCGACCTACGACAATGAGGTCGTAGCGAGGATGCCATGTTGCCTAGTCATAGAGCAGAGTGATGGAGAGCTTAGGGAAAGGGACAGAGCTCATCAGTGACGCACACCAGACAACTGACACTGAGGAACTCTATACATTCCACCCACAGCCTGAGGAACAGTGCTCCACTGGAAGTGACAGCAGTGTAAGTATCCACCCACACATTTAGCATTTTGACCAGTAATCAGACCATTTCTGATTTACAGCTGGCTGCTAGCACCACGCCTGATGCTTCTCTGAGTCTTAACTCACCTTAATAGGTGTGAGGTGCTGAAAATGCCTATGTGGATGTGGAATCAGATGCTGTGGCTTGGTCCAGTCTGAAGATGAGTAAACCCTGATTTCATTGCGCTGGTCTGTGCTCAGGAGCTTTGCACCATCTGTTGGGCTGAAGTAAGCTAAGAGGGGGGGACAGTAAGGCAAAGTAAAGATCACAATGCTGTGACTGACAGACATAAAAGTCACATTTCTCTGATTGAAAATCCATTGCTGTTTCTTTAATAGGAATATGAATATGGCTGTGTGTCTCAACAGACGAGGCTTTACCTGTCTCAAACAAACTCAAAGCTTTTACAAACAGTAAGCTGAAACCTATAGTGCTGTGTTACCTAAGAAGAATCATTATTCTCATTTCAGAATCACAGAAGGAGACATTGTGAAGAAAGGAACATGCTTGTTCAAATGAAAAGACCGTGGAATAATGAGACAGTCAACTGCAGTTTGGACTTCCCTGAACTGGTAAAACTGTGCCCAAGAAACAGTCCCATGCTCTGCTTTTGTCACAGGATTGCCCCATAAATTCAGGTTTCTAATCTCAGCCACTGCTGATGCTTCCAAACTCACTTCTCAAGGTACAGCGCCACTGTTTGTATGCCAAGTCTTAAGAAAGTGCTGCAGCTGCCTTATCCACCTCCCTGCCTCTGGCCACACATTCCCAATGTCTTCCTCCCAATGCAACTTGGAATCTGAGCAACACCTAACATTGCCACCATAATAAAAGCTGAGCCAAGTGGATTCTGCAAACATCTATGCAATGAAATCCTTAACTCACCTGCATTAACAGGTTTCTCATGAGGAAGTAGATGAAGAAAGTTCATTTTGTTTTTGATGTTTCTGAGGTCCCAGATTTTGACTGTTTGATCCACAGATGCTGTGGCCAACAGCCACTCACATCGGGAGTTAAACTCCACATGAGTCACTTTCTTCCTGTGCAATTTCAGCTTCCAAATCTGCAGCAAATAGAAAGTCATATGGGAAAAAATAATCAAGATCTGGAGTAAAGAAATGGAATAATAATCTATTACTATAGGGTAACAAAAATTCTAAAACACACCAAGACTTTGTCATTGGAAACAGGAAAGGAAAAGAATGAACTTGGGAAATAACCATTTAATTCTAGGAGAACTCTGATCCACCAATTTGTTACAGCTGTGAGAAAGAAAGATACAATCCTTAGTTCATGGAGGTACTTATTAGTGCCACTGTACAAAGCAAGATCACATCTGGAAGACTTTAAGCAGTGCCAGTCTTCCACTTGCAGAAAGATTAAATCAAAATGGAACAGGTACAGAAAATGCACTGCCAAGATAACAAGAAGGAAGTGCCTGCTTTGTGTGGAAAACCAAAGAACCTTGCTTTGTTTATCTTAGTAAAAAGGGGGAGAGGAGATATAATTGGCTTCTAGAAACGTATCAGTGAAGAAGTATGTGTGTAGGTCAAATATTTCAATTAAAAACAACAAATAAACTGGCCATGAATAAATTTCTATCCAAAGCCAGAAGATTATTTCTAATCAAAAGGCTGACGCCAACCCATCCTCCCTAGAATACTGGGTTATCTCCCAAGTTCAAAAAAAGACCGTCACATTCTTTCAGATTAAAAAAAGGAAAGTAAGCAACTGACCTTGAATAAGGACAAATAATTTGGAGCACTTCTGACTCTGCCCACTAATTTACACAACTGCCTCCGGCCACAGCTCACTGGGTGGCAAATTCTTACAGATGTTATCCTTACAGGCAGGAGAGATGGCAGTGCCAGTGTGGCAGTACAGCAGGCTCTTGAAGCAGGGCCCACTCCAGCTAGTCTCTCCTGTGTTTCCGTACCACGTCAGTCTGTCTCTTTCCGCCCTCTCGTGTCTAACAGCAGGAGTGCAATTTCCATCCCAACGTTTGCTGCATTACTGCTGTGTGCTTACCCCTAGGTCATGGAAGGATGTACATCAAAGCAGTTTCTCCCAAATGACTCCCATCAGTGCACTAAGTTTATGAAAGTGTGAAGGTTGTTGGCAGAGGGTGCTCACACTTTCACATTACCCTGTGATTACTCTGGGCAGTAACAAATTTCTCAAGGAAGGGATAGCACATGACACAGGCCCTGTTTGAGATTTATTACCATTACACTCAACAATGTGAAAATGTCTAAAGGATGGCAGAAGTGGAGGACTCCTCACTACTCTGACAATGGGTGGACTCATCTCCTGAGATGCAAGGCACTTGCTTCTCTTTTCAGGGTCCCTGTGGTATAGGAAAGCACATGAAGATTGCCATAGAGGTGAGTGATGCTGTATGGAGCCATACGAACCTCTTCACCTGAAGTGCTGAGCAGGACCACGTTGCCTATGTTATCACCTGTCACCACGGCACGGCAGCTGGCAGAAACATCCACACTGCAGTACCAGCAACTAGAGGGAAAGACACAAAATCAGTGCTCCTCCCACAGGAAAGTAAAGGCAGTGGAGCTCTGTTTCACATCTCATCCCTGACAAGGAAGACTGTAACATATTCTAACGGCAATCTCCTGCCCGATGGTGTGGGCCTGAGTATCAGGAAGAGCAGCATATCAGCAATACTTTCTATTGGTGACTGAATATGAAATAACTTCCTAGTCATTTTTGAAGTGCTCGTTAGATGGAGTGTGATACATTGAGACAGCAAAATATAACAGAGGCTGAAGAGCCACTTAGTGCCTGCACATGAACGTACCTTAGGAAAGATCAGAACACCCTTGGGACAATGACAAATATGAAGGAACAGATTTAAAATTATGTTTTCTACAAAACACTGAAGCAGCAGTAAAGACAAAAGCTTTGTACTGAAAAGTTGCACATCAAACTATCTCAACTTCATGCTCCAGGAAACAAAACTGAATAGAAACTTATCTGATAAAGAGAGAGGTCTTAACCCCAGCTCTGCTGGGAGGGGAAGGGCAGTGAGAATAAAGCTGGGATCCTTTTGGAACTTGTTGTGAAAACTTTATTTGCAAAATAAATTATTCTAAGAATTCAAGGCCATGAAATTGAGCCTGAAGTCTCCAGAAGGGCCACGGGGTAAACTCAGTAACTGGAAAGTCAGACTGCACAGGAATGTTTTGTGGCTTTCCTATGCTACCTGAGCTGCTACAGACAAAACAGACCACTGACAACAATGAAGAGGAGGAAGTTACCCTGCTCTTCTCACGTCCCATTTTATAAAGTGAAAAGCTGTCAATATCTGATAGATAGGAGATGGCATCATGAGAAAGCAACACTGTAAGATGCAGGCAGCATGCTCAGCTACTGTAAAAGCCCAAGTGCCCTGTGCTGCCTCGCCTGTCACCACTCTGCAGTGCTAGGTCAGGACCAGGACCATGTCTCCAAGCTCCTTCATTGGACCAATTCATAGGAAGAGTCTCCTAACACTGGCAAAGATGAAGCTGTTAGAGATCTCAAGAAGCAGAGCAGTATTAACCCCAAGGTACAGAGAATCAACCTTGCCATGCCCTTTTCTCACCAAACATTATGGTGCTCATGGCCACAGTCCGGGGCACGAGAGATCACTTGCACCGCTCTGCCCTCAAAGTCCTGCAGACTTAGGGTGCCATCACCTGATGCCACATAAAGCTTCGCTGCCTCGTAAGGACTGAACTTGATGTCTCCAAGAGAATCTCCTGGCCCTTTCTGAAATACACACAAAGCCAGGAGGCATCAAGGTTAGAGTGGAAGACAAAATCTTAATACAACAGTCACCTCCTGGAAGACTCTGCCAGTTTCCCTAGGTACGAGCACTGCTTTTAGGCAGAGAAGATACATAAGAACTTCTTTTCTAACCTGTTTCCAATCTAGGCACATACAGTCTGAGTCTTTTAGGTTCACCCTCACCCCACTGGGCTGCAAACCTCATTAGCAGGATTGCTGCTCTGTTATGGGGGTAGGACTAACCTGCAGTGAACCACCTGGATTAGACCAGGCCAAGGAGATCACAAGCAGAACCAGCACCATCCCAAGCATAAACCACATAAAATCTCATGAGAGCCCAGCATCAAGCTTTTCTTATAGAGACTTCATAACTAGCTCCCCATAGGCTGCTTCCAGTGCTGTATCTGGTCTTTCTCAAGGTACCAGCAGGCAGGATGAGACTGTTGCAAAGAGAAATCTCACTGATAACCCCATGGCACAGGAATCTCATGTTCTGTATTATACTGTTCTTTTCCCCCGGCCTGTCTACTGAGGAAACACAGAAACCCTACACAATGACAGAAAAGAATACTGGCTGGGAGCCCCCAAACTCTCTGATACTCAAGTGCACTCCATCTGCTGCTCACAGAACAACTACTTAAGGTCTTGCTGTAAATACCAGATTTCAAGAAGCCAGTGCAGATTAAAGAAAAGGCCCACCCACAGAGCCTGCCTGTCCTCACAGCAGTAGGAGGATGGCATGCCCTCTCAAATACAGGCATCATTGCTGTGACAGGCATCCCACTGGTATCCTCCTGTCCCAGGACCCATTTTGTCTCTTCATGCTCACCTGGCCAGTCATCCCCACACTGCCTGGGTTCACCTTCTGCCCTCTTACAAGGTTGCAGGTGAACAGCCAATTTGGAAAACAACCATGAAAGCTGCCACCAGGAAAGAATCAGGTGGGGAAAAATAATGCAGAAGCTAACCCAAATTCTCTTACTTACCTTTAAGCACTGAATGGAAGTAACTAGTTGAAGAGTTTAGGCTTCCTCATGAGTCCACAGAAAAAGCAACAGTCTGAGAAGGTAATCCTTAGAGCTGCCTCTAAGAACTCATCTCCTCTTTTCACTCATTACTAAAGGAGCCCTTTAACAGACTCTTAATTTTGTTATTTTGGGTAAGCACCAACAACTAGGTGGGATGAATTGGCATGATCCTTATGGCATGCACTGCTTGAAGTCAGTGGCATTAATGGAGAAGCACTGACCGAACTAAGAATTGACATGTAAAAACCATCTGGTAACAAGCAGCACTGCTAGCAGGTGAAGAGGTTAGGAGGCATAGAGCCTTGGGAAGCTCTAAGAACAGACAGCTGAGGAAATGCACTGGCACCCCCACTCTCTCATGTACAGCAGGAAGTAAGCAGCATCAAAGAGTCCCTCCTCTTCAGTGAAGAAATACTCTCTCCTACCCACTACCCCATTTCAGGGACACATAAAAAGAATGAGCCTCCCTGAAATTCAGAGGATAGAAGACATGTATGTGGGGAAGAGGAAGCCCAGCTCTCACGTATTCAAGACAAACATCTCTCTCTCTTTCTCTCTCTCTCTCTCTCTCTCTCTCTCTCCCTGTAGCACTCTGGCCAGCAGGACACAGGCCCAAAGCATTACTGTATTCTTACTCCCAGTCCTCGGTGCTGGTGAAGACCCGGACAGTATTGCCATTAAAATCCTGCAGGGTGGTAGTGCCGGCAACTGATGAAGTGTACAGCTGACTAGGGTTAAAAGGGTTAAACTTCATTCCTGTGATGGCCCCTCCAGCTCCCATCTACAAGGAAGGGGATGAACAAAAGAAAAATCCACTGAGTGATGGGGAAGGAGAAAAGTGTGTTCTCTAAGTCTGCATTCACTGCTATGTGTTTAACAGGAACAGTGAAACACACCACAGTCCTCTAAAACAGGCAAAGACAATCATGTCTCCCACATGATGGCTGTCTAGACAGCTGCTCTCCTGGAAGACAAACCTGCAACTCCTTCAGTCCCCAGGCAATGTATTCCCTTGCTGGCTGGCACTACACTAGTTACAAAAAGAGAAATATGATTCTGGAATTTCTGAAAGATAGACCTCTCAATGTATATCTTTGTTAATTTAGAAAGGCGATAAAGGTTACGAAGTCTTTGAGCCCCTGTCAGAAAGGAAATGACCGAATAAAGCAACAAGGGCATATGCCAGCTATATAAACCATTCATTCTACCTTACTTTCTCCCTTTAGGTAAAGGGACTTTGTCCCCACTCAAAGATGTTTCTTCATCTGACATAATAAAAGGTGAGCAGAGAAAGACTGAGACCTAAACCAGACAGACCCTCCCTACCTACTTGTTTCTGGCATCCCTTTTAAGATAACTGTTTTGCCAGTTGCGGATTATTTTTCCACTGAGCACCCCCCAAGTATTGCTTTATTATGAACTTAATCACCATGCCTCAGTTCTTCCCAGCACTAGAACAGTCTGGGACTTAGGAAAAGACATGCCTTTGGGTCTCAGTCCTGCCCCATAACTGGCTAGTCTGAAACCCGAGACCCTTATGTGCTCCTCCCAACAGACCTCAGTTTTTATCTGCAGTATTTCATGGTACTCATTTTCCCTCCCACCCATTCCACATACACAGAAGCTTACCCCCTTTATGAAGCTTGTTTTAGTAAGTACTTCATAGTCCCAAAGGATGATGTCTCCACCTTTGGAACCAACAGCTACTGTACTGGGGTGTGTTGGATGCCATTCCAGGCACGTCACTCTCCTGTCAAAGGGACTTGCTGTTCGAAAGAGGCGATATGAGGCAAGAGAACGCAGAAAAGGCAGCTGCAGACACTGTTAAAAAGGTAAAGAGAATTACGACTTTTGCAGGCATCTCTGAGATTCTCCGGATGAGGAGTGCTAACAATTTTTAATTGTCATTCACACAAAATTCTAAACCTCTCTGTACAATGAAGAGGACGTGCTGAACACAAGGGAAACAGCCTGTGACCACACAAATCCACATCTGCCACGGCACTCAGAAAGCAACAGAGAACTGAGAGATACTGTATTTTAAATGATGTACAGGGTTAGCAGACTGTGGGCTGAGCTAGAAAGGTGGAATAATTATCAAGAGAGAGGAACACGCCTCCACACCAGTAAAAGGCACTTATGATTATCTGCGTGTTTAATGAGCATCTCAAAATGTTGCACATCATCCGGAGATACAATACTATGGTCCTCCATCCAAATAATCTGCAGCTCAACTATGCAGCTAAGAGTGAACAAAACACTTGAAATAGAGAATGAGAAACCATGACGTGATTGCATTGTTGTTCAATTGAAGAATAGGTACTGCTTGGATAAGCTTAGCAATTTATCATTTGGATACTTAAAATGCATGAATCATCACAAACATAATGCTAGCCCAGGTACTTCCCACATGTGGATGTTACAGAAGGAGTTAATTTTCAAATGAAAAGTGTATGGCTCTGCAAAACAGTAGAACATTATGGACTTGATGGACTATGTCTGTGAAGAAGTAAAAATCAGCACTAAACCTGACAAGATTAGCAAAGCAGAGTGGATACAAGAGTAGTATGACAAAAATCAGCATGCCAAAGTATCACTGTGGAATAACTCAGCTGGTAGACTGGGCAAGTTTAAACATGATTCAAGGAAGCACTGAATTAACAGAGGATAAAATGTAGATGACAGGGCTGGGTCAACCACAAGGGAAAGCCATCTCAGCTCTTGCAATTTACACAATTAAGAAGCGTAAAAGTGCATCAGACTTGGAGCCACAAACTGTATAGGTAGGGAACTTTAAGCCCCTTTAAGTTTCTCTGCTTGTGTTAGAGATTTTTTTAATGCAGGGAACTGAGATGTCCAACAGGTCACAAAGGAGACACTCCTCACCTGCCTGAGCTGTGCCCGAATGGAGCCTCCCAACATGTTCTGGTAGACATAATGAACAATGCTGCACTGCCTCTCCAGCTGATGGGAAAGGACTCTGTTGTTTCTCACCACAGATCCACCTCCATTCCAACCTGCCACAGAGGAAAAGAGTAAAACTTACTGACAGGCAACTCATTCACTAAACAGTATGAGAAGACATCTACATTTGCTGCTACATCCATGAAAAGCTTCAGCCACGGGACAGAAGTCTCTAAATAGTTCTTACATGTCTTAAGGTACAGCAGCTTCTGCAGTTATGGAGTCCAGTGGTTCACATAGACTGCCACAGCTTTGTGTATGCTTCCTCTCATTAAACCTTCCTTCTCTTTGCCAAAGATTTATGAAAGACAACAGGAGAGGACTAAAGCAATGCCATGGGTGGGCGGTGCATCTCCTGGACAATGTACAATTTGAATGGTTCATACCCAAAACACAATGCTGCTATCCAAAGCCCCAACAACTTGTAAATATGCCAGGGGAGGTGGTAAGCCCCTGCACATAACAAAAGAAAGGTCAAATGTGTGACCAGCAGAAACACCTGAAAATTCCCCAAGTATAGCAACATGGGTTCCCACCCAGTTCCTGAAATGCCTGGTTGTGAATCAGAATTTTCGATCTGCTTGTGCTGTAGCCTGTACAGTCTGCCTACAGCACTGCGAGTTTTGTTTTTGATAATAGACTTGCTGACGCCACATCACCCAAAAACCGTCCTGTTCAAAGTGATTTTTGCTGAGAGTACAGCTTGTTTCTACATTCTGTTCATGTTCCAAGTTTTTCTCTTCAGGGACCTTTACGTAAAAACTAGATCTGTTCAGTCCCATGTCTGTGATCTAATCAATCCCACAGCAATGGTCCATAACATCCCAGGGGATCTAGATGTCAAATGCATTTCTTAAGAAACATAAATGCTATCTTCATTTAAAGGATATTTATAAAAAAAACCAGGAAACTGAAAACACATGGATCATTCTATATTATTAGAACCTAAATTAAATCTTTCTTTAATGTAGTGCTGGAGCCCAGAAGTGCACAGGTGTGAAACTAAACTTCTCTGTTCACATGCCAACATAGTGCCAACACTTGTCACACTTGTTGAAATAAGTATAGAAGTATTTATATTCTAATTCATTTTTTTCACAGAAGAATTAGTATCCACAGTTCCTTCTTCAGAGGTGACAGAAATTCAGGTATTTTTTCCAGACTCCATTTTACAATGAAGGATAATTTATTAAGAAACAAACTTCAGACCATTTTAGACTCTGCTGGAAGAAATCCTTCGAAAAGCCTGTTTTAATTGCAAGAAACAAAAACTATCCTATATGGTTCAGGAGAAATAAATGTTTTTTTCCAAACACATAAAAACTGGGACACAGAATTGAAAAGCTCAAATACAAAGGTGTTCATCTTTTTAAAAAAGGGTTAAGAAATAATATGATTGGCCTCGTTTTTCCAAAGTACTAGCTACATCCAATTACCTCTGAATCTTACCGGAATGCCAGATGCTTACCAAATCTGAAAATAAGGCCATGAAGTTACAATAAAATCATGTAGCTAAATTAACTACAGAAGATGCTTTAACTGCCCACAATTACACACAGAACTCCCTTTGCCTCTGCTGTTCACACAGCTAACTGCTCCAAGTTTGAACTTTCAGACCACACAATAGAAATTTTCGAAGTCATAGAACCCCTGTATCTTTGATTGTTAAAATTCACTTCAGTAATTTCTGGCTCTTTAAAGACAAAACTGTACAGAAAGTGTGTAGTATCTCCACACAAGGCAGTAGCCCTAGTGATCTTCTAAATCACTGATGCTATTAACGGTTTTATCTGAGAAAAGGAAGCTGAAGGGAGACTTTATTGCTCTCTACAACTACCTGAAAGCAGGTTGTAGCGAGGGGGGAGTGTCTAGTTGCACCAGGGAAGGTTTAGATTGGATATTAAGAAAAATTTCTTCACTGAAAGGGTTGTCAAGCACTGGAACAGGCTGCCCAGGGAAGTGGTTGAGTTACCATCCCTGAAGGTAATGAAAAGACGTGCAAACATGGCACTTAATGGCATGGTTTAGTGGTGGGCCTGGCAGTGCTCAGTTAGTAATTGGACTATATGATCTTAAAAGGTCTCTTCCAACCTAAATGTCTCTATGAAAAGTCCTTGCTGTAGGTAAACTCTAAACAACTTTCTTGATAATGCAAAGCACTAAACTTTCCAGTATATTAGAAATTAATCACCTCTCCACATTACATCAAAAATCTTTAAGAGATTTTTTTTTTACCTAAGTTAGATATTTAAAGGAAAAAAACGCACATGACGAGAAATGATTAGCAGAAGTTCTGTCCGTTCTAATCTAAACACAGAGGTAGAAAGTATTCCTAGTTACTGTAGCAGAAGTTAAAATATGCAAAGAATCAGGAGAAAATGCCAGTTTAGACTGCATGCTGTAGGGTACCAACCTTACAACTACAAAACTGCATTAAGAATTGCATGAGAGAAAAAACAACGTATTATCAAGACTGGTCTGTCCTATGCTAAAGCAGGGATCTGCTAATATAGGAATTCCACAAGACTTAACCACCCTAAACTGAACCACCTTCAGATGAGCTCAAATGACAGCATCTTCAGTGAGCAGGCACTCACCAAAGGGTACAGAGTCTCAAGAATCAAACACGCATGCATGCACACACACTCACCAGGCAGAAAATTGGAACACATACTACCCCAATACATGTCCACCTATCACTTCCATATGTAACCCCATCTGAACACTCATGTCTGAACATGTTTCTTGTCATTCTCCCTCTTCAGCTAGTCAAAGCCTGTCTTTCGCAATAAGTGTGATAGAGAGAAAACAGTAAGGATCTGAGGAAATGTTACCAATTTTCCCTGGGGGTTTAGATGTTTTTCTCACAAACAACCTCTTTGCTTGTGTCTCATTCCCTAGTTCCTCATAGTCCCGTTTCCTCTTCCCAGCTGATTTTGCCTCTTCTGGCCGATGCTGATATGCCCTCTCATACTCCTTGTCCTTTGGCTGGTTCACCGGAGCCATTCTGTCTGACCACTGAAAGTAAACAAAGCATGGAAGGTAACACTGTTATACACTTTTAACTAGAGGACAGAGGAAAACTGGAATGAAACATATCCTAGTGGTCTGAAAGTAGTGATTATACCTGTATCCTCCTTCATCAGTGCAACATTAGCTTTTTGTTGTGCTCTGCTGAAGGGGGGAACAGGTTCAATAAAGGCTTCTTTGTTCACATATGAAAATTAACATACCCTAAAGCAGTAGAATGTTTCAGACAGATGTGTATCTACCAGCCTTTAAGCCCACAGATCTGCATAAAGTGCACCTGTGGAACCACGTAACCCCCTGACTCCTCCCGCAGCAGCTCACGCAGGGCTCTCCAGGCGCAGCCGAGGGAAGGCTCGGCGCTCTCACGCCGATGGCCGGGGCTGCCCGGCCTTCCCCCACCGGCGCCCTCAGACCCTTCCCGTGCCCGGCTGGCGCTCGGCCGGGGCACCCACCCCGAGCAGCCGCGCTGGGGGCTCGGCCCGGCCGGCCCTGCCCGAGGGGGGCGCGGCGCTCCCTCCGCCGGCTCCGCCGCCCGCACCCCCCGTGCACACCCGCCCCGTGCCCGCGCTGAGCTGCTCCGGCGTTCCCGGGCGGCTGTCCCGGGGCACACACCGCGGGACAGCCCTCCGGCCCGGGGCCGCCCCGCTCTCACCTGCGCGGCCGCGGCCTCGGCTCCCGGCGGCGCCGAGCTCGGCGGGCCCGGCCCGGCCCCTCCCCCGCGCTTCCATAACCGGGGCGGGCACGGCGGGCAGCGGGCCCGGCCGGCCCCGCACGGCGCGGCCCGACAGCCATCAGCACCAGGGGCACCGCTGCAGCCGGGGCCTTTTCTGCCTTTGTCTGCCTGCCGGTGCTGTTGTGGTGCGGCACTTAACAATCTTACCTACCTTAGTGGTTTCCTGAGCACCAGCCTGGCTTATTAAAGATGGTTGGTAAGGGCCCCAAACAGAGTAACCAACAGCAACCGAAAAAACCCGAAACTATTTCAAAACGCACAAGAAAACGCACCTGGTCTTGGAACTCAACAGAAAGAAATGTGCTTCAAAACCATATGAAAAAGTCGCGCCAAGAGCAGCTTGGAGAGTACCAGATGTTACATGACGAAGCTGACAAGAATGGGGAAGGAAGAGCTCTGCCAAGGCAGCGGAAGGTACCAGCACTTCCCCTCCACCTGCACAGGGGCCGTCTCGGATGGGGAACCTCCAGAGCAGGACCATCCCGTGTGTCAGACACACCAGCAGCTATGCTGAGTAATTAAGGTCCAGGCATCCACGCAGCTGGCTATGAACACAGGGCCTAAAATATCTGTACGTAACCATGCCATGAACTGTGGGGCTTTAAGGTTTGGGTTTGAGTGTTGGTATTTTTTGTGCTATAACCATAGTTGCTTATGCGTTTTCTTGCATATTAGGAAATGCATAGAAAATCTAACAGAAATACAATGAACGTCTAAGTCTATATGCTTTTTCCATTAACTGTAACAAAGCTGTATGAGTTGCTGCCATTGTGTATCAGAATGCCATACACAAAAATGATAACCACTGACAAGCACAATCGGGTTTTGAACATATATGTCAACCCAATCAGCAGGTCTTACCAGGCACTTCTTTAATAAACTCTATTTTTCTTAGAACTGTACTTATTAGCAAAGAGTAAGAGGAGTAATTGAATGCAGCACTTCCCTTATTGGCTCTCAAGCCTCAAAGGTTTGATTTCTGGGAAGAAAAACTACTACAGAAACAAAATTCTTCATATCTTCTAACTGATCAACACTTTCTTCTACAGGTCTGCAGAAGTCTTCATCATAGGATCCCAAGCAAAACTCTGATGCTGTTATCCAAGTTATCCTCAGCAAAGATGTGCACTTCCTGTCCCCACTCCATTTGTCTCCCAGTAGTATTGTCCCCATGTGGAGCACAGAGTAACCTACATATTTCCCTCTTTGAGCTATCACAGTTAGCATTGTTTAGAAATGGAATGGAATAGAGTAGAATGGACTGTTTCATATGTAAGGGACCTAACAATAAGCATCTAGTCCACCTGCCTGAACAGTTCAGGGCTGATTAAGTCAAAGCCTAATATTAAGGGCATTGTCAAAATGCCTGTTAAACACTGCCAGCTTGGGGCATCAACCATCTCTCTAGGAAGCCTGTCCCAATGTTTGACCACATTCTCAGTAAAGAAATGCTTTCTAGTGTCCAGTCTAAATCTCCCCTGATGCAGCTTTGCACCACTCCCATGTATCCTATCACTGGATACTAGGGAGAAGAGATCAGGAAGCTGTAGGGAGCCATAAGGTGACCCCTCATCCTCCTTTTCTCCAAACTAGAACAAGTCCAAATTCTGCAGACATTCAAGGACTTCAACATTCTTAAACTGTAGGTCCCAGAACTGCACACAATACTAAAGGTAAGGCTAGATATAGTGTTTGTATTGATGATGAACACCAAGTGCGCTTTCTCTCTAGAGAATCACCAGATTCTTGTAGTTTTTATCCACTAAGGACAAGAACAACAGACAGTACACAAATCATCCACAGAAAAAATGCCACAGCTCACTGTCCATGTGATACTCTAAGCAAGCCAGAGAAAGACTAATTTGAGAAAATATTCATATATATATTTACAATCTCACACTCTTTGAACTGCAGTATGCAGCGAAGTCAGAGGAGTATAATTCTGAGTGGGCAGGATATTGGGCTTATTTTTATGATGCCTTTTGTCTGATGTACAATTATATTGAGGCTGCGCCTCAGTTACGGGTCGTGGTTCTCTCCCACAGAATAAAGCTGTCTTATCACCAGGTCCAGTAAAGCTAAATTGTGACTAAGATCAAGTTCATGGTATTAGTTATACCATTAGGTGTTCTGCCTCGTCACCAGGACCTTTGTCCAAAGCATGAATGTTTTTGGCTACTTTAGTTTTACTAATGATGTATACCGTTACAACAACTAGAGTTTGCCATGCATGTGAAAACAAGCCTATATTCTACTAAAGGGAAAAAATATATAATCCTAAGGAAACAAAAGAGTAAATATCATGGTATCTGACCTCCTATGCCATGACCATTGCTAAGCTGCCTGAACCAGGAAAATGAACAAAAATATCACTGTCATTACAATCTCATTTGCCTGAGCTTCCCATCTTCCCTAAGCCATTCCAGCCTTGGAGGAGAGGATTGCAACAGCCATGCTTTGGAGTACCCTCACCTTGCAATCAGCACTGCCAGCACCCAGGTCCCAGATGGACATACCTATCTTAGATGTTCAAAATGTAGGCTATCAATATAGAAATCAGCACAAAAACATAGCAAAGGCAAACGCTGGATATAGAATATTAGCATATGAGGTATTTGCCTTTTCTGTACCTAATAATGTACATTAGTTTGATAATGGAATGAAAAACTCAGAACCTAATTGAATTAGGAAGTATCTGTGCCAAAGAGTTGGGTTTGGGTATGTTTTAGTAAAAACAAAGTTGTTGCTTATATGCTCAACTGTGATTAACTTTGAGGACAACATTAGCATCTTTCCTTACTTTTTGAAAGGATGCTCATGGTCACACCACAGCCAATGACCCGCCATGGGTGCCCATCTTCCAGGGACCACATGCTGGTAAAAGTGAACAGAGGATTGGCCTCAGATTAAGTTAAATGGTTCCTAATGTCCATTTTCTAACATAGCAATGCACTGTACAGTTAATTTTCTAGCTCTTAGGAAACCTGGGGCAGTTGTAAAAAAAACAACATTCAAGTCCTACTCCAGGGAAGTGGAAGTACAGATTTATGGCACGCTCCTTCCTCTCTTCCTCCTTCAAGGCTTTCAGTCTCTGCTTTCTCCAGTTGAATAAACATCACTGCAAACCCACAGCTGGTCCTTGGAGTTGTGTCCAAAGTCACTTGGAAGCAGACAAGAGGAGGCAGGCCAGCAAGGTATCCCAGTGCTTCTCACAGAAGCCCTTCCCCAGCATCATGGGGAAATCGCACCCGGGGCCCGGAGTTAGAAATGGAAACGCTGGCAGGCAAACTCCCTGGCATTTAGAAACAGCTGATGTCAACAGAAAGACTCTGAGGGCTTAAAGCAGAGGTCCCGGTTATTCAGCTATAGGTTTTCAGAAAGGGAGAGCGACCAAAGACAGGATTGGGCTAAAAGACGGATGCCAAGCCGAATCGAGGTGAAGCCACTCTTCAGGGCGAGCCCCATGCCATGCTCACAAGCAAGAGCACAGCATTCCCCTTGGGTGGGAGCCGGCCTGGAGAACCCGCTGGGCCTCCTGCTCCAGCACTCCGGTCCCTGCAGGCCGGCTGTCGGCACAGCACACGGGGCAACCAACTTTAAGCCGCCTGAAGCCCCAGTTGAGAGGGCAGCACGGAGAGGAGCCCAGCTCCCCCGGCGGGGCCGAGCGGGCAGCTCCTCCCGGAGCCACAGCCGGAGCCGGAGCCGCCCCCCTCCGGCCTCGGGCGCGCACCGGGGCGGGGGTCGGGTCCGGGATCGGGGCCGCGGTCGGGCCGGCCACACAGACCCTCCTCCTGCGGGGGCGCGGCGCGGCCGCGGCCCCGGCCCCAGCCCCGCCTGCCCGGGCCGAGCCCGCTCCCGCTAATTGGATCACGGGCCGGGCGCAGGGGGCGGGGGCCGGGCCGCCAGGGCCAGCAGCAGTGCCAGGGCCAGCGGAGCGCCCCGAGAGCGGGGCCGGGCCGGGCCCGCCCCGCGGGAGCCGCTGGAGGCGGGGCGGGAGCGCCGTGTCCCGCCGCTGAAATAGGGGAGGGCTCCGCCTGCGCCCGGCCCCGCCGCCCGTCCCGCCGAGGAGCTGCCGGCCGGAGAGGTGAGGGCGGGGTGCGCTCCGCCGCCCGGGGGTGCCGGCGGTCCTGGCGGCAGAGCCCGGCCCGGCCCGGCCCTCCCGCGGCGGGTAGCGGGACGAGCTGGCAGCTG
>JAWWEW010000165.1:23526378-23552533 GCA_035583185.1 Anabacerthia variegaticeps
GCCGGCCTCCCGGGGGCTGCCGCCCTGCCGATCCGCGGCACAGGGGCCCCTTTGTGCCGGTCCCCGCGGCGCGGGTGGAACAGCTGCCCGGCGCCCGGGAGAGGGGCCCGGCCGGGCTGCGCCCCTCGGCTCGGCGCCCGTGCCGCCGTGTGTGAGCCCGGCTCCGACAGCCGCGGGGAGGGCTCGGCGGACCGGACAGCCCTGCCCTTCCCCTCGTTCCCGTGGTCGCTTCGGGCTGCCGACACGGGCGGGGGGCAGGGGGCAGGCACAGGGTGCTGCCCGGCAGGGTCACCGGGCCCCGGGCAGGCTGCCGGGGTGCCGTGCCCTTTCAGCCCAGGGCAGGAAAAAGCTGATAAACACGGAGGGGGTGAGTGAGCCTGAAAACCCAGTGCTTGAGAAGACAGTCTCATTTGTCACTGTGCACGGGAGGAGGGTTTTGTGATCTCTGCAAAGCTATCGATAAGTGAAACTAGTGTGGCCCAGACGTGTTAACCTGTTTCACCACTTTCTGTGCCAACTATGTTTTCTCTGATTGCTTCAGTTCTTCAGGCATGCAGAAGGCTCAGAGCTTGGTGATTGAGGGTGAGGTTAGCTGACCACCTCTGGACACTTGTTCCTGGCCCTAAGAAACGGCCAGGTAAAAGGTCTGGCCTTTTCATTCACTCTTTAACCCTCCTTACAGAATGCGTGCTTCCTGCCTTCTGAAATTGGAGATGAGCCTCTCTCCCCTTCAAATCAACTGCCAGTCTAATTCACACAAAGGAACTTTTGATATGATGGTAATTGATTGCAGTACAGAACCCAAGCAAAGCTTTCCACTCCACCCTGGAATTGAAATGTCACTGACAAGTCACTAAGCTTTACAGTGTGTGACTCAAGTCATTCCCAAGGCAAAATGGGAGAAGAATGCACAGCTGCAGCATGTGGGCTGCAATGTCAGGGTCCAGATACTCCTGGCTCTAGGTGTGAGCTGGTCTCTGGGTGGAGTCAAAGTGGATCTTCTCCCCATGCATTGCATAACTGGGCACATTCTTTCAGGCAAGGATTCACCTTTCTCTGAAGTGCACAATGTGCTTTGTGTGAGATGAAGTCAGTTCTGCTTTGACAGTATTTTGTGTAATTAATGGTATTTCGCTAGAAGTTCTCTAAAATATTTACTAGATTGTCCTTTGAGTTGCAGCTTGGAACAGAATGAATGTGCTGGCTGGGTCAGCTGCCTGCTGCTTTCCCTATTCTGTGCCTGATCTATTGTATTGCTTTATTGTTTGGGGTTTTTTTAATTTTTTTTTTTCTGACCTGTGAGTTTGAGCTTCTCTGGCTTGCCTGCACTTGTTCAAGTGAAGATTGTGTTCTCAGGCTGTAAAAAGCAGTAACTTCATTGTGTCAGCTATGTGTAGGTCTGAGAACAACTGCCCACCTGGAACTCCATTACTAAATGTCAGCAAGTGAATAGGATTGTGTGTGACTGGACTATGCTAAAATGCTGCAGGTCATTGGCAGACTGTGTGTGTAACCAAGTCATAGAAGTTTGAGTCTTATGGACCCAAATTAATTTCTTCACAGGACAATGACTGGTGCTTTGAGTCATTTTAGGATTTTGTGGATTATATCAGACCTAGCCTGAATTTTCTGGGCTTTCCCTGGACAATTAAAAGTTGCCAACAAAAAAAGAATAAATATATATACACACATATATATATATTCAGCAATGCGGTCAGATATATTTGTAATGTGACTTTTTAGGGCATGCAAAGCTGTGAGAACACATCAGTCACTGCAACGGGTGATGTGAGCTTCTGTCAGAATTCATGATATCACCAACCATGGCAGATACTGTATATTCTTTATTCTGGCCATCTTGAGGATTGGAGATTATTCATTTGTTGTTTGATCTTTTTGGTCTGTGTCATGGCTGCCATCCAGGGATTGAACTGGGGGCCTCAAAAGCTAAAAGTATCTGCTTGTAGCCTGAGTGGAAAAAGCTATGCTCTTGGTCAGTGAGCATTAATAAACTGCCTCGATTTTTGCCATCAGCTGACCAGTGATGTGTGAATTTGGGTTGCTCTTGAGAGTTCATGGGGAAATGTCTGAACAATAGGAGACCCATTTAAGCCCTTTAAGGAGCTCTTATCTTTTTAAAACAGACTTTGTGATCAGGCAAGCTATTTTATCACTAGTCACTCAGCGTGATGGGTGTAGAGAGTACTCTGTGACAAGCAACTGTGTCAGATAGATTAAAAAAAAAAGCCTTAATATTTTAGTTTGAGGCCTTAGTGGATGGGTCAGAAAACAGTGGCTACTGTATCTGGAAGTTTTCATGCAGAATTTGTGATTTTTGCTCTTTGAAGAATAACAAAAGAACTTTGCATTCTCGGAGCAGTTAAGAAGCTGTTCAAGTGGTAGCTTTTTACCACTCTCTTGCAGCTTGGTGACTGCTGGAGTATAACATCCAAATGCACTGACTGTTCAGGCACAAATCTTTCCAGAAGAACATACTGTAATGTTGGTGCATATAGCCTGGTGCATCCTCTGCTACAATCATCCAGCTTTGTTTCAGTGACTGGTACATGAGTTTCAAGTTTCTTTGAACTGAAATAGGGGCTGAAACTGGGCACTGCTATAAGGCAGTAAGTGTGACTGGCATCCTAATCATATTTGAGCCTTCAGTGGTTTCTTCTCAATGTGAGTGGCATGCTGGGAAAGAGCCTTTTAGACTTGTGATAGTCTGAATTTGTGTATTAAATCTAGTGATTGTCACTGGGCACTGTAGTTTGTTGAAAAGGCATGTGAGATCTCCATGGTACCAGGGGCTTGAATCCAGAGGCATTACATTTGTGTGGGATTTTATCCTCTCTTAGGTGACTGTGGTAGGACTCTTGTCTATTGCAATGTGTCAGTAAGCTCTTACAGACTAGAGGAGTTAAAATTGCTGCAGGCAACTCACAACCAACAGTGTTAGCAAGTCTTCAGCCTCTTCAGTCCTGTCCATACTACGAGCTTGTCTGTTCTGTTTGCAGGAAGATATGGTCCTTGCCTCCTAAGCTCTTGGGGACAGTCTTTTCAGTTGCCTACAGGTGATTTTCTATTGGCAGTAGCTTCCTCCTGTCTCTCAGTACCCCTGCTATTGAGCCAAAACTCTCCTGCTTCTTAAGAGTTCTGAGCTGCATCAGCTGCAGTACTGCTGCGCAGAGCTCTGAAGTAGCCTTGCTGCCTTCTCTGACAAGGGCTAGAAGCTTTCATGGAGGATTGGGAGAAGATGCAGCATATTCACTTCTTGAGTGATTCTAGATAGTTAGTTTTCCTTCTTGGTGTTTCCGGTCAGCTCTATTTTGTGCGAGGACTGCTGACGTGTGGAAACTTGTGTGAAAGGCTGCTCTTGACTCCAGGAGGCTTCTACCCCAATTCAAGCAAAAAATCGGGGTTTGAGCTGCTTCAGGAAGCACTGGGGTGGGGATGGAATAAAGCTCTGGATTGCTCTGTTGTGCTTATGTTTTTTTAAAAAGCCTTCCAGTGTTCTTTCCTTACATGTCAGGTTGAGTCCTAAGGACCAGAAACTAAGATCATTCCTTTGAGCAGTAGACTGAGAAAGCAGATGACGTTCCAGTGATGCTGAACAGTTAAAATCTATCCTGTCACATGTGCCCTTTGGGTTTACTGTCCCATTTGCCTGTGTTCTCCTGGAGTCTTTTATATAACATCTGGGATATGAAGTAATTTATATTAATAGTCCTGTTCTTCAGCTTGAGATCTAAAAACCAAAAATCTATTTGAAGAGGCACTACTGATACCAAAGAGCAGATTCTGTGCAGATACTATGAAAGCCAATAAAAGTTGCTCCATGACATACAGGACAATGAACTTCAAGAAGAATGTGTGAAGTAGAAAAATGTCAGCCTTTCAGTACTTAAAGGGAACTGATTTAAAAAAAGAGAGTGAGTGATTTTTACATGGGCAAATGGAGATAGGACAAGGGGGAATGGTTTTAAACTAGAGGAGAGTTTTAGATTAGATGTTATGCTGAAATTCTTTGCACAGAGAGTGGTGAGGCACTGGAATAGGTTGCCCAGAGAATCTGTGGATGCCCCATCCTGGGATGTGTTCAAGGCCAGGTTGGGTAGGGCTTTAAGCAACCTGGTCTAGTGGGCCATGTCCCTGCCCGTGGAGTTGGGCTTGGAACTAGGTGGTCTTTGAGGTGCCTTCCAACCCAAGCATTTCTATGATTCTATGAAGTATAAATCTCCACAGTGCAGACCAGTCCCTAATGGCTTTCCTACTCAACTTTGTTATCTGTGTGTATCTCAGGCAAATTTGTCAGAAAGGTAAAAGAATGTCTTTAGGAATGGAGTATCTACAAAGTGAATGATCTTCTAAACTTTTCTTGAACCAGAAGATGCTACAAAGGGGATCTAAGATACTGAATGTTCTCTTCAGTCCACACAGCAAATGGTGCTTTCTTTTCATATGCCTGGACCTATAAAAGACTACGTGAAATGGCTCAGTGTAAAAGCTAGTCTACAGTCCTTCCAGTTCATATGGTGTTGAAGTTTGTCTTTCAGTTGCAGTTGGGTTTTATGCTGTTTAGATTTTCCTGCAAGGAAGCAATTCAGTAAACCCAGTTCTGGTGACAAAAGGTGAACAATGAGCCTTGCTATGAAAGTGGAGGAACTGAACACACCTGGAACAGAAGAAATGGGTGTCATGCATTACCTCATTCTTGTTTTTTTACCATAAGAGATGTCATAGCACTCAGTCTTATTAAGTTCTCAATTCAACAAGTTGGTTTTTGCTCCGTTCTGCAGCCTGTTTGGAGCTTGGAGCTCTGCAGGGAACTGGATGAACTTCAGAAACACCTTGATGATGATGATCTTTCATGTCTTTGTCTACATTATATGAATATTTAGAAGAAAACTATTCACATAATAAGCAGTTTTAGTAAATTAGCATTTACCAAGTAAAACCAGAAATCTGTTTGATGCAACCATAAATAAAGAAATACTGTACTTTGAATTAATCGGCCCTGAAGAACAAATTTCTTGCCAACTCTTTATCTCCCAGTCTCCCTTCCTCAAACGGCAGCAAATGGAAAACAGAACTATTGGTAAAACCAGAAGTTGCAGAAATGTAGATGGATTTAAAAACCACTATGAATTCCAAATGGAAGGAAGGGGCAGAGAAGGCTGGAGACATCTGACTGCTGTGCAGTCTAGTGAAGCAAGAAACAACCAGAAGCTCAGTGTTAGAATGTTGCTAACTGGATTGTGACTCCTCTAAAGGTTGCTTGATTGCATTGATTGTAGTTTGCTTCCTTAAGACCTTTTAATGCATTCAAATGATCTCTGTTCTTGGGGTTGCAAGGTGATTCCATCAGAGCAGAATACTCCATTGCCAGGGACTTACTGGAGTTTGGTTCCCCTCCCCTGACCCTCCAACCACAGGAAACACCCCGATCAGCATTTCCCATTATTTCTGTCTTCTATACTAAGGGATGGAGGAGTCTGGGGCATTTTGTTCTGTTTGGATCAGTGCTGTTCACATAAAGCTCAAAACATACCAAACCTCTTCCTCCAAGCCTAGTTGGAGTGGGTGGACTAGCTCAGCCTGCTGTTATGGTGAATAACCTTTACTAAGTTACAGGCAACTGTGTTATAGGATGGGCTATTGATCTTGTCTTACCAGTCACTGAGTGCAGAAGAAAACATTACCAGGTAAAACGTAGACTAAATCCTGGAAAAAATTGTTTGCATTCAGTGCAGATTGAGACTGCTGAGGACAGATATAATAGCTTTGACTGGAGCTTTAAACACCTGTCTTATCAGTGATTTAGGAAGAGCAAGCTTCCAGTTGTATGGGTTCCCTTCTCATTAAAAAGGAAGTCCTAACTGCATGTGTTTGCTGGCAAGCTTGGTGTTTGCTTGCAGAGGTGGATGCAGCAGGTTAGGAAGTACCCTGGAAAGTATCCAGCATAGAAGCAAATAAGTGAAGAGGCTCAGGGAGTGGGACAGTAGAGATTACAGGTTCTTGTCATCTGTCTGGGTTAAAACCTTGCCGTGAGAGCTGGGAAGTGGAGATGCCAAGTCTAGTGTGGAACAAGAGCAGTGCTATTCACAGGGCTAAGAAAGCAGGCTACTGTAGTGCTGTTCCTGGTAGCTTTCATGCATGTCTTTTTATGAAGCTGTCAGATGCTTCTGCTTCTAGCTGCCTGTTAAATACATAGACACATCCATATGTGTTTATATTATTCCAGCAACCATTTCAAATAAGAATGAACATGACCTGTTGCTGTGTTGGAATATGGTACCCAATAGTCCAACACTGATTTCCTCTTTCCTTTAGCTCTATATTTGAGAATATAATAGTTTTTTTTAAATAGGAAGAACAGCCATGGAAAAACTTAACACATACCTCGATAGCCCAATACATCCTTTCATTACCATTGTCTCATATCATTGTGCTAACCAGGATAGATCTCTCTTCCTGTAATACTAAAGATCTCCTACATCACAGTGGAAAAGAAAGCAGATTTTTTCCTTTTCTTGGTAAAACAGTTTCTGCCTGGTAAAGCTATGTCAGCCAGGAATCTTAACCCTTAGATTAACAGCAATGTATTAGTAGAAGCCTGTCCTGCAGCTTTAGCCTCTCACAGGGAATAGCTAATAAATGTGGAAAGTATTGAATTCTGCATGAACATTTTGAAGACAACTCGAGGTGAACACATGGGGGATGTCTGTGCTCAGTACATTAGCTTGGTCTGAATGTGAAGAAGACCAATATAAAGCAGCTGTGGTCTCAGCTGAGAGAGTATAATGAAGCAGCAAACAGAGTCAGTAGGTCAGTCCTTCAAGTGGAACAGGATCTTCTCTGTATTTTAGTCCTTCGGTATAATCATGAAGAATTTTGCTAGTGGACAGCCACATGATTTCTAGAGAGTCATTGTCTGGGAGACAGGCTTCTGTTACAGGCTTGCACACAGCTGAAGTGACCTCTGTGTGTAGTTACTGTTCTGCCTTATGTTTCTCCTGACCTCTCCCTGGCTGGAGAGATGAGCTGAAATCTTGCTCGAAACTGTATTAAGGCAGCCCTGGCAAGCTTCAGTCCTTAGGGAGCGGCTGGGAAACACTGGCTTAGTCCCTTTCCAAGTCAGGTGACTACTGAGGGCGTAACTACTGCACTAAGCTAAATACCTCTAAGGGAACTTTTCAAGGATCTTTTTGTTACATGGCATCCTCTCTAGCAGTAGAGAAGAACTGACCCCTCTTGAGAAAGGTGAGTTATATCTATAGATATCAGTCCTCCTATATAATACCAGTGGAGAGCACATTACTGGGCATCATCCCAGTTACTGGTTCAGAGCTACTGGATGTGCACTTCCAGAGATGGTGAGCCTGGAAAGGACACCCTGCCCCATGCCCCATTTAATTCTCTTCATTGGGAACCTTCCTAACTGCTGTACCAGCAGTGATCCAGTTTGTTACACTGCTGGAGTCATGTGGACCCTCCTGGCTCCAGGTCTTTAGCTCCATTCTGGCAAGTTAACAGGAGGAGGAAAATAAAGCGGATTTCATGCTCATTGCTCTGTAAGGGGAGGGGGGCTGCCATCCTTTTGTGTATTTGGATTGTTCATATTGAAATGTCTATCTGCACCCTTTACCAGAGTGCCCTGGAGCGAAAACAATACTTTCACCACTATCTGCTATACAGAAAAGTGATTCTGGTAATCAAACAAATTGGCTGCAGAAAGTACCATATTGCTGCCTTGTGATGTTAATTGTTGTCTTGAAGTGGAAATTAGTTAGTAGCAGCCAATTCCATATTAAAACTCTGGCTTAGCTTGGCTTTAACACCCATATAGAAATTGGTCCATAATAAAAATGTGTTTCCACCAAAGCCTCAGTTACTAGATAAATATAACACAACTTGTTCCTTCATGTGTCTTCATCCAGCATTTGCTGTTGTACTTGGGAAAGAGAAGAGCAGAAGGCCTTGTCTGGTGCAGTGTACAAGCTCTGTTTGTGTGGACTAATTCCTGCAGGGCTGCATGCACCAACCCTTTAAGCATTTATAGAGTTCAGAGGCTTGATCTCACAAACTTAGGAAAACAGTTGCTCACAAGGAGTATCAGTAGGCAGGCAAGTAATGCACAAAAGTGATGCCTTAGGCATTTGGAGGCTGCAAGTATTGGAATGTGATGTAAATGAAAGAGAATTTCTGTGGTTTATCTGCCTTAGGGAAAGCTTTCAGTGGAGAAGAGCTATTATTACTATTGGACCTAGAAGTTTTCTTTGTTGATCAGGACACTGTTGCACAGATGTTATGAAAGCATGAAACAAAAAGGCACACCTTGCCATGTGTAATTGGATTCACACACGGTTTTGAAAGGGAAGGTTTTAGTCTGACACCTTGGTGTGAGGGCAGAGATTTGTGGTCTGAGATGTGTCCCTGACTGGATATGAGGTGAGATTAACAGCATGGTTTAAAGGTAGAAACAGCACCGTCATGACAAGCCCTCTGGCATTTTCTGAGTGGAGCTCAGAACCAGTGGGGCAGTCATGAGGCAGTCATGAGCCATTCCACCTCTCTGCAGCTAAAGAACAAGAGCCATTTTTTGATAACTTAATAGGAAGTTGATAGCAGGTGTGGCTTAATAATTATATTGGTCCCTAAATGAGAGCAGGTATTTGGGGGAAGGAGGGAAGTACCCTTTGTAACACTGCTAGCAGAAATGGTTGTAGCTCTGCAGAAATCTCATTTGCATGGTTGAGTTGCCCTGATGTTGGTGGTTGTAGTGGTGCCTGTGATGTCCTTATCCATAATCCTGAGGAGGTGTGAAATGAACAACAACATAGTCACTCTTTCCCTCTTTCTTCAGACAGCTTGTTTGTGTGGAGCTGCAGTGAGGTCTTAAGTAGCTCTTAACTGTGAGAGCTGATAGAGAAAGGTAGGAAGGTAGGAATAAACATTCCTTTGCCCTGCAAATATGATTTGCTCAATAGCCTCCTCTTAGCAGAGGTGGCAGTGGCATCAGCAGGAGTCTTGTATGTGGTACTGACCCACATAAAACTCTAGTTGACCTAATATAACTCCAGCTACATTGCTCATACTGTACAGGCTTTGCCAGCCCTCCCAAATCATTTGGTGGCTCTTGCTATATTAGGCTGTCCAGAAGGTATCCCTCTCATTCCTGCTTTGCTGTAAAACAGCCTCCAAGCTTTGGCATGTAAGACGCATATACTTGCTTTTCCTGTCAAACTCTGGTTTTCCCTGTTCTCAAGCTCTTGGTGGCTTACAACATGTGGTGTTTCAGGAATAGGTAGGCATGAAGGGGTGGACTGCCAATGTACTTGCTCTTCTAGGGCTCAGGGTGACAGCAGCAGCTGTTCTTCAGCCTCTGTCCAGTACTAAGTACCTTCCCTATGTCTGCATGCAGATCCAATTTGATCTGCTGACTGACAAGGGCTCATGGAGTATGTAACCTCCAGAAAAAGCCTGGCAGAAAAAGGTCCTCCCTGTTCTTGGCCTTTTTTGCTTCTACCAAGACAGATTTTTCTGGACTACTATAAAGTCTGTACAACTGCTATAGAAATAGGTACTCAACTGGCTGCTATTTGGGTCATGAAGATTAGCCTGTAGAAATATCCTGCTTTTTGTATTCTCCCACCTAGCTTCTGTGCTGATTACTACAGTAGAGCCTTAAAGCTGTGGGATACTTTGCCTCATGATATTGTCGATGCTGAAAACTCACGTGAGTTTAAAAGCAGATTGAAGAAATTAATGGAAAAGAAATCTGTTGAATGCTCATTCATAGGTGCCACATCCAGCTCAGGAAGTTCCTGTCAGCAAATGTTTAGAGGCTTGGAAAGCATGCAGGGAGGCATCATGTGTGCTTGCCCTGTTCTCAAAGTAAGGGAAGGTATCTGCTTTTGGCTGCTGTCTAGAGAGGCTATGTGGCCACGATAAACCTTAGTCTGATCCAACACAGCTACTGCTATATCTCGGAGCCTGTTGGTCTTAGTGATAGTAAATCTGGTTATTTGGGTTTGTAACTTATGAGGAAGTAAGCAGATATGGCTCAGATTCTAACACGGAAACTGCAGAAAGAATGGATTCAGGGATTGGGATGGTTTGTGGGTTTTTTTTTTTCCATTTTTTTTGCCTGACTGTCCCTCAGATGAACAAGCACACAGTGACACACAACAGCTTTCCACATTTACCCCCCAAATGCTAGGACTATGTAGTCAGCCTGAATTGGAAACCAGAGATGGAAGGCATGTTTGTGATTCATTGCTTCCTGATAAAGTGGGGATGGGGGTGCGGTACGGAAAAAGTGATACATCCCTTCATGTGTCATGTATAATTGATTCGTGTCTTCATCAGCAGCGAGAAAGGGTCTGGGACAGTTTTAAATATACTTGTACATAACTGTTCATGAAGTTTTTTTAATCTTAGCGATTTCAGGAATGTGTAGTCTGGTTTTACTGGGGACCACTGTAAAGCCTTAGAAGGTTTATGATGAGCTTTAGCCTTTTATCCAGTGACCTGGAGCATGCAAAAGAGTCACAACTCTTCTCCCCCAACCTCCAAGCTTCCTCCCTACTTCCTAATCAAAGGTCATTAGTCTGTTTGCAAGAACCCAGTCTGCTTTTCTTTCCTTTCTTCCTTCTCCTACCTTCTTTCATTTCTTCTCAAAAATGGTTTTACTGTCTGGCTAAAATTCCCACTTCTAGGTTTTGCAGTTTCTGCTCTCAGTTCCCCTAACCTTCCAGCCTCAGCTGAGTGGATGCTGGTGACTGAGAAGAAGGCTTTTTTTGCTTGTCTGTTGTTGATTTCTTTTAATAAATAAACTTTTTACATTGAAGTAAATTCCCAGGGACACAAATGTGAGACAAAAAAAATGCCTCATTCTTCCCTTGCCTTCCTTAGCCTCTGCTTCTCTTTGCTCTTTGGAAAGCTGATGACAGTTACCTGTACCATAATGGCAAGATGAAGTATTTCTGAGAATGTAATGGGACCAGCTTACAGAACCAAGCTCTGAAAAAGACAAAAAAAGCTCTCTTGATAGAGAACACATCATACCAGGGCAGTGCTAGGTGCTCTGCTACTAAAGGAACTCTAGACCAGAATATGCATTCTGGTGAGCTTCTGTTTTTATTTTTTAAATGTAGCTTTATCAAATCCTTTGACTTGTGTATAAATCCTCTTCCTGTTGAGTTAAAAGGGATGGGAGAAAATGCGTATGTGTGTGTGTGTGTCCTTCTCTTTTTCTCCCAAAGCTAGCTATTTGTAAAAGTGTATGCAGCAGTGCAGGAAGGCAGTGGGGTTTGCTGAATTGGACACTGTCCAGTTAGGGGGTACCAGGCCTCACACAGGGTGCCTGGGGAATGTGTTAATTTTAAGTCTTTCTGGCCCAGGCTGTTCCCCATGCTCAGCTGTTGTGATGCTACCTTTCCCGCACAGTGCTGTCATGCCGCCCCAGTGTTTCTATTTTAACTCTCTCTGGGGCTGGATCTTGTGACACAAGGGCTTGGCATCTCCGCTACGTGCTGGGACATGGCATCTCGGGAGGCACAGTGGCTGTAGTTGCTATATCAGAGAGTGCCCCTCCTAAGTAACTGGTAGAAGGGGGACATCCTTAGAACTGCAGTGCATCAGAACAGGCATCATCCCTGCAAAGGAGTGTCTGACTGTGCCCGTCTCTGTTTCCTCCAGTCTTTTTTCACAGAGCTTGAAGAGCTTGAGATATAATTGCCAGCTTCCCACTGCTCCCCTGCAGCATCTCCCTTTCAGGTATGTAGTTACTGGGGACAACAGTCGAGTTGTGTGCCTTGGAGGCATGTAAGGTGGCTTTGCAGCCAGCTGACCAAGGGTGGGGAGGGAGGACAGGGACAGCTGGTGGTGTGGTAGAGGTATTCATCATTTTTCAAGGTTTGTGCACCTGAATGTCACACCCCATTTAACAACTTGCTTCAGTGACTGGAACTCAGCACTTCCAGGCTTCTGCAGAATGCCAGAGGAACAGCATTAGTATACTTCTGACACACTCCATGGGATGACATCAGCCAAACAGAGCCAATTTGTTGGAAATTCTGGCAGTCTGTGTTGGGGTACTCCACTGTGTTGCTCATGACACCAAGAAGTATTTGCAGGAGATGGGAGATGTGGACTCTTGACCTGATCTTCATCTATAGGCTCTGTGGCTGGCAGAATGAGCAGATACCTCTCTCGGGTGTGAGGGAAGCTTTTTATAACTAGGAATGTGCAAGAGGAGAAGGGGCAGCAAAGGCCATGTATGCTACATTAACCTAAGCTTGCCTGGAAAGGACTGGGTTTGTCAGCAAGTGACTGGGCTTGGGTCTTTCCCTGTTACTCCTGCTCTCATTCCTGCACAAGAACAACCCTGAACCTCTCCCTAGGGAATTCATAGTGTTGCACCATGTCAGGAGCAAACTGGCAGTGCAGGCTAGCACAGGGAAATGGGCAAAAGTTCTGAGACAACAGATAATGAGATAAACCTTTTACCTTCCAGATTTTGAGCCTAATGCAGTAAGACTTGAGGGCTGGTTTTAGGGAAGCAGCACTGGGTAACAAGTACCTGTGCTGCACTGCCATTTGGCTGGTTATGCCCCAGCATGTTTCTGTAGTTCTGCTCAGCTGGTGGGCAGTTTACAGGGCTCCTCCTGATTTAAGACATGCCTGTCTGCTGACTGCTCAGCCTTGTTTTCTTCAGTCAGTTGTTGTAATCCCGTAATCCTGAGTCATACTGGGAAGCTGGAGTCATCTCCATTGACAGAAGACTTATTAAAGTCTTTCAAGGCAGATTTCAAATAGCTTTAGGTACTTCAGTTTCTGCTACCCTCTTGAGGGTCTTGGTTAAGAGAGGAATCTCTTCAGAGATATCTGGTGCTGCTGGAGAGTGTTGGATTCATGAGCATCTCCAATACCTGTACAGCTGAGGTTTGGCAAGTTTGTCTTCTACAACATCCTTTCCTAATATGCTACAGGCCTGCCAAGGAGGCATCCTCTCTGCAGGGAGGGAAGAGGCCAGTTCAGTCCTGGGCGCCTCTGCTGGACCTGGCCTTCTGTAGCTGGCGGGGCAGTGATGCCAGTATTTGACTGTAGGGCAGCAAGTTGGGCTCCTCCAGCTCCAAGAGTCATGGAGAACTGTGCTGTCTGCAAAGACTCAGCCACTGCTGTATTTGAAATTGCTTCTCTCTCTTCTCAGGTTAACTGAAATCTGCAAAAATTCTCTGCTGCAAGAAAAAGGGGGTGATGTCATCAGAAGATGATGCTGGCGGGGAGGCTCCTGGGGGCAGTTTCTGGGAGGTAAGGAAGGATAATTAGTATGAGGGAGGGAGGAATGTTGTCTTACCACCCATCGGTGGAATTAGGAGGTTGGGTTCCAGGTTTGTGGGTGACATGTTGCGCTTGTGGAGCGAAAGGAACTGTGGGGAGGTTCAGTACCATGCTGTATGTTACTGCAGGGAGAACATTACCCTCTCTTCCACATGTGCTGTGGAGTAAGAGTTCCTTGTTCAGCTGACACTGATCTGAGCTGTGAGAGAAGCAAGCAAAGCATCTCAGCTTCTTTCCTCCAGTATTGTGTCTGCCTGAGAGTGCCAGAGGAGGGTCTGAAACCAGATGCAGGCTTCAGAAGGGCCCGTGCTCCCTCCTCGTGCAATGACTGACCTACAGCTGTCTGTTCTGAAGGAACATGAAAGTCAGTACAGTATAAACAATAATGTTGTGTGAAATTTCAGGCTGGAAACTACAAGCGAACAGTGAAGCGTGTGGATGATGGGTACCGGCTCTGCAATGACTTAATCTCCTGCTTCCAGGAGCGAGCCAAGATAGAGAAGAACTATGCCCAGCAGCTCACAGAGTGGTCCCGTAAGTGGAGGACCAATGTGGAGAGAGGTAAAGTTGGCAGATTGGACTGGGAGCAGGAAGCAATCATTGCACTCTCTTCCTTGAGTGCTATCTCTTACTGAGGAGATGCTGTTACCATGAGGGACAGGCTTCCCTTCCTCAAGAAAGGGGTGACTTTCTTGGGTGTCTTTTTTGTGTGTGTGCACCTGTTTTTGTAGTCAGTGCTCTGATTCACTCGGAGAGGTATTCGCTGCATCGTCATGTGTTTGGTTACCAAAAAAAAAAAAACATTTGCTTAGTTTGGCAAGTCCTTGGGCAGTCCAAGTCTTAAATCAAGCTGCAGACATCCACTTTTGAGGATAGCTTGGTTGTCTTTTCCTCCAATCAGAGAATAACTCCTAATGCTGTGATTTAGTGGCTGTGTGCTCAAACTGATAGCATCTCACAAAGTAATTGGAAACAGTGGGACAGATTTCCCAAAGGACCTACTGGTCTGTGAACCAGAAGTTTAAACTCAGTCATGAACTAGTGTTGCTGTCTGTCATGCTCAGGCCAAATGTGTGAAGAGAATTTTCTACAGAAACCTTCTCCTAACAGGAACCATCTGGGACAGCTGAGGCTGCCCGAAAGAAATGCCCATCTCTGCCATCTGTAACAGCCCGTCTAGATTCTGCCTGATGGCACTGTGGAGAATAGTCAGTGCTGACTTGTGTGATGGGGCAAAGTTAAGGAAGTGACTCTGTACTGGCAGATATATGTAGGAGGAAAAAAAAGATCTGCATTCCTTTCTGTGGGCAGTATGTATAAGAGCCCCTTTGGTACTTGTTCCTGCAGGTCCACAATATGGTACTCTGGAAAAGGCCTGGCATGCCTTTCTGACAGCTGCAGACAAACTGAGTGAAATTCACTTAGATGTCCGGAACCACCTGGCTGGTGAAGACTCGGATAAGATCAAGGCCTGGCAGAAGGAGACCTACCACAAGCAGATGATTGGGGGCTTCAAGGAAACAAAGGATGCAGAGGACGGGTTCCGCAAAGCCCAGAAACCCTGGGTGAAGAAGATGAAAGATGTGAGCAAAGTGTAAATGGGGAAGAAGAGATAAATAAGGACAGTTGAGCTGGCTGCCTGATTGCAGAGCCACTGGGCAAACAAACTCAGTTTAGCCAGAGTAGCAGAGAATTCCAGAGAGGGAAGGATGTCTTGATGGTCTCTTGTTCATGTGGTTTTATAATGTCCTTCCCATGTGGGAAGACTTTGGTAACAGGTTCTATATTCCAGCACAGCAGGTGAGCACTGAAAAAGAAATGATTTGAAGGTACCTCTTCACATTGGAGCATTGTTTGCTAAATGCCGAATTGGCGCCCCTACTAGGTTGCTGCAGACTGTAACAAGTGTTATCATGCCTTCTCTGAGTATTGGAGGATCAGTATGGTCTGGATCATGGTTTTCTCTGCATCCCTCCTCCTGCAGGTGGAGACTTCTAAGAAAAACTATCATGCAGCCCGGAAGGAGGAGAAAACAGCCCATACAAGGGAGAACCATGCCAAGGCAGACTCATCTGTCTCACAGGAACAGCTGCGCAAGTTGCAGGAGCGTGTAGAGAAGTGCACTCAAGAGGCTGAGAAGGTGAGTGTGTGTTGTATGGATGTGGGTCACAAGGATACTCCTTTAAGGAAAAAGCACTTGTGATAATGTCACTCAGTGAATGGCTCCTGCTGAAGTCTGTAAGAAGGTGTGAGATTCTGTTGTCAGAGGTTTTAGTGAGCTAGACTGAGACTTCAGTAACTAAGGCCCCTGTCTTTAGAGTTGGATAAGATCTAATTTGTACGTGAATTTAAAATAAAAAAGGAAAAAAGTGTAGGGGATTTGGTACAGGGGGTGGAACCTGTAGAGCTGAAGACTTCACTACCAAAAGTAGCTGATTTGCCTGTCCACAAGAGTGAAAGTGTGGAAGGTCCTCTGTGAGAGAGAACAGCAGGGAAGAACAGGGAACTTGCAAGAATATTATGAAAACAATGGACTGGGATACCAGCTGTGGGATTTCTTCTTTATTTGGGGTGTTTGTTCAACAGTGCAGGGGGGGAAAAAAGCTTGTCAGTCACAAGCCAGAGTAGGGAGAGAATTACTGGTGTGACATCAGGGCAACACATCTCACTACTATCCTCCTGGGTTGATACAGTGCAAGGATCAATATGAGAAGATGCTGGAAGAGTTGAACCGTTACAATCCCCGCTACATGGAGGACATGGAGCAAGTGTTTGAGGGCTGTCAGGAGGCAGAGCGCAAGCGATTGTCCTTCTTTAAGGAGATGCTCCTGAATCTGCACCAGCATCTCAACCTCTCCACTAGTGAAAGGTACGGGCCCTGATACAGGATGGAATTCTGCCAGCCTGGAGTGCTCTAGGCTCTGGTGAGGGGTGCGAATTCTGGTGTCTGTGAAAGAGAGCTGGCTGCTTGCATCTACCAGGTTTTGTTCCTCCCTCTTTACAGTGTAACTTAGAACTGGTCTTTGGTCCCTTTAGACTGAGCAGTGCTGGTGTCTCTGATTGAGGGCAGTACCAGGCTTCCCTGAGAGGATTTTCTGCCTTTGAATCCTTCCTCTTTTGGTACTGTCCTGTGGGTGTGTTTCTTTTCTATGAAATGCCTCCATGTTGCTGTATGTAATCCCAGTCTGAGGAATAAAACTCCATTGCCTTCTGGTATTTATAGTTATTCCACCCATTTTGCCCTGAGTAAAGACCTTTTGTAACATAATAACTGTAAGCCCACAAGTTGCCCTTAAGTAGGGTTTACACAGGGATAACTGGTGCAGTCAAAAAATCTTCTGTGCCCCTATACTTTTAAGGTAGAGGCAAAACATCTGAGCCACCTCCCTGTCTATGTGTAAGAATGTGCCAGGTTCTTTCTGTGCTCACTTAATGAGCTATGCTGAGAGCTGACACTTGTTAGCCACTGCCACACCAAACAAGCCTGTCCTGTTTGCCAGGCTGACTCTTTTGTAAAGGGTGGCTGTGTTTTCCTATGGCTGAACAGATGCTGCTCTAGGATCCTTAATCCTGTGGGATTTAGGATGCTATGTAATTGTGCATGAGCTTAATCACTTCCTTCCTCCTTGGCTTTTGGGAAACTGCTGAGAGACTTGGTTACTGGTGGTTCTGTTTGTTCCTGATCTTAGCTTTCATGCGCTGTATCGAGATCTCCACCAAGTCATCGTGGCTGCAGACAACCAGGAGGACCTGAAGTGGTGGCGCAACACTCATGGACCAGGCATGGCGATGAACTGGCCTCAGTTTGAGGTGATGTTGCATTCTAGAGTGTACTGTTTACAGACAATTAGCTTCTTTATTGAAATCAGTGGATTACTAGTCTTGCGTTGGAAAGACCATGTCTTTGTTTACCAGGATCAGGATGTTAAACTCTTCTAAAATTGTTGTTGTGTTGCAAGCTGTTTGGAGCCCAAAGGGGCATATGCAACTCTGCCAAACTGCAAATGCTTCAGCCATCCAGAGCTGCAAGGTTTAAAACAGGAGGTGGTGCTCAGGGCCTTCTGGCAAGTTCCTTTGATAATTTCTTCACAGCCCTTCTCGTTGCACCTTGGCATTCAACAGCAGTGAGCCTGCTATGCCAGCAAGGCTATTAAACTGACCAGCTCAGCTGCTACTGAAGTATGACCTGGTCTCCTGTCCTGTATTAGGCAGAGTAGATGCAGAGAGCTTTTCTATCTGAGTGGCTTGATAGTGTTACTGGCTTTCCTTGGACAGGAATGGTCCCTCGAAACACAGCGGCAAATCACCAAGAAGGAGAAGAGTGGCAAGATGGCTGACGATGTCACACTGACCAGCATTATGCCTACACGAGATGGTGTTGTCTCACACACCCCTCTGCAGACAAGGCAAAGGTAAAGGCAGAAGTTTGTGATACATCAGGTTAGGAAAAGTACAGTCCTGCCTAGGGAATCCTGAATCATGAATGAGTTGGATTCATAAGAGTGATCTCTTCCTTAACTTCCTGTCTCTTGCCCATGGCCTTGCCTGTGCCACTCAGGAAACTGCCAGGTAGAAAAGGCAGTTCACAGTAGCTGCTTGGATTTGGTTTTGGTTTGTTGTGTTGTTTTGGTCTGGTACATATGGCCTCACAAGGTGTATTCCTTGTGAAGATCTCTAGTGATAAGACTTAGCCCAGTCAGACTGTTGTTTTTTGATTCTGGCATGCACTTCCCTGATTCTTCTTCCTTCCAGATGGGATGAGAAGAGTTGGGAACTGGCAGCTTTGCCAGTTAGCTTTGGCAGTTAGCCAGTTAAATGCGGGCATCAGGGTTTTATTATTTTTCCCTGGCATAGTGCTGAGTACTACCTGACAAGTCTGGGTATAGCTGCTTCCCTTGCCAGGAGGCAAGGTGGAGAATAGGGAGAGGCTGAACTCTCTGAGTAGACTCATCCTACTGTTCCAATAGCTGCCCTGCTTTAAAAGGTGAACTCTGGCCTAAGTGAACTTAGCAGAGAAGAATAGGGGTATCAAGATTTCTCAAGGCCACTACTGTATTTCACAGTCCATTGGATTCAGGGGCCCTATTTGTCAATCTACAGGTTTTCCTATCAAGAGGAGCAGAACAGCCTCTTCTATGACACCCTGAAGGCACCCACTCATGTGAAGTTAGTATGGAATGTAGCCTTTTCAGGGGTTTTTGGGTTCCAGGTGTCTGTCCTCTGCTACTCTTCCCTTCTGCTCTTGTCCCTGACTTAGGAAACATAATTCCAGACATCTCTTCAGGATGGGAAACATAGCTTTTCCTCTGTCTTATTTTTGGCTGGAATAACTCTGGATGTAGCTGGGCTCTCCAGTTAGGACTGGTCTTCCTTGTATGAGAGGGTCTGCTAGACTAGAATTGGATCATGAGAAGTGCGCATGTGTGAAAATACTTTGAGTTACCCTCTTGGCCCTCAGGGCTCTAATGCTGGGATGCTTTCAACATAATCTGGTAACTCCTGGGAGCTCTCTTCCCTCTTCACCCTCACTTGGCTGTTGGGCCTCTTGCACCCTGTTCTGTAGCAGCGGGGGCAGTCAGGGTGGTGCATGATTCAGGAGGAAGTGGGTGACAGGTGAATCTGCTAACAACCATCTTGTCCCCTCTTGCCTTCCACATACCAAGCGGAGGGAAGGAAGACATTTCAGAGTGGTCAGATGAAGACACTCCCAAGAAGTGCCTGGATGCCAATGGGCATGAGGAGGACATAAAGGTACCAGGTGTACTGGTACGAGCGCTGTACGATTACACAGGACAGGAGGCTGATGAGCTGAGCTTTAAAGCAGGTACAGAAGCACTAATCTCCTACTAACCTTTTGCTGTCCTCACTTGGGCTGACTGAATGACTCAAATACTCTGTAAGAACTGGATGTTCCCTTGAAAACTGATACTTATTCTTCTTCCCTTGGTCTGATCCATTGCAGTTTCTCTGAGGTGGATGATACTGGGAAGTCCAACTTTTTCTAAGCTAAAAGACAGTGAAAAGAGGCTGTCTAGAGTCTGGACATAATGTAGAGAGAACAGAGCCCATTCTGCATTGTATCTTGACACTTCATGAAATGCTTTTCCCTTGTACCATTGATATAAAAATTACATAGCTGGTCTGGATTCTCCTTTGAAATAACCTGAAGACAGATACTTTGGGAGAAAGCTCAGCTCACTGACATGCACTACTGACAGCAGAGTTCAACGGACAAAATACAGCTATGCAAAGCTGTCACTCAAAATGCGTATCTTGAGAGTGGAGAACTTCGCTTGCTGGAGCAAACAGACCCTTCCCTTTTCCTTCCTGCAGTTAAATTAGTTTGCATGTGCCCTCTTCTCAACTTCAAGAGGACATCTGGGTCTTGACAGTGTCTCTCATCTCACTTCTTTTGAGTTTTATATGGTATCTCTGTACAATACTGCTCCAAAATACACCTGCTTTAAAAAGGCACTCAAGTCCTTCAGTAGCAGGAGCTTGTGCCCGAGGCCACTATCTGTGCTCCAGTGTTACCATACTAGTAAATTTCCTAATACTAACTTGTGGCTTTAAAATATCTTGTCCTATGAGTGCCCTAGAACTTGACTCTGCTGTCTTTCCACCCAGCAGATACAATGGAGTATGGCTTGTTAGCTTTAGTCATCTCCTTTCTGAATCTGCTCTGAGCAACATGCACCAGTAAGGCTTCAGCTTAGCCATGATGACTTTTGGAGATTCTGACAGTGTGGGATGTGCCTATTGTGCAGTGAGACCTCCTTCTCTGGCAGAAGTATGACTTCCTATTGGTGGAGAAGGGGAGCCCTCTGCCCTTCCCAAAGTAGATGTGGGAAGGATAAAAGCCTTTTCTGGTTATAGTCTGTGAAATTAGTTGATTCCATGCCTTGCTGGCCAAACCAGACACTCCATCACCGAACAGGCATTTTGGGTCCTACCAGACGGAGTTTAGCAGCTTCTCATGTTTCCTTCCCACTTGCCTACCAGAGGAGCCATTGAGAAGGAAATCTCTAAGATCCTTCTGATCACTCTGGCTTGTAAGCATGTTCCTTGGGGGAGAGAAGCAGGCTGAACTATAGTGAACTATAGGGCACAAAAATATTTCTGATGTTGAATAGCAGAAGTGAAGGTCTGTTTATATTCCTTGGCCTAGAGGATGGTATCAATCATAGATACTGAAGAGGTTAGCAACTCTGGCTTGGATTAAACTGTGCTGTATGATACAGAGTGTTGACAAGGGGAGAAAAGTGTGGTGATTCAGACCAGAATGTCTAGCTTTGTATCAAGTCTTCTGAGGTGGGTAAAAATGCCATGCTGTCTTTCTCAAGGCTGCCTCCTAATGCCTGTTTTTACTTTTAGGTGAAGAACTAATGAAGATTAGTGAAGAAGATGAGCAGGGCTGGTGCAAAGGCCGACTTCTCACTGGCCAAGTTGGACTCTATCCTGCTAATTATGTTGAGAAGGTTGGATCCTGATTGCTGCTGCCCTGCCAGTGCCTCACAGCCACACCAGCATCTCCTGCAAAGGTCACTGGGTCACTCTTGGCCCTAGTACACCTTTGCAGTATATCCAGCAGCTTCTGGACTTTGAGAGCACATATTCCATGTAACTAATGCTTCGTTTTAAACACCTAGATATGTAGGGATTTTCTAAAAAATAAACAAGGATGAATTAAGACCTCTCTGAATGAGCACTATAGTAGGGTAGGAGTGCAGAAAGAAATAGATCCTTTTGACTTGCACTCAGTGCAAGAAGATAATTGTTTTCATGCAACTGTAAAACAGAAAGCACACTTCCTTGGTTTCAATGCACATGTATCTATAGGGTGTTGAGGTCTGCCCTGCCCCCAGGCTTCCTATTCAAGGAATTTTGGATGTGCAGGGTAATAGGGAACTTCTACTATTATTTCCCCTTTTTAGCTTAGTCAGGCTGACTGGCAAAAATATATTTATTCTTCCCCATCTTTCATAAGTCTTCAGTATCCCTAACCTGCAAGCTTGTTGGCTTCCTGGGTAAAGCAGCAGGTGTAAGTGATACAGCTTCAACAACCTGGACATCCCTTTCCGCTGCCCTCATACTTATTGGGATAACCCCAGGAATGGGTGATAGTATAGCTGGGGGACAGAAGAAAAAAGCTTTTATCTTGCCTGATATGGCTGTTCACACTAGCAAGTTACTAAGAGAACTGTCTGGCTCTGTGAGCTAAAGTGGGCCTTGACATGTGCTGAACGCTGGTTTTACTAAATGACAGCCACATTCCAGCACTGTTCTGATTAGGACCCTTACATTCACTAGTACTTGTTGGGGTTTCTAATGCATCTAGATAATTTTGGTTACACCTCTCTTCATGAACACTCAGTGCACAGCACAGGCCCTCTTGTTTTTCTTCTCCTACATCTTCTTGACTTACACAGGGCTAGAAGTGCACTCCCTGTTTTGCCAAAGATACCCTACACTGTGAAGAGGGGCTACACAATGTAGAAGCTGCCTGCTGGCTGCGACAATATGAGCTATAGAGGGCTATCTTCCCTTCTAGTTCTGAATTGCTGCAGGTGCAATTATGCCCTATTGTTAAGTGCCATATAGCAGGGAGGATGTACCAAACATCTTTATCTCACCTGCCTTGCTGCTTTTGAAAGCCCCTGAGGCTGCTGAGACAAAGTGGGATCCTGATCCTAGTGCTCTGCATATTCAAACATAAGGACTGAGAAGCCTGAGAGCTTGAGGGAACAAAAAAAAAAAAAAAAAACTAACAAAAAAACCAACCAACCAAACAAAAAAAAAAAACAAAACAAAAGCTCCCACTGTTGGAGAAACAAAGAAAAATAAGCAGTTGTTTAAAAATGGCTTACTTAGTACATCTGCTTGTGAAACTGCTGTTGAAACGCAGTATGAGTTTGTAGTAGCATTCTGTAGTTACATTCTCAGTTTGGCTTAGCTTGAGTGAGTAACCTGCTTAAGTCAGGCTCACAGAAAGCTGAGCCTCCACCAGCCACATGTGAACTATTTAGAGCTGTTTGGAAAAAGGGTGATACACATAAAGTCTGAAGTCATAGGTGAACATTGGGATTTAAGACCAGTAGAATGTTAACAGCAGCTATTAAACCAAAATGGATGTTTAGCTAAGAGAGAAAGGGGATGGACAAATTCAAACACTGTTAATTTGTGAGAGATTAAACTATCACAAACATCTCACTGCCTGCCTGACAGCCAAAATTAAACCTTTTACAGCACACTGCATGCCTTGAAGTGTAATCTGCCATGGACACAGAGAGACTAATGCTATTTAGTGTTTTTGTGAGACTGCAGAAACACATCAGCTGAAAAGTTTTGAAAGTATCCCTAGCACTGTACTTCCATGAATGGAGGAGAGAGGTGCCAACTAAAAGAACAAGGCTAAAGCATTTTGTTCTGAATGTGTTATGTAACTTCTTAAGAAAAGAGAAAATATTTCCAAAAGGCAATTAAAGATCTCAGCAACATTAAAAAATTAAAACATACATTAAAAAATACCTGGATTAAGATATGAATTTACCTATTATTCTAAGTTCAGAATCTGAAGAAACCTCTAAGCTTATGCCATGTAATGAGAGGTATTGGTGTATAAGCACTTGGATTTATTTAAAGTTCTTGTGTCTGCTTTCAGTTCTATGTCCCAGGTAAAGTATCATTAGTGTTGTACAGTAATTGCAAGTGTTCCACTTGCTGATCCACAATGGAATAATTTGTTGCACCTGTGTCCTACCACACATGAATGTGAAGAGACCATGCCTGCCAGGCTTGTGAGATAACTGAGACAAAGTCAGATATAAAATTACCTGAGATGTTCTATAGTCAGTACTGAAATTTACCTGGTTAGTCTGGATATTTTCAAGCACTAATGCTTGACTTTCATGTAAGGTTAAAAAATCCTAGAGGTTACAAAGGATACAATGTAGTTCAACTCCTCTTCAGAGTTTGAGTAAGGCTGTAATTAGGGATGAAGTTAGGTGTGGCCAGAGCATGCTAGAGGACACAAATGTCCAGCAGACAGAACCTCTGATTATAGTACAAACAACCTGAAATTCCACAGGACAAAGTCTGAACAGACTTGTTTGTCCTAGGAAAACATGACCACCTGATTATAATGGGCTGCTTGAAAGTTTCCAGAAGTAGTGACAAACTGCAGTTGATGTGAACAAGTCCCCTAAGGAATGTTTGCACATCAGAAATTCCTGCTAAGAGCTGAAGTAATGGACAGCAGACAATACATCAAGAATGAAGAATAGCTTGACTGGACTACCTCATAAACTAGCATGGCACTTAGCCCTGCTACCCAAAACCATCTGGATTAGTAAAAGAGAATCTATCTCATAAAGAACCAGCTGGAGGGAAGTAAAAAAAAAAAACCAGAACAATCAACCAACCCACATCTAATAATCTTATATTAAACTAATAGCTCTGCCTGGAGACTTGGTTTTCCACAGAAGCAAATGAGGTTTTGTTAACCACTAAGGCTCTAGTTGAAACTTGCCATCCATGCCGTGCCAAAAGTTTTGTGTGCAAACAGAGACATGTACACATGAACTAATTGCTGTGCCTGAATTCCAGAAGGCAAGTGAAGCCTGTTCTTCCCCCATGGTTTTTGTAAAAACATACAGATGTATGTCTGCCTGACGGGCAACACAATGAAAAATTATCTAGTCATATTTTATTTTTTAATAAAGCTACTCCTCGTGGAAAGCTCATACATCTGTGGTTAACAGGTAATTACTTTGGTTCTGACATCTTCCTGAAAAAGAATTTTGGAAGTATCGCACAAAGCTTGGATTTCCTGCTGCTGCTGAATCTTCTAGGAAGAGGAAGTTAAAGATTCTCTATGACAGCTCACACCCATTTCCCCAAAGCAGCAGCTGAGCTTGCTCAACCCAGTAGTGATGTTTCTGCCCTGTAGACAAAATCTGGATGGCAGAGCCACCAGGACAGCTGTGATAGCAGCTGAGAGTTGCAGTCAGCCTCCAACTCCCACAACTCTGTGTGGAGCTTGGGGCTATTGCTGCTTCAGTTTACTTTCCACCCTACTTCCCCATTCCCTGTGTCCTTGTGGCTGTTTTGCTTGGCACTAAACACTGAGGCAGGTGCAAGTATGTGGCAGTCGTGCACAAAGACCCGTCAGCGCTATTACAAACTGTCCTGCACTCCCTCTGCTCCTGCCTTGTTGGCAGACCCAGCCCAAGGCTGTGGCTCTGTTGAGCTCAGCTCTGCTATCTCAGGCAGGTTCCCCCTGCCTGCCGTGCAGGCTGTGCATGAACTGGAGCTGCCTCAGCTCTGTTTCTAGAGCTGCTGGCACTATGCTTATAGTCAGCAGGCTGCAAAAATCTCTTCAGCTTGTGAAGAAAGCTGGTGCTGGAATCAAAATGGGCTTGAACGCTCCACTCAGACCAGTAGGTGATTGTTTCTAGGGTAACTGCACTGAGATAGCTGCTGACAGGTCACAGGGTTGAACATGAGGTAAAGCCAGTACAACAAACTCCATCTTGAGCCACAGAAATGTCGGAAAATACTTTGGGCTGGTCGGAAAGGTTGTGCAAAACAAGCAAGAATAGTAAGGCTGCATGATACAAGACAAAGTGTCTTCAGAGGGACCTTGCCCCAAAAATAATGCAAAGACGAAAAAAGGAGAAACAAAAAGACCTACAATCACGTGTTGAATCGCTGCCCAGCTCCAGGCTACAAGGATCTGAAAAACTCAGGTGCTGCAAGGGACTGAGACTGTTTACCAAGATACCTAGGCATCTTAGAAGGTCAAAGAGGATTAATATGAAATGAACAAATCCTTGCTGGAGGGGAAGGGGCTAACAAGTAGGCTCTGTAACTGGAAAAAAATGGCTAGTTATCTTTAGAACATCTTAACTAAGCAACATGGCTCCAGTGAACTTTTCCAAACCAAATTTCAGGCCAAATCACTTCAGCTGCTTTCAGTACATTTATTTTCTGGCCCAGTCCTCCTGTTTTTCATCGTTCTGTAAGCCTGCTTGCAGAGGTTCCTGGTTTGTCAGACTCTTGTCTTAGGGCAATTATAGCTCCAGCTTGAGACTTCCTTTTCAACAGGCAGTAGGTGCTTAGCACTTCTTCCCCCTTACTGTGGGGGCCCATAATCTCTCCTCTTCAGTTTCAGAGCTTTCACTGGGTCCTGCTAGTTACAGATCCCATGGTCCCTTCCTCCCTGTGTTTCCTTTCTGTCCAAGCAGCTGGAAGTCTTCTTCCAGGTCCTGCACTCTCCCTCTTTGATTTTACTACCTTTTTCCTTCCTGAGTCTATTGTTCCTGTTTTCAACAGGAGGCTGACACCAAAACAGTCACTGCCACCAGCTGTGACCACATTAGCCCTTTCTCTCCCATTCTCCTCAGGGCTTCCCCAGAAGTGCCACACAGTCCCTAAGGAATGCTGCGTCCACAATCCTATGGATGTTTCACCAGTGGCCTTGCCATGCCCTCTGCACACTGAGGCCACTTGTGGAGCTGAAGAACTACCTACTCTCACTCCACCCAAATCCCTTATAATAGCCTGTTTGACAGCCGTGATTGCACTCTGATAATTGTTATGTTTTCAAAAGAATTTCTCATTTTTCCTTGCTTACCTTGTCTTTTTGTCAGCTCTGCTTGCCTTGCTTTCAAGAGTCATTGTCTTTTGCTTAAGATGTGCTCCCTATGATTGTTGTAGGGGCTGTAGGCAACTGCGGGGAAACCAGTCAGGGATTTCACAGGATGGAAGGGTAAAACCCTGAGAGGGAAAGAAGGGATCCATCAGGTAT